>JAPSGF010000024.1:333973-410351 GCA_035772895.1 Perdix hodgsoniae | reverse complement strand
AATAAAAATAAAAATAAAAATAAAAATAAAAATAAAAATAAAAATAATAAAAAGAAAACCCACAAAACTATCCCTCCTTTTCTTTTGGAGACACTTTTTAGGGAGTATTTTGCTTAGTGTTGCTTTATTTGGGTCACTTGCTTAACTACCCAGATTGACAAATCTTAAAATAGAAAAATCAGCATACACTGTTAGAGTGGGTTGGGGCTTTACCATATGTGATAGAGGTCTAAGTTCAATGGGCTTCTGTGGTGGCCAATGATGGACAGATTTTTTTAAAAAAGCTTCAGCTGAGGCCTAGACCAACCACAGCTTAGATCCTTGTCATACCCTCAGTTTTAAACACCTCACAGACTCTCCAGTGGCTTCTAGGCTTCTCCACTAGGAAATCTGTCTTTGGAACCGATTGCTGTATACTCTCCTTTACCCAGAGTCTGGACTAGCTAAGGAAATAGAAGTGTTTGTCTTGGACAGCTGTAACAGCTTGGATGGTTGCTGGGGCAACATGTTGTCATTTAACTGCTCATGGCTTTGCTTCTGATTCAGTACTCTAAGAATAGTTTTTAATTGCAAAATATCCCCCTCCACGACTTCTGCTGCACACAGGCCTGAGGAGTAGTCTCTTCTTCACCTCCTGACAGCTTGAGTCACATCCTTGGTTGCTGGTCGGCATTGATTTCAGGCCAAGTCTTTGGGTTTCTTCCAAGTGAGGGAATATTTATAACCTTGGCTCATGAAAGGAACCCACAGGATGACTGTGTTCTCTTAGTACAGATTCTAGAAGGAGGAGCAAGGTGATCCATATGCACTAGGTCAGGGAGCTAAGCAGACAATGCCAACTGCCAAGCTACCAGGCGCTTGAAGGCTGAAAGTGACCTGTGAAGATATTTGTCACCAAGAAGTACAGTCCCCTTTTCATGTTTTCAGTCTTTTCCCCATCTCTTATTACAAAATATTGGTAGATAGCAGCACAAGTTACTTCATACATGAATATGTGGCCTGAGCATTTACAGGCTAGTGCTAGTGGGTATTCATGGGTGTGGTAATACTCCCAGGATTTGTGCTGCAAATGCTTAAAAAGCTTAATGGAGCTTTGAAAGTATAGCCATGGGAGGGGGGAAATTATTTTCTTCAGTGAAAAGCAGAAAATGGAGAAATCATCTTTCTAGTGGCATTTTGAAAGGAAGTGGGTTTGGTAAGATGGTTTTATTCATGTCCAAAAACAATTTTTCAGTCATACCCATGAGCCTCACAGAGACAAGCCCCCAAGTTTCAAAATCTTACAAAAAAGAAAGGCAGACCTCTTTAGGATGCAGAACTGTAGGTTAAACCTCCATTCTTCATGAGTATGTCAAAAAGGTTTGTGTCAGTTGGCATTCGTCCTGCTGGGTATCTTTCATTTTGCACAAATGTTGATATATGCATAGGAAAAGGAAGGGGTGGTCAGAAAAACGGGTTGTCTGGGAGAAAAAGTACTTATCAAGGGTGTGAGAAAACAAGGCCAGAGTCCTCATAGATCTAACTGGATTAAAAGATGAAAACTGTGCTGCCAGGAGAAAATGAGCACTTCAAACTAGTCTTTGGTATGTCATGAAGACCAGAAGACAGGCTGGCAGTGGTGCTGGGAGTATTTGGTAGAGGGCAGCTCCTTGTACACTGGTACTGTGCGGATTCTAGAGATGAAGTAGGAAAGGGCCACATGAAGATAGAGCAGCAAAAAGTGTGTCAGATGAAGACAAATAATCCTCCATGAGAAATTTTCTTCTCCTTATTGTAAGTTTTGAATAAAGAAAATTGTGTAAGGAGTACTCTGGAAAAGGAACGAACACGAAGCATGGGGAACAGCTGGAGCATTTCTGACATACACTTCTTTTACTTGCCACCCCATTTATGGGTCTGTAGGAATGTGGAGGAGAAAAAAAGTTTACTGCTTTAATATTTCTTGTGAACAAAATCCATATAAGATCCATCTCAGTATGTGAGAGCAGAGAATAAAAGGACGTGAGTCTGTGCCAGTTTGTGATGATTAAATTGAGTACAGTGTTTGTCTATATTATGATTTAAAGTTGCTGGACTCTTTTCCCTTAGGTACTTTTATATATATAGCTCTAAGTATAGCACTTCCACCCCAAGCATCCAATACTTGTAGAGGAAAAATCAATGTATAGTTGCTTAAATGTTTTGTGTGTGTTTATTTTTGTTTTATTTTTCAGATATTTATTTAGATCACATTTTTATAGTGTTATGATAAGAGTCTACAGATGGTCTGCTGCAAATCTGAGTCTTCTGTGCAAGTCTTCTGAGAACAAATTGACTTTCTCCTGGAATATAACCAAGTGCTCTGTGCAGTGAATTTGCTGTGGCTGGTTGTGCCATTTTGGTTGGGCATTGAATATGGAAACTTTATCTTGATATGAGTAGAGATGAGGGGAGCAGAGAACTGAGCCTCCTTCTCACAGTCCTCTGTAGGTTAATATATGAATACAAATCATCTGCAAGACCATCCTGCATCACAAGACCATTTACAGCTTGGCACATGCTGAGACCACATGCCTGCATTTCATCACACAAGAAGAGATTTGCAATTGGATTAGAGACAGGAGAAAGAGAGGGAAAAAGATCCCTCTCGGATGGGGATTGCAGATGAGGGGATAAAACAGGTTTGGCACAATATCTCACTTTTCTCCCTGTGTCTGACATGGGATCAAGATACAGGAGGAAACCTGATGCTCTGTAAGAATATTCCATGAACCTCTGGTCTTGAGAAGATTTTCAGAGGAGCACTGAAGACCATGAAGAGATCCATGGTTAAACCATGCCTGCTATGAAGTTCACTGAGGCTGTAAGGGAATTCTGTAAGAAGAATCTAAAAGGAAAACTGAGCTGACACAAATTTGTCTCCAATTAGCATAGTTTCTTGAAACAGTATTCCTCCTCCTCTTTCTATTGGAACTTCTGAAGAAAGAGATCTGCCAGCTCTTAGTTCTTATAGATCTATCAAGATCAGCAAATAACATAAATTCAATCTTCATAAAGATATTGCACCTTCAACTCCTCATCACTGATGTCATAAGAGGATGCTGATGAAGCCAACTTTGATTTAAAAACTCGTTATAGAAACAATTACAGTTACTTCTATAAAGGATGTAATCAATTAGAAAAATAAATTCCATGTGTTTCTTTTTCTTTTCTTTTCTCTTTTCTTTTCTTTTCTTTTCTTTTCTTTTCTTTTCTTTTCTTTTCTTTTGATTCACTGTTCTTGAAAACATGTACAGTAAAAGATTTATGAAATGCCAATTTTAGTCCAGAAGCCACAGTTTGTTTATTATATTTTTATTATTTATTTATTTATTTTTATTATATTTATTTAAGCAAGTAAGTTTGTTTGGGCATTAAACTGTAATTCTGAAGCACTTAGACTGACCGTAATTTCACAGACAATTTGAACATGAAGAGGGCTTTCCTAAAATGCAGTGTACAATTTTGTGCTTGGAATAATAATGGCAAATATAGATAATAAATTTTAAATGGATTCTCATGTCAAATAATTAGCTCATAAGTCTTTGATCAATTCATAGCTCAGATTGCAGAGAAGGAGATATTTTTCAAGTAATAGTAATTTAGGAAAGATATTACATCTTGAAATGTTTGATATAAAACTTTTGAACACCAAATATTTGATTAAGTCATGATCTACAGGGAATGTTACACCATCACAGAATGTAATCACGAAAGACTTACATATACAATCATAAAGTTTATAGGCAACATATTGACAACACTTGTACAATACTTTAGAATGCAAGTATTAGGTATATGATAAAATAATGGTCCAACAGTTACAACATTTTAGTACACTTACAGAAAGCTTTATTATTGAACACAATTAACATTACAATTTATTTACTCATTGAGAACAACATTCAGAGTCATGACTGAAGATTTACATACTATAATAATATAATATCTGTGTAAAATATGGTATCAGTTTGTATAATGGCATGTTCTATACAGATGGTTTGAATTATAATACGTTTTTATTGATATGTGCAGAAGATGGTTTTCTTTTGTTTTGTTTTGTTTTTGTTTTTGTTTTTTTTGCAGCTTAGGCATGCGGGGGCTTTTAAACATACAAAATATAGTAAATTGCAGATGAATTGGTCCACGAGCAGTGGGGTTTTTTTTGTTTGTTTGTTTTTAAGTCTCTTAAGGTGTATCATTTTGTTGAAATCAGAACTTGAAAAAACAGTTACTGGAGGAAGCTTTGGCCACTGGAATTCTTTTTAAACTACTGTTACAGATGTTGAGGGCAACCTCTTGCAACATTTGCTTCTTGATAGGATTTTTACATGTGTTCCTTAGACAGGACTAAGAAATAATTGCATCAATTATCTGCTGAATGTAGTTGCTTTCCAAACACTGACTCAGACTCTATCTTCATTTTTAAAAGATATGAGATTTTTTACTTCTACTAATTAAGATGTAGATGCAACCCTGGGGTAAAAGCAGGCACTAGAGACAAGGTACTGACTGTTAGATAAATAACAAATTGATTGTGTGTTCATTGCTGACATTTTCAATATTATTCAGTTTCTTATTCTAACAGAAGCAAATCCTCAGAAGAGGCAATCGCTTGCCTTTGAAACTCAAAGCAAGCTCACCAAAATGCTACAGTTATTGTTACAGCATACACAATTGACATTGTTTGATTTTCCTTCTTGCACTTTACTGGATTTTACTATTTTTCAAAAGTTTCATTCTCTGTAGGTGTTACTGTGTTCTGAAACTTACTACCTAAGTAAGATGCACAATATAAGTAGAACTGTAAAATCCCATATATTTATTGTTAATTCAAGTTAGAACTGATCTGTAGAGGATCACACATCCTCAGCTTATCTATTGGTTTCATTTCAGGAAGTTCTGTAGGTGCATCACTACTAATATGAATACTATTGGTTCTCAGTGCTACAGGATTAACAATTTCTGACTGCTCTATTCCATTCCGTTATGTACAATGGAAGAGAATTTCGCAACATGAATGCCAACAAAAGTTAAAGTGCACACATACACACACACACACACAAAGATAAAAAATCATATTTTTCACATTTTAAAGATGAAGATTTGCCTGGCTTTATATGGATATTGAGATATTATGGATATTATATATATATATATATATATATATATATATATATATATATGGATATATATATACATAATATGGATTTGAGATATATATGGATATTTCACATCTTAATTTCACACTTCAAAAATAAAGAATGGAGACATAGGAAGACAAAATCGATTCTCTGAAAACATTTTTTAGGAAATTAAGCCTACTACTTTTTAAGATGGATTATCTTCATTACAATTAATACAAAATAGCTGCAAGTATAATGCAATGTTTGTTTCTCTTAGTTTGCACTTTTTCTGAAAATATACCTATATTTTCATTAAGTTATTATTCCTTTGTATTCTTATTATTCGTATTGTTCCTATTTTTTCATTAAGTTATTATTATTATTGAGTTATTATTCCATTTTCTTCACAGAAAAAAAAAAAAGAAAAAAGAAAAAAAAAAAAAGAAAGAAAGAATCCTCCATTTTTAAAGGGGTCTGCCTACTTTCAGGTCTGTCTGGAATTTCTAATATAAAAGGACGTTAAGGATATTTGTTCTGCCTGTCTGGGAAATATTTCCATAAAGTTTCAAAATGATAAGAGCATTTCAAAGGTGACTAACATACAGTATTCATACTTTAAATGTCTGTAGCTTGTTTGAACCTTGGCAAGAGCAGTTTGTGAAAATAAAAACAGCACTGCCAGAACATTTAACTGCATGAAATAATACTTTAGTCTGTGCCTATTAGTATTGCAACTTGAGGAAGAGAGATAGCTTTCCAAATTTCTTTCTTGAATCAAAAAAATAAAACTATCAAAACAAAACAAACAAACAAAAACACCAAAAAAATCACTCCAAAACAAATAAACGAGCAAACAAAACCCAACAACTCAGTAAAAACTATTTTGAACTCTGAAAGTTTACACAACAAAGTGATGCATGACATAAAAGAAGACAACAAATATGGGGTCATAGTCTTGTTACCACAGTTATTGAAAACACTACTTAAATGGCCGATTGCATGTCTATCACATTGCATTTGGAATTCTTTCAGTTGTTGCTAACTTTTCCCAATAAACAAACAGAAGAACGAAAGAGAGAAAAAAATCTGTTTAAAAGGTTTATTAAAAGGCAGGGTGAAATGACGTACTGTCAGAGACTGAGCACCAATTTGGTGTTTATGCTAATTCTGAAAAAAAGATTCATACTTGTAAATACTGGAAGAGATCTGAAGCACCGTGGGATATGTAGAATAGAAATCTTTTTCTGTCATGCTGACCTTGATACGAAACTCTTGCACAAGACAAATTAGAAAAATGCTCCACACCAGTCATCCCATTTCACATCAGGGAACATCAGTTACTGGGGAGGACAAGAACAGAAGCGTGAGGATTTATAGTGTCAGAACTTCAGATTTCTCCACTCGAGTGTCTTCTAAAGAAACCACTACAGTCACAAAAGTATGTTTCTTGTTATTCTATAAGATATTTGCAAAACCAAGAATGTAAATAAGTTGTTTCAAGGAGAAAATACATTAGCAAGAAAGCTTCATATATCTTTTGTATTGAATTAACAGTAGGAGTTTGATTTATCAATCTGTAACACTCTCAAACTCCCAACAGCGTTGTTACTTAAAAGTGAAAGAACTACAGTGACTAAAAGGCAAAGCAAACATGAGGGAGCTTTCTCACATCTTCCTTCTCAACCTGTTGAATTAGGCACTGTGCATAAAGACATCTGATGGGCATCCTGAGATTCCCGAAAAAATAAGTGCTTTGACTAAGTTCATCTTATAACCTAATTATGTATATGAATTGAGACACAAAAACATCGGGTATTTTCAACTTTTCTGAAGTAAATTTTGAAAATAGATTGGTTCAATATAACTTTGAATATCACTCTCTCTTTGTGCATTATAGAAGGGAACTAGTAATCTACTTGAGATTAGATGTAGACATTTAGATATTTAATAATGGCAAGCTAAAATATGTTTCTGGCACTAGATTTCCTCTCTGAGGTAACTTGAAGATCACTCTGGAATTGTAAAAGAGGTTTTGTTTGAACACCTTTGGAATGATGCTTGGCTAAGCTATCTCATTATCTTCTCTATGTAATCTTACTAACTGGCTGAGTATCATCAGACTCATTGAGAAACTGCCCTTGTAGAAATGTCTCAGTAATGAAGTAGGCCTTTACATGAGAATGGAATGAACACTTTAAGGAAAAATATTTATTCTGTGTTTATTAGACATAAACTACATTGACTTCTGAGTGGCATGACACAAGACAGAGATCTTTTGAATATAGCTAGAATCTGTTTCCCTTTCCCTTTCCCTTTGCCTTTCTCTTTCCCTTTCCCTTTTCCTTCTTTCTCTTTCCCTTTTCCCTTCCTTTTCCCTTTCCCTTTCCTTTTCATATGCTTATAGTATCTTAAATATGTCTCTGTCCTTTATAGATAGACATAGCAGATAAGAATGACCTGGAAGACAATATGGACAGCTAAATTTATGGAAACCACTATCTGACTGTAAAACATCTGCATAAGGCTCCCGCCAAAAATGCATTGTTGGCTGACTAGCTAGTAATTACACGAAAGCATGCTGTACCTGTATGTCAAACACGAACCAGCTGTAAGATCACTAGTGCAGATTCATCTGCAGAATATACCATAAGCCATTCATCTGACTTATGATGAGTTGGAGGTGAGTTGTGTGATGAAGAAACAAAAGTGGAAGAAACAAAAGCGGTAAATCAGTTGCCATTCACCTATACCTTTAACTGAATGAAT
This sequence comes from Perdix hodgsoniae, assembly GCA_035772895.1. Taxonomy (NCBI): domain Eukaryota; kingdom Metazoa; phylum Chordata; class Aves; order Galliformes; family Phasianidae; genus Perdix; species Perdix hodgsoniae. Next base: position 402,441 of record JAPSGF010000024.1, on the reverse strand, counting down.
AACCTTGCATAACACATACACACTGTTGAGCTATTACTTGCCTAAAAGAGCTTTGAAAGAGTGAAGGAAATAAACTTCTGAAATTGTGAGATGTCTTTCTCACAGTTAACTCTGATCAGAAATTAACTTTTCTAAGGGTCAAGAAGAGCATGAGTCTGCATTAGTATTTACAGACATCTGCACGATTTTAATGCTAGCCATCGCATCTGCTCATGTTGGCAAATTTAGTTCCAGTTTGATCAGAGCTCTTCAGAACTTAAGTGTAAATCCTGATGGGCTCTTTAACTCCACAGGATTAGAGGCTCACAAATCACAGAGGTTAAAGCCACAGTGCTTCGTGGGTCTTTAGTTGAAAGCCTCAAAATCTCTCCAGTCCTGTATATTGTTCAAGTCATTCTTGTACTAGAAATTTAGGAAAAAACTCTTCCCGCCTTCTGGTATTTGAATGTTAGGAAGTTTCTAACTAACAGTTATCAACTAAGTAACCTTATTGCATAAGAGGCTAACACAGTAAATTTCAGCCCATAACAGCTGTCAGTGACTCCAAGCAAGGAGTTAGAATGGAAACCATTAAAACCATACCTTTGGTTGCTAAAAGCAGGGGAAGAAATATGCAGTGTAATTATGTCTCTTCTCTAAAGGAAGCCATCTGTCTAGTTTCTCTAGTACTAAGCAACACTGATTACATTCAGCAACCAGTATATATTGCATTTACATATCATGGGACCTTTGTTAACTTCAAAGGGTTTGGGTTTATGCCCTGAAAGTCCTAATCTGTAAAACCTTTGCTATTTCCTTTGAGAGAAAGCCCTTCACCTAAACAGAAAATGTTATCAGGAAGTTATTTTCTTGGCACTCATTTTTCTCTTAAAATTTGTTATTATTAATCTAGTCTTTTTACTTACTGATCCCACTTATTTACTCCATTTTAATGAACCATATTTATCCCTAGAATACACTTTCAGCCACTGTTTCTTTGAGTTAGATATGTTAGGATTCTTAATCTTATGAAAAATATTTTTTTCGTTTCTCTTTCTATTCCTTCAGTTTTCATGTTGTGCCTCTCTGCCAGGTTAAAGCCAGAGCTGTAACTAGAATTGCTGATATACCATACGTATTTATGATCTGTCTGGAAGTTTATGAAATACTGTGAGAAAACCAATTCTTGTGAGATTTCCAGCTAATTCTTAAGACTTAGATAAGATCAGGATGACAATCCAAACTTTTTGGTAATGTTTACCCAAATCTTTTCAGATCTCTTCATCGATATTAAAAAGTATATGTTTATATCTAGTATATGTAGTATGTGTATCACTCTGAATTTTGCCTTTCCATGGTTTACCATTAAACATACTCTCCACTTCTAGTCATTGCCTTCTAGCATTACTGATAAACTGAAGCAGCATTAGCCTGCCAATGTAGACCCCAAGATAACAAATCACACCAAAGATTATAAGAACAGGTTTGGATCATCTGGATACCCCCTTTTTTTCTGAGATGAAGGGCAGGCCATTGTCTGCACAGTCCCACTCTGGCTTTCTACTCAATAGAAGAAAGTAGCTGATATCCAAACTTCCCCTGCCTAGTAAAAGAGAACAATATAGGCCTAGATATTGGACTTCTTGGAAGAGAATGCACCAAAAAATAATCGTCTATTGATTCCAGAACAAAATCAGCAGTGCCAGCACTACCATTGCACTCTGGTTCCACATGTACCAATCTACAGAGAAAAGAATGAGATCATTTTCCTTTCTTCTCCACTGCTCACGTCTGGATAAGCAACTGCAGGGAACCTGCTTTGTTAGGGAAGTTGTACTTGATAATCTCTACAGGTTTCTTCCAACCGCTACAATTCTGTGATTCTGTGATTTCAGCCCATGGATTTTCTCATTCTATTCATTCCTACTCTCTTCCACACCCCAGCTGGAGTAAGATACAGGGGGATGAGCTGTGCAGGTGCATAGCTGCCCAGCCAGAGCCAGGCAGCCACAACCCTAATTTCAGCAACTCACATCATATAGGGGAAAACCACAAATTTAGGATAGAGTGAGGCTTGATGCCACTTTGCCCATGAGCTGACTGGAGACAGGAGCTTGATTCATACTAGGGAGATCTCACTACTATTGCACTCTGCCCCTCTGCAGTGTTCCAGTGCTTCCCTCCCAGAGAGGGAAGATATACATGAAGCACTCTATCAGCTTGACAGGAGACTTAAGGAATTATGAAGATGTATGGAAATGTGAGACCTCTGAGGAGAAGATAGCAGTGGAGATAGGTTTGGGTTGGGGATGGAGATGAGGATAGGGCAGGGGGCACTGACAAGGGAAAATGATGAAGGCAGGACACGGCAAAATCTGCAGACTTAAAGTACAAGGCGCAATGTCATTGCATAAGCAATGGATTTACCACCAAGATGCAGCAGAGCCTCACAGTGCTGTCCACTTCTCCTAAGGTTCTGATCGCAGCAGGCAGTCTCCTCAGTAAAACAGTCTGTCATCTTCTTTGAAAAAGAGTCCTGACTTGTTCAAGAGTCCTTAACCAAAGTTTTCCCTCATCTCCTTCTTCCACAGGTCTATCCTGGAGATGTCAGAGGATGCCAATGACTCCCTCACTTCCAACAAAGCTGTGGAGAACAGCTCATCATCAGAGATCCCCACTCTGTTCTCTTGGAGTGACAACTCTCACTTCCATCACAGAAGTGGAAAAGTGTTCCTGTACTGCCATTGTGGAAACAGAGCCTGGCTGCTCTTTGAGGGCCCCTTTTGCCCCCTCCCAGGCAAAGCTCCTGCATACAAGGCAGATGAAGGCAGCTGCATTTCACAGCTGACTCAGCAATCCTCTGCATGGAGCAGATTTGGGTCATGCTGCCGTGCCTTAGCCTAACCTCATTCTTTCCAATGCTCTTGATCCTCGAAAAGCCCAGATCTTGGACTGTGTCGTCCCAAGAAGGAAAGCAGAGGAGGAAGCGGGCCTGCCAGTGTGTGGAGTGGGGCTCCTGCAGGAAAACTCGGCTCCTTGGATGCCTCAGCAACCATCAGAGCCCCAAGTGGAGGTGGGGCCCAGGGTGTGGAAGCCGCTGTTCCTGGATGAGGCTGTGAAAAGGCAGCTGGAGCGGCACATGGTAAAGCTACAGATACAGCGACGCTTTGGGCTACCAGAGAAGGTTCTGGCCTCCTACAGGAAGTTCTCAGAGACCATCCAGGAGCCACAAGACTGCCATCCTTCTCCACAGAGGCACACTGCACTGCCCTACCACTCGCCCTTACAAAAGTTCCTTATACAAGGAAGAACTTCTTGAGAGTGACAGAACATAGCACTAGGCTGTCCAGAAAGGTTATGGAGTGTCCTTCTCTGGAGATGTTCAAGACCCATCTGAACACTCTTCTGTGCGACCTGTTGTAGGGAATCCGATTTAGTAGAGGGCTGGGCTTGATCTCCAGAGGTTCCTTCCAATCTCTACTATTCCGTGATTCTGTGAAATGTTCCTCAAAATAATATATACATATATATTTATATTTACCCGATCAGACACATTTAATAGCATAAGTATTTTTGTAAAAAGAACCTTTGCCTGGTAAAGCAAAACCTGTGGAAGAAAACTCACCATGGAATAAAACATTTGAAGAAATTAGAAGAGAAAATTATATTTCAGATGCATGTGCCATCATCACTGTGCCAGTCTCTTCTTGGGAGCTTTCTTTGTTACCTTCTTTTTGGCTCTTACGAATATTCATCAATAACATATGTGCTTTTAGCAACCTGAATATTTTATGAACTCTTCTACTATTTTTGGCAGCTTTTCTTTGTGCTGAAGAGAATAGGAAAATTTTAGGACATCAAGTATCTTTTTTGCATCTTATTCTGCTATATTGTATTCCATCTCAATTTCTAGAAGTGATTAGAATTTTCATACTCTGTATCATGTTTCAGCTGCAAAAATGATTGGAAGGGCCAGGTCTGTGCATATAACTGATATTTTTTTCCACTGGATTCCATCAAATTGATTGTCCTTCATAAAGATAAATTATCTAAGCAGAAATGTCTGGGTTTAATTTCAGTTGCATTGTTTTCAGTGGTACAAAATATATTTCTCTGGTTATAATAGCATCCAGCAGGTTTTGTATATTGGGTTATGAAGGGTGGATCCCCAAACGTCTGAATGTTCATCTCTGATAAACACTCAGAAATCTGGCAGCCTGACATACCTGCTGAGTCTTCAGTTTAGAGAAGTGGAAATTTAATGTGGACAAGACATAACATGAAATCTCTGGTTCACTGCAATTCTAGCTGGATTTATACAGTTCCTGCTTTCCTCTCCTTTGTAGATTCTTTTTGGATCAAGTTTGATAGAGGAAGAGGCATCTTTCTAGAGTCAGACTTTTAAATCTTGGGCCAGGTTAAGGCTTTAAATACTTGATGAAGAGAATCCCATTTTCTTAATCCCAACTTATGCATCCTATTCAGAAGAGAAAATAATCTTTCAGCAATGCTTTTCTTCAGAAACTCATCAATATTTCTTGATAGTTTGCCAATTTATTTTGTGATGGTGTATTAATACAGTAATTTGTAAATGGAGTAACCTCATTTGGGCATTTTGTTGTTGTTAAGACAAGTCCAAAGCAGACTTCAGACCAAAAAAATGGTCCTGTTTAATTCACTGGTATAAGAAAATTTTCTACATTATTCTACTGCTTTAGCTTGATGTCTTCTTTCCACTCACCGTCGAGTATTTCTTTTTTTTTTAAGTAATTTTTTTCTGACACATAGCAGCAGTCCTGCTAGTACAGTTGTAGAGAAGGGCTGTACCTGGGTGAACAAAGTGCTGTCCAGACTCCCTCTGGCTGGGTGGGGAGAATGATTGCACCAAAGTATTTCAGAGGAGCAGGAGAGTTAATAGGTCAGCTCCAATGGGATAGTGGAAATTTAGAAAATTGAAATGGTTTCAAAGCTTCCAGAAGTGAATTCCCTTTGCAATAAATCATTCAATGACATAGACTCAGGTTCTGGTGTCAAGGATGTTTTCTTTCTATTTCTCAAGGGTCATCAAATATTCTTTACTTAGAGATTAAAATTTATCTGCTTTTACATTTATTCAGAAAAAGCATTACAATAGAAACTTCTTACATAGCTGTGAGAATAAGTTTATATCTGATTATACAGGAGAAACAGAACAAGCAGAAACAGTAATCAAAAGTTAATTTGCAATCTGGTAATTTTGTGTCACTTAATTGATTAGTGTTGTTAGTATGAAGAAGAAGTCCAAAATCTTCGGTCAAACATGAAATATAATGTGCTATGCACATTTTTAATCAGACGAGAACATGAAACGTTCCATTACAAGAGAAGGAACAAGCCAGAAGGAAACGCAGTTTCACCAAAATAAATATTTGGGGCCTTGTCAAATTCTCTGTATCTTGATGGGATCATAACAAGAGAAACAATTTGAAACAATCAGCCAGTTTTGTGATCTTCTGTAGAAAGAGGAGAAATTAACCAGCTATGAATTGAGGAAATTATCTTCAAGCTTAGGAGTTCTGTACTGATCATTTCTGTATAGATTGAGTTCAAACATGGGTGAGGTTTGAAAATAATAAGAAAAAAACAGTGCATTATTTCCGTATTTCTATTTTTACATTTTATAAATGCACTTTCATGTTTCATTTTTTACCTTTATTCCGATCTGTATATAATGTGCTACAGATTAGGGATATATACACATACATATCTGTGCTATCAACTCATTCAATAATTTAAAACGACATTCAGTATTCCTCCCAAAGCAATGAATGTACCAAATTATTCTATATTAAACTCAGATACGCAGCTTTAGTTGTGGCTCACATAAACCTTTGTATATGTGACCAATACATGCTCTCAGACACAGGTGAAACGAAGTTTGGAAGTCAATCTTCTACACAGAAATTAGCATATAAAACAGAGTAATACAAAAAAGTCTACAGAATTTCTTGGATATTTGCTCTTCTCCCTTACTAGGATATGGAACATTCTGTTGGAATGGGATTGGAATATATATATAGTGGAGTTGTGATTTATATTGTATGTATAACACCAGTTACAGCAAAGTCTTTATCACAGAGGAAAGGTTTGCAGTTTTTTTTTTTCCTCTTAAAGACAGGCAGATTCCAGATTCAATTAATCTTCTCTGAAAGTTCATGCTGTAGCCAGATACACTGAAATGAGTATACTCTGTCCTCTGGTCTCTTATGGTTCCTTCTGGACTCCGTTACATGCCTGGTCTCTGACAAGCACAACAGGTCCTTGATGGAAATGCAATCTTAAATGAAGCTTAGACCTGGTTCATCACTGGTTTTGAGAGAAAGAAGGTTACATCTGGGAATTGCAGAAAGGCAGTAATTCACACTGAAGATAAAGTCTGATGTATAATATAAATAGAATTGAAATGTTTGTGTTGTTTCAACAGATTGGCCTACTAATATATGGCCTGATGTAGTCATATATATATAAACATATATCCTCATGTACACACCTATATATATATATATATATACACACATACATAGATTCCTTACAAATATTGCAGATCTTACAGGGATGGAGCTAATCCTGGAAGCTAAACTGAAATTTAAAAGAAGCATATTTGTCCAGCTTACTACTACAAAATGTAAGGAACTACTGAAAGATTTTATTTTCTGAGACCTTTTACAATAATGTATTCTACCCTGGTGCTACCTATCAGCTACATCATTTTACGACAATCACTCTATACTTCCTTCACAATTATTTTCCTCAGATACTGATGCTGACAATAGGTGGAGGTCTGGTTACTTTCAGAAGAAATTTCTGGCCACCAAAAACGGAGAGTTTAAAATAGATTTTCAAAATTGGAGAAAATTATTCTCAAAATAATGTGATGTGTCAGTTGTTTACCTTTATGTATCATCTGAACACTAACACCTTATTTGCCAGGACACTCCCTGCATTTTTACCTGACCTTGAATGCAATACGAGCCATAATAGACTCAGCAAAGCTAGAGTATAATCACAGCACAGATGTATGCCTAAATAAACACTTACAAACAAGACAAGTGTCCCAGCAAAAGATGAATGTGCAGTCCTTGATGCTGAAAACTTAATAAACATCGTATAAACTGGTACAAAACATCCATTTTAGGCCTCATAATTTTCCTCTAATTAAATTGTGCATAATTTACAGCAGATGAAAATCCCCTTGGCTGGTTGTCATTTGCTGTGTTGTCATTCCCTACCTTGTGTTTGTCCAAACATTCTTCTGAATTATCCAACTGTTAAACTACTTGGTGCCGGAGTGTTTCTGAATTGGTACTTAGAAGTTTTTATGTTACTTGCTTAACTTTGGTCTGCAGTTTCTCCATGCATAAATACATCGAGCTATATTAAAAACAGAGCCTTTATCTGCACAAGTTGCTTGGGGAATAGCTTTCCCTTGTCTATAAGGCAAATAAAATCATTGTTTTTGCTTTGGCTTAGACAGTTGATTTATAAACGTTTAGTTTTAAAGCTTCTGTTTCGAATGTGCTAACTCCAGAGTTTTTATATATTGCCCAGATTTACTCACCCGTGTGTAAGCTCAGATTTATAAGCCTTGTGCTTCTGACTCAGCAGGAATTGCTGACTTAGGACAACACATTATAAACAAGTTTTTAGTAGCTTAATATTTAACTGATTTCAGGGAAATTACAAATGAGGAAGTACAATACAGTTCTTGTCCCTATTTTTATTTCATTTTACTATTTCATAGCCTTTAATATAATGGAATTTATTTTTAAAGTCATAATGAGAATTAGAGAAATTCAACCGCAGCATTTCAGTAAAGGCATTTCGAGTTCTTTCTGAATGAAAATGGAAGCATCTACATTGTAAAATGCTACTTTTTACCTCTGCTAGTGAATGAAGCCTTTTTCCATAGGTTTAATTTAAACAAATTTGCTGTCTACACTTCCAATTTGCTTCTGAGCCAGCAACATTTTGCAGATGATTTCTCCACCTGGAGTTGGATACACACCCCTCTTTCTCATTACTGGCACAAACAAGCCCTGACAGTGAAGTTTGGGATGAACATTTATACTAATGTGTGTAGAAAAGACAGTAAAACTTGTAGAAAGGTCAGAATATCATGTCCTCTGATGTTCTGCCACAAAGATACAATTATACCTACATATTTCATGTATTACCTGTTTCTGTTTCTAACTGGTGACAAGACAGTGTAAAGCTTACAAACTTGTAATTTGACATATATATTTTTTCCTGCTTGTGTAAAAATATCCATTCAATACTTTCAGACAAAACAACTCAACTTTAGACATCAATTCCTGTGTGCAATGTGATGTGGAAACACTTCAAACACATGGGGCTTTCTTATGTATGAAAGTTACTTTAACTCATTCTCCTTTCTCCATGTGCAGCCATGAAAAATAGAAATACACTAAGAAATTGCAAAGCCCCTGGTAGTGCAAGCAAATGAGGACAACGTGAGAAAACATCTCCATCTAGTGGTGTTTGCCAGAGGTTGTTCTCTTACCAAAGTCCTAACGGTGTAAGTTAAACAGCAGTGAAGTTTTAGGGCAAGGGTCTAAAGGACCCAGAAACTCCTCTTTTCTTATGAGTAAAGTTTCTGTAGGAAGCGGGCTGTTCACACTTCACTTGAAGCACTCTATAGATACCCAGTACTGAACGTGTGCCATTGTTACTAGGGACTGGAAACCATGATTGTATATAGGCCAGTCCCCAAGTTCTTGTATCTCATTTAGAAATAATGAGTTAGACAGTATTAGCAGCAGTAGAACCGTTCTGGCACAACTGGAAAGTTTCTCTTACATAAGCAAAATCCATTTCAAAGAACTGAAAACTAACATTCTAAAACTGCTCATTACAATGCATCCCTTCAGGTACAAACAAACACATTTAACAAACACTGTTCTCATGTTCCACTGCTGTCCCACTGAGGTATTTGGATTGCCATCAACAGACCTCATCCTGATTTCAGTTCACAGAAATTCTGGCAGATTTCCCCAAAAAAGAAGTGTTTGAGAAACTGTCCTCTTCTCTCATTTACACTGGTATTAATATGTAAGAACTCAGCATATGAGAAAATCTAGTTTAATCAGTATAAGTTGTCTTATTTACAAGGCACAAATTATAAATGTAAGAAGAATTAAAGGAAGATACAATGTATTATGTGGCTTCCTGTCATCTGAAGATCGTAGTAGGAATGAGAATTCTGTTAATTCTGCACACTGGCTTTCACCTATTTGTTAGCATCTTCTGAGCCACAGGGCTAGAATCATCACATTTTGGAAATCAGTATAGGCTGAAGACATTAGTTGGGATTGCAATTAGTTGGAAAGCAACAAAGTTCAGTAGTGTGGGTATTTTTGAAATCCACAAACCAGACTCTTGAGACCAGAGGATGGGTTTCATTTCCTTAAATCAATTTAGCACATTTATCCCACAGGCGGGTGTCCAGCTGTTTTTCTACCATAGGAAGCAAATAGGAATGGGAGGAAATATTCTCTGCTTTTCTGTACAGATGACATGGCATAGAGGAAACATGACCAACATAATTCCACTGGATTTTTCCTTAAGGTAAGTAGGACCAAAATTTATCCTTTGCTACCTGAAGTTATCCTGGTTACTGTGACAGAGCACTCCTTGCTCCCCCACTCAGACTGGTTGCTTTCCCCAAGGCATAGCACATATAAGGAGATGCAAAAGACCTTGTTCTTGGGATTGACAGCAATCAGGCTTTCACCAGAGACAGCTAATGATCACCATATTGCCTCAAACTGGATGCTCAGACACCTGGTTCAATAGATTTAATTCTAAGTCATATGATGATGAGTCAGCCATCTTACCTTATAAGTAGTAAGCAGCCTCAGAGCCCCTTTGAGAGTTCTCCTGGCAAGCAGCTGGTTGCACCAGAATCTCCTCTTGAGTAGGGATGCATTCTTACTTAATGCTTGCACAGAGATTCACCTGGAACATGGTGATGCCTTGCTGACAGATCCTCAGTAAGTGATTTATTGTTTTTAATCCATACCAGCTTCGCTATGATTTCATCTTAGATTCATTTTGTACCCCCACCCTCTGTGTAGCAAATGGCCAAGTATATCTGGCCATTCCAAATCTTGTTAAGTCATTGTTGTTAAGATTACCATATTATATCTATTTTTTTAATCAATAAATATCTTTCTTCCTTCGTCTTTTGAAAGAAGTGTGCAGTGTTTCAGTTTCCTTTCATGACTGTTACACAAATATAACTGTATAATCTCTTCACATGCAGGGAAAAATAATTATCTATTTTAGAAGTAAACAAATCTTCATAAACAGCGGTGGAGAAAATCAAGCAAAACATGAATTCATCTCAATTCCACAGCGTGAGAGCACTCGTAAAATTCAGAAAATGATGCGCAAAATTAAGAGGAGGGTTCGTAGGATAGACTGACCTGGGTGGAAAAGGACCACAATGATCATCTAGTTTCAACCCCCTGCTATGTGCAGGGTCACCAACCACCAGACCAGGCTGCCCAGAGCCACATCCAGCCTGGCCTTGAATGCCTCCAGGGATGGGGCATCCACAACCTGTTTTGGCAACCTGTTCCAGTGTGTCACCATCCTCTGTGTGAAAATCTTCCTCCTAATATCTAACCTAAACCTCCCCTGTCTCAGTTTAAGACCATCCCCCCTTGTCCTATCACCATCCAATTCCTTACACTCAGAATAATTCACAGTTCAGAAAGATGTTCAGAAACAAAGGCAGTCTTGCACTGTGTAACTCCTCCCATGCTCCTCTCATTTCAGTTTGTAGATACTTTCAGTATTTACTGTTTTTGAATAATTCTTTTAGTGAGGCTACTACAGTGAGGCTGTAAGTGCCCCCTCCTTGGAAGCATTCCAGGCCAGGCTGGATGGGGCTGTGAGCAACCTGGTCTAGCAGGAGGTGTCCCTGCCTATAGCAGGGAGATGGAACTGGATGATCTTAAAGGTTCCTTCCAACCCAAACCATGCTAAGATTCTATGATTGGAGATGATAGGCAGTAATACAGTTGTACAGAAGAACTGATTGTTTCTTAACAGAGTGATTCCTGAGCTTTTCTCCCCTGTTACTAAGGAGCTGCAATATATATATATATCAGAATCACAAGAGAATTTTAATGAAAATAAAAAAATTCATTACTTTTTTGGAAATGTAGAGAGACATATCCGAGACCTTATCAGATATTCCAAGTTGTTTTATTTTACTGAAGACTCCCAAATAGTCTATTGGTAGGATTTTGGGGGGTGAGGTATTGAGGTTTTTTTGTTGATAGCAGAAAACCAGGAACTCAGTTTTCTTTGGTTAGCTTCAAGGTAAAAGGATCTTGAAAGGTTTTTAAAGTGGTGATATATTTTCCGATATTCAGAGACTCTCATTGCTTCTTTAAGAATCGATCAAGGGGAATACTTCATAATTTTTTAATGTAATTAAGATGCTATTTACAGAGAAGGTTAAATTGTGGACTCCTTGGAGTCTTCAGAAGTCCCATTTATTTTTATGAAGAGGCTTTAAATCTAGACGCTTTTAACCTGAAGTATTTCAAAGACTTCATAATCTAAATGATCTATTTCAAAATACGGAAGCATAGAACCACACACAGATTTATAGCTTTAATTAATCTACTATTTAAATCAAAATAACTTTGTGAAAGGTCGGATTTCACAGGACCTTTTGAAACAAGCTGCACAGCTCCATAAACAGAGAGATGTTTTATGTATTTATGTATTTGTCCATTAACCAATAATGCAATGATACACAATGACAGGAGAGGGCAGCAGAATACAGCTCTCACTCCAGAACTCTATCAGCGTCGTGCTTTTCAAATATGCTCTCAGCGGTAGATGGGTTTCTGGTATTCTTTTTCATTCTAAGTTTGGTGGATGAGGGGAAAAGTCATTTAATTGTAGTTAGTAATTTCTGAATAGAAAACTATGGGAGATAGTGTCCTCGGTGGAGAAGTCGGAAGTCAAAACATGATAAGAAAATTCTACTAATTTTACATTTACCCTTTGCATCACTTAACAGAAAAAGGAAACAAACAAACAAACAAAAAACAAACAAACAAAAAAAAACCAAACAAACAAACAAAAAAAAAGTGTGGTCTCTGGCTCTACCCAGAGCCAGTAGCACTAAATCCCTATTATGCATTTATTTAGGGGAGCACCTCTCCTATGAAGACAGGCTGAGGGAGCTGGATATGTTCACCCCAAAGAAAAAAAGGCTGTGGGGTGACTTCATTGCAGCCTTTCAGTACATAAAGGGAGCCACAAACAGGAGGGAAATCAACTTTAAAATGGGTAGATGACAGCTGGACAAGGGGAAATGGTTTTAAGTTGCGGGAGGGAAGATTTACGTTGGATATCAGGGGGGAAGTTCTTTACAGAGAGAGTGGTGAGGTGCTGGAACAGCTGCCCAGAGAGGTTGTAGATGCCCTGTCCCTGGAGGTGTTCAAGGCCAGATTGGATGGGGCCTGGGGCAGCCTGGTCTGGCATTAAATGTGGAGGTTGGTGGCCCTGCATGTGTCAGGGGGTTGGAACTTAATGATCCTTGAGGTCCCTTCCAACCTTTCAAAAAAAAAAAACAAAACAAAAAGAAGAATGAAACAAGGGTCTCTGAGGTACTCCAGAATGATAATGTGAGGTCTGGTCATGCGGGAGGAGTGATGTGTGCTGCTCTTTGTTTGGGCAGCATCATTGCTATTTGAGACAAATACTGAATCTTTTTTATCTCTCACTGTTGTGCCACTGACATATTTACTGCAGAGAAATGGCTAATAAATTTCCCCTGTAAACTCTGGAATCTGAACCATTCCAGATTTATTACATATATTGATGAGCTGACAACTCACTGTGGTGTGTGTTTGGATTTATACTTCAACATCTCAAGTTAGCAAAACAAAAAGTTGTTCTTTCTGGTCAGCTCCTCTTCCAAGTTTTACTGAGACCACTGTTTGAATCACCTTCAAAGCCCAAATCCACCATCAGATCTACAGTCTGTCCAGATTCTCAATAGATTTAATCACTCAATTTCGATTCCTGGAGAGCACACACAGTTTGTTTATCTTAGTCCTGATTTTTAATGTCAGTTGGATATCTCTGGAGACAGAAATTCTCTGCGTGTTCTCAGAAGGAGGGAATTGAAGGCAGTAGTTGTCTGAGTGCAGTCTTCTTCAGTGAGCCTTGTGGATCATGGCAGGGGCTGAAGAGGAATCTTTTTAATCCATGAAACTTTTGGCCTCACTGCTAAAGTGATCAGCTCCATTTATGCTCATCATGGTGCCTATAAGTGAAGGTTTAGGAGGAAGTTTTTCACTGTGGTGACACAGTGGAACAGGTTGCTCAAGGAGGTTGTGGATGCCCCATCCCTGGAGGCATTCAAGGCCAGGCTGGATGTGGCTCTGGGCAGCCTGGTCTGGTGGTTGGTGACCCTGCACATAGCAGGGGGTTGAAACTAGATGATCATTGTGGTCTTTTTCAACCCAGGCCATTCTGTGATTCTATGATTCCACGTTATTCTTTCACAGAAAACTGAGATTTCCTACCTCACTTCACTGACAATTCACAGCTGTAATCAAACAAAGAATACATCTTCATTATTAATCAGTGGGCCCATATAGTCAGGGTGAGATGAGAAAAATCGGTGCAGAAGTGCAAAAATCTATTTCCTGAAATGTTGTGGCATCCTTTGGCACTTCATCTTCTAAAGCCAATATTATATCTGTCCACAAGCAGGTGATCTGTAAACACAAGACTGAACGAACATGACTGAATTTTAAGGCTAAAAAAAAATGCAAGAGTAATAACCAAGAGTCCTTTTCCTTGTGGTGACATCTGCCATAGTATGTTGTTGCTGCCAGGAGGTAAATCCAGACTGCAGGTATGATCTTACACTGACTGAAAATGCAAAGATTAAGGCATGACATGTCTGAATCCATGTAAGCCTTTGTTTGTACAGAAGTGAAAAGGAGATGACCAAAGGACTCGTGAGCTAATAGGTTTTGACTACTCAATAGACACAGTAGTAAAATACCATGAGTACCTGTGAGAGTCCTTCTTTGTTTTTTTGGCTCAAAGCTTGCTTCCTGAGGTATTTCTTGTGATAAGACTGACTTGTGTAGGATTTGAGTGATGGGTGTTGCCATGTGGCAATCAACATGACTGTGTGGACAATTTTAGCTGTTTGCCTCGAGAAGAGAGGGCTCAGGAGTGTTTACTGGCAGAAGATCTGGCCTGTGACTGAATAACTCCAGCTTGCTATGGGAAACTGGGGGATGATGCCATTGTATCATGTGAAGGCAAGGTACAAGTTGGCGCCTCCCTGCTCCCTCTTATCTGCTCACAAGGCCAGGAAGATAGGAACAAAGGAGTTTCCGCTGAGATCGCAGAGCCAGAAGCTGCCACTCCACGGAGAGCTGACTCAACCATTTTGGATTTGATCTGTCAATCCAAAGACAGCTGACTCTACCACTTTGAAAGCATTGGAAAGGGGCCATCACCACCATGGTCACCTTTGTCACCATTGTCGTAGTCAAGAGAACAACGCTGCCTGACAACCTACCACTACTGAAGATCAAAGACTGAACTACAAACCATGCTGGATCCATGGTGGTGACTATCTCCCTCTTGCTTCCTACAAAGACTCCTTTCCTATCTTTTCTATCGTCCTCCTTCCCTTACCCATGACCCTAATTCATAATAGCATCCGTCCTCCCCTTCCCCATCTCCCTAATTAACATCTGTAATAAACTGGTCAAACCAACATTTGAACCGTTGTTTCTTAATCTCATGCTGGGTGTATAGATATTGAAAGAACCTCCTCTCCCTCCTATCAATTGGAGCAGGACAGTACCTAGTAAAATTGGAGTGACAGTTATTCAGCAATTGCATAAACGCGATACTCAATTGATCGTGTCACACAAGATACATTAGGTCATAGAGGAATGGTGGAGCCAGAGCCACTAGGCATGGCTGCAGAATACATTTGGCATGTCACACTTCATTGGCTGCCATGTCTGAAAGATGTAATCAAAATTCAGGCTGGTTGCAGATATGAAACAGTATGGACCGGGTTATATCCAGCACTTGGATTCACACAACAGCCACAGCACCAGTCTATGTCTGTATGAGCTGAAGCTAAAGTTAAAAAGAAAATAAGGAGGGTGAGAGCCTTGTGAAATACCTCCTAATACTTTACCTTTTCATCCCACTGTCCCTGAACTGGAACAGGTTGCCCAAGGAGGCTGTGGATGCCCCAACCCTGGAGGCATTCAAGGCCAGGCTGGATGGCTCTAGATGTAGCTGGATGCAGCCTGGTCTGGTAGTTGGCAACCCTGAACTACCCAGAATAGGTATTATTGATGAGTAATGTAGAAGAAGCCATTTTAAATTTGTATTATACAAATTTGCATTATAGCCTGCATGCTTAATTAATAATATTCTTACGTTGTATTCGTGCAATTAGATTTAAAGATGTTAAATATATGTTGTCTTAAGGCAAATATTATTCCTGGTTAGTGTTTTTGGAATGCTGTTCAGGGCCATGCCCATGTAGTGCCTAAATTCATGCTAAGGCAAAGACAACTTTTAAAGGGAGTTGAAGTGAGATAACCAATTAAAACAGGCCTATCTCTCAATAGCAATATTTAGGCATCCACTATAGTTCACATATAGTTAATAATAAAGTGATTCTGGGCTCCTTCTTATCACAGAAAAGTTCTATTAGATCAAGGCAAATATCAGTCCATTCAAAACTGATAATGATTGAAACGGTTGTCTAAGGAAGAATGCAAACATGGACATATACATTACCCTTCATATTCAGTATCCAAACATTTGCACTTTAGGATCTTTCCGAGCCAAATGTGGTTTCTATATACATTGTTACTTAAGTGGAAGTCTGTTTTATAATCTTGTCTAAACTTCTGGTGAAGTTCACAAAACTGCTAAATAAACCATAACATGAATACATGTTTGGGTTTTCTGTCTGCTGGACATAAAATGATTCAAAGAGGGATGCAGATAGAAGGAAAACATTAGAAATAATTAGCAGAGCCGTTGTTTCTTTCCCTTTGTCACAACAAGCAGTACTTTCTCAGCTCCTTATTAAACTCTGAATATTTAAACAGAGAACAGTCATCTTGGCTAGGTATGTAGAATAAACTTTTAGACTCTGATCTTGAGCTGTTCTCCTAATCATTGATGTATCTTTCAACTGCTGTTTCAGTAGCAGGTCTGGTTTATTGAATTTTTGTCTGTCTGTTTCCTTTAACTTTCCAGAAAAAATCTCTATTCATTTTTAAGAGATTTCCTTTTTTCTCTTCATTTTTATTTACTCTCCAAATGTATATATGCCATAACTTTGGCCCTAAGAATCTCATCCTAGAAAATGAAAATTAGTGAGAAATTAGTTTAGTTCAACAAGTTGTAAATCAAGGCAATGTTTGGCTTCTCCATGTACAAAATAATTGCTTTATAGTTAGCTTAATGTTTGGACTACTGTGGAAAAGTCCTTCCTTAGGGCACACTTAGGAAGCGGATTGTGACTAAAGAGATTCGCATTGTGGTCTGAGTTTTCTGAAGATCCAAGACGTCTTTTTAATGATAACTGAAGTTGAGGATGACAGAGCATCATTCATATGCATAATGACTTCCATCCTTTGGGATCTCTGTTGAGTCATTAATGGATTCTCACAAGTGTGATTTTTAATTACATCAAGAGGTAAGATACGCCAGCATATTACCCAACTCCCTCAGGCCAAATTGCTTTGATGTGCAGCAGTGAATTTCCATTGGCTCTGCTGAGCAGGATTTGGAGCGCCTGGGCTGTCCATGGGCTGATGCTAGTCACTCCATTCAAGAATCAAAGATGTGTTCTGTAATAATAAAGCTGCCATCCAGTAGACAGAGTAAATCCTGTGAAAGTCTTGTGGAAAATACGTCTCACTGGTGTCATAACAGTGTACCTCCTTAATTCTGATGGACTTTGAAAGAGTCTAAAATAGAAATTCTTCTTCTACATCTAAGTTTAATTCTCTGCGTTTCTCAGCTGTATAGAAACATACTTCAAAGAGGTAGGAAACATCTTGCCTTCCAAGCATCACTACCTGTAGTACTGTCTAGTATAATCCCATTTTAATGAGAAAGAGAGTATAGTCTAGTGCTCACTTTCTAAGAGAAAGCATGATGTTTAGAGGCTCACTGAGAGTGAGACACAAGTAGAAAGAGTTTAGTAATGAGGCTTATTATCCTCAGGGGCTAGTCAAGACTAACTTGATAAGTGAGAGGATGTCCCGAGTCACCTCTTTTCCTTACTATGTCCTTTGAACAACAAATATTTTCATGTATTACCTTCTAAGAGAGAAGGCAATAGTCTTCTACTAGCTGACAGTATTGGTCACTTTAGATGAATTAACTACCTGTCTGAATAGGCTGTGTTGAAGAAATTCTTCTTTTCCTCAAATAAAGTTTAAAGTTTCATTTATTTATTACGTGCCCCCATTTACTTATTAGATGCCCTGATGCTAAAATAGTTTTTTGGTGCAACTTGACAGAAGAATTTATAACAGAACAAGCTGTTGGAATAGGCTGTCATAGAGGTATGGATTCTCTTTTTTCTGCTCCAATGAAGCCAAGGCAACATGAGCTCATCTGAGCAGTAAATAGACTCCTCAGCTTTCATATGTATTGAACAAGCAAGTTTGCCTACAGGAACTAGTTTGTTCCAAAGCTTCTGAAGCAGAAATAGATCTCATGGGAGTCACCAGAGTGTAACTCATCTGTCGTTGACATGAATAATCATCCTACAATGCTTAACCTCTCAATGTTTCCAGAATATGAAAGTAGACACTTTTTCTGCCCTTTCTGTATTTCTAAACATTTAAATTACGTTTTCACTTATCTTAATCTCTGCAGTCTGATGAATGAGTTATATTATTGATGCCAACTGACACACAGCCAAACTTGCTACCAAAATTTCAATGACGTGATGAAAAGCAGTGTATAAGTAAGCAGAAGTTCCCAGCTTCATAAATTTGGTTAGAATAATCATTTCAGTATCAATGGTAACAGCAAGAGGTAAATTTAAAAAGCTCAAAAGGTTATTAACTCACTAAAGGGCAGCAGAATTGTGTAAATGATAAAAATAACTGAAAGTCAGATTGTTGTGGTGCCTCTAATGACAGTTACCTGTGTCACTTAAACATTGTTCCTTTTTCTAGTTGATAATTATATGGCACGGAGAAGTACATGACAAAAGACAAAAGACTTAAAGCCTAAGTATAAAGGGAGGTAATTAAAAATAGTACTTTTTTCTTACAATAATTCAGGCTATCCATCAATCTGCTTCTTTGGTTCATTACATGAATGCTATTAGTAAAATCTAATTTGGACTTTTGAAACTGCTTTTCTCTCATCTGTAGATCTTCAAGTACATTTCAGAATCCAGGTGTTGTGTGTAAGCACAGAAAATGGGTATAAATTATTCTCATGAATAACTGATAAGCTCCAAGTGGAACATGAAACATAAAACAGCAGTGAGACTGGAACATAAACACAGTAGTACCTCAGAGAAATGGGGAGCTACAAGTCTTCAGAAATGATTTCTAAAGACTTGTAGCTTTTTGTGGATCAAAACCAAATAATAAAATGAGGGAGGGGGAAAAAAAAAAAAAAAGTTCCTAAAAAATTAAAAAAAATTAAAAAAAAAAAAAAAAAGGAAAAAGAAAGAAAAGAAAAAAAGAAAAAAGAAAGAAAGAAAGAAAAGGAAAAAAAAAAAAGGCAGAAAGGCAGATATGCCTTTCAGTTTCTTCTGTTGCTTGCAAAGCCAGCATTTCATTGTGTTACACTGGATGGCTGTTTGTGACCTGCTGCAGTGATGGATATTGCCATGGTGAAGAGGCATGTGTCACTCCATAAAGCACTCTGGCTGGGCTTCTGAAACTTATGGAATTTTCACCAACTTTTCAACCTGTTAATAGTCCAGATGTCCTCTGTTGGCATCCACTGATGGGCATCAGTGACCTCACTCAAATAGCACATGTCTCTCTGTCAGTTAAGGGCCTGGATCCTTTATGTGTGGCTGAAAAATTACTCAAATGCCAAATTGAGCTGTACAAACCTCTAAACTTCTAGAAAAAAAGAAGCATCAGAGTGTCCAAAGTGTGAAAGAAGGAAATGTCTGTACTGTACAAGTGAGTACTGTACAGTGCAATGTGAAGCCTCCAGTGGCCTATGTGCCAAGGGGATTTACATTTAGCCATGCTGTCCCCTCTTCTCCTATGCATCTTCCATGGAATGTTAAATTCTTCTGGAAGGTCTACTAAATCATTATTGTTGGGTTTTTTTTTTTTTTTTACACAGATGCTCCAAATTGTTGGTATAATTATGATTAGGCTTTAATCTACAGTCTACTTCAGTGTTTATATAGTGAAATGACAGTGAATGAAACGGAAAATGTTGTGGATATTAATTAATATTTCTCAGTTATTTAGAAGGACTTAAAAAGGAACATAACAAAAGATACCCTAAACGAGACAGGAGTCATATAGAATAGTACCCCTTCATCTACAGAGAAGAAATGTTACAATTAGCTAAAAAGACTTTGCAATTATATCCTTTGATCACTTAAGGACAATGGTTCTGAGGTTAATGGCTTTCCTAGAGTAGATTTTGCTTTTGTGAAACATTAACTGTATTATACAAAGACTCCTAGATTTAATAGTATTTAAATTAACTACTGTTCTACAATCAAAAATGATCTGCTAAATTACAATATTATGTTTCAGAGAAATGGAAATCAATGACTGCAATTTGATTTTCTCTGAGATTTATGAGGATGCTTTATGGTTCCAATTAACGAATTACTTGACATCAATTTTCAGCAATATAATTTTATGATAACTAGAATTAATGATTGCCATTTTCAAAGCAAAAGAAGAAAAATCTATTTGTCTTATTGATAAATCTAACTTGCACTTGTCTTGAGGAAAGTTTCTTTCTACTTTAATAACCTATTAACATAATTTATTAACACAATACATGAACAAAACTCCAAAAACATAAAAGAAAAAAGCCTACATGACTAGTAGGAAAAATGGAGAAACACTGTCTGTAGCTCCTTTTACCAAGTCCCTGGAGGGGAAATCAGAGGAATGAGAAGACAAGACCCATACTAAAGATGAGTAGAAATATCTGAGTAGAAATAGCCGAGTCTCAAATATCTGAGACTTGAGATATTCTGAGATGCTGAGATGTTATTAAGGAAATTTATGAAATAAGATGAAATTTTAGTACTGAACTTTTGACAGTATAAAGTACTCATGAGGTATTTTCTACACTACAGGGAATGCTCATTTGCTCAAAAGATTTTTAGTTTTTAAAAAGATTTGGCACCAAACATAGAGAATAATTTATTGAATCACAATATGTTACTTCGTTTAAATGCTATTTTGTGAGAAGTGAAGAGTCTAATACTCAATTGAAATTTCACTGAAGGATTTTTACTACAATCTGATACTAATAATTTTTCTGACTTTTGTCACTAAATTGGACAAAATGCAAAATAAAGAGAGTGGTAATGGTAGGACAATGGGGAATTGTTTTAAACTCAAGGAGGGAAGGTTTAGATTGGATGTCAGGGGGAAGTTCTTCCTGGAGAGAATTGTGAGCTGCTGGAACAGGCTGCCCAGAAAGCTGTGGATGCCCCATCCCTGGGGGTGTTCAAGACCAGGTTGGATGGGGCCCTGAGTAGCCTCTCCTTAGTATCAGACCTGGAGGTCTGCCCTGCCTGTGGCAGTGGAGTTGGAACTCAATGATCCTTGGGGTCCCTTCCAACCCAAGCCATTCTAGATTCTATGGGCTAATGCGTAAAACAGTACTGTGGCAGGATAAGTTCCCTTGTATTTACAAATCTCATAATTTGATGTACTATGAATGAAATATTAAGCATTCTTTAGGTAAAAAGAATTACTTTCCCCTTTAGACTATTTCAAAACTTTACAGAATATATTTTGCTATAACCTTGGACCTTTCATATCAAATGTTAATGGTCATAGTTTATAGAATCATAGAATCATTAAGGTTGGGAAAAGACCTGTAATATTATCTGGTCCAATCATTCATATACCACCAATATTGCCCACTAAAACATGTCCCTCAGTACTACATCTGCCCTTTCCTTAAACGCCTCCAGAGATGGTAACTCCACCACCTCCCTGGGCAGCCTGTACCAATGCCTGACCATGTCTTCTGAGAATAAATTAGTTCTAATATACATCCTGAACTTCCCCTGGAACAACTTGAGGCCATTCCCTCTTGTCCTGTGTCTTGCTACTTGAGAGAGAGGCCATCCCTCTGTTCAAGTTACTTCATAGATGGTCCTTTGGTATGAATAAAAAAATATTGAAAACAACAAAACAAACCCACAAAGCAACAAGCAAACAAAAATTGTGTTCTTAACAGAGCACTCAGTTCATTGCTTCTTTAATTGCAGTTCTGTTTCAAATCATTATGTCCACACCCATTATCCTCCTGGGTGTTTGTTCTATAAGAGTAGAAAACTGTAACAAGAGAGAATGATTTCTGCCTGTATCTCCTAATCACTTTTAATGACATTTCTAAGGACTAGGATATCTTCTGTGAGAGATGTATTGAACCAGAGCATTGCTGTGAAAAACATGTCTAGAGGATAGTATCAACATTTGTTCTGAAAATAAAATAATAAAATGTTCAATATTTTCAATTTATTTTTATTTTATTTATTTTTATATATATATATTTGCGAACAGTCTACTAGGCATCATGCATGCACTGCCAATGTCTTTGCCTTGGCAGGTGGAATGAAAGGTCAGGTACTTTCAGGTACTTCTCCACTGACCTAGACCTGACTCTGGGTGGAACTTAATCCTATAATCTTCATAATTGATGAATTATCACTGAATCATATTCATAATTAAAGTTGCAACCTAATTAAACTGAATTGAGCCTAAAGCGCGTTCTGCCTTTTCCTTGTTGTTGTGTGGAAGATACCTTTCACCAAACGGATGGAAATATCATATCCGAGGAGGTCCTCCAGGCAAGGGGTAAAAAGAAAGAGAAACTGGAATAATTTTTAAGAGGATACCAGAAATAAAGATCTTGTTGATTTTGTGCATCCTTTGGAGGAGCCTACAGTGCAGCAGTGGCTGTGGCCTGAAGGAAGCCAAAGCTCAGAGAGAGACCCCACAGTGGCATGCCCCAGGCCAGAGCTGCAGTCCATGGGAACCTGTGCTGGAGCAGCTCCTGAAGGATTATAGGCCCAATTCTGTTTTGAAGTAACTGATACAGAAAGGCCTGACCAACTTCAGTGACTCTTCATTCTGCAGTGGTAATAGTAGACAGCAGGAAAACGAAGTGTGTTTTCTAGTGAGAAATTACAGGAGAAACTGAAAATAGATGATTTTACATCAGGGAAAAAAGTAATAAGTAAAGTAAAAGTAAAATGGAATGAGATGCTTAAGTGGAATCAGTCAAAAACAATGCAATATTAATGGAGGCTACAAATTTTTTGTGGGCTTGTCTGAGAAAGATCAATTAAAGAAAGATGAATGCATTGAATGCATTTTTCTGACATTTGTTTTAGTTGTTGTTTTTCTTCCTTACATTATGAAGAATTGGCTTAATTAATGATATTTGAAGAACCAACATTTTTAAAGTCTTTGTTCCAGTGGGAGATGGTCACAAATTACCGGTATTGGACAAGAGTACAGTTGTTCCCAGTAATCTGCAATAGCAGTTGGTGCCAGCTGTGTAAAAAGAAGAACTAGTCTTTTATGTCTCCCCATGGAAAGACTTAACTGGGCATGAATTTGGCTCCAGCTTGTCAGAGAAGACATTCTAAGATATGAATTGTATTGGTGCTTCAGCTTTCAGTGTCTAGTGGTACAGATTTGTTCCAGGGGAATTTAGGAAGGAAATTTTTAAGTGAAAAGCAAGACCTGACTACTGACTGACATTTATGATCAGTATGCAATTTGTTTTTGTCTTGATATCCCGGATCTCACCAAGGTAATTTCATAGTCTGAAGGAGAGAATGTCAAAACATTTTTAACACGAACAAGCACTAGAGAAAAGTTTATATTAGCATACATGATCCCTATTACACTACTAGTATGTTTTCTCAACACAGCATCAGAGGGGAACATCCTAGCAGAGTATGAGTCTGCTCTATGGTTTCTTGAGCATTTCAGCCACTCGTGACATAATTTTCAATATGTAGCTTAAACCTCTTGTTGAAAAAGACAGACAAATAAGACAAAGCATTAAGCATAAACCATCAAGAATGCAGAGAAATCCAGCTGAGCTCCACTGTGTGTAACCTCAGTTCTCCCTTCAGTCTCAAAGACTTTCCACGATCCTTGTCCACATTATTAATAATGAAAGTGAGACTGGGAGGAATAAAAGCATAGAAGACAGCATTAGCTACATGCCATATACAAAACAGTTAATTTCAGCACTTGCAAATGTTGGTTCTACAGATCAATTTAATGATAGTTTTGGCTTAATTAATTGCTTTTCTATGGGAGTGTGGACTATATAGTGTTATAGTGGATAAATCATGTGTTAGATATAGTCATTTACAAATCTGAGCTCCTAGTGAAAAAAGAATATTGTGAGGAGAAAAGACATGGGAAATACAAGCATTTTATGATGAAATACTGCAAAACCAGGACAGTTGTTGTAGTATTGAAGAAAAGGCTGAAATGGCAAAAATAATCAGTGGGTATTCTAAGGGAAGCTGCTAGGTATGACAAATAAAATGGCATAGAGAAATTCCAAATTTTTGATGCATGTTTTTCTGGTTCCCTATTGTCCAGCTATAAATGATTTTACAAGCGTAGTGAAAGCTGAAAGCTACATCTCAGAGAATTGAAAAAAGGAATGATCAAGGTTCCTAGAACATGGGAAAATCATTTGAGGGGGAAAATGAACATCTTTGCGCTAACTTTAAGCAGCAAATTCTTTAAATCTTGCTAGCATCCAACCTGAAGAGAAGTGAATTTAAAACACTTCACAGGACCAAAAAAACACCTATTCTTCAGTCCACAGATCATTCGAATGAACAAAATGGTGATTCCATAGGAGAAATATAGAGACTTCTGTTTTCTTTAATAGCATTCTATCACTTATAAGGCAAAAAGACGTCTGAAAATGCCCATACAGACCATGTCAGGGTTGCTCTGTCACAGGTTTTTAGAGAAGGGATAGTAGTAGTGGGTGTAAATACATCTAGGCCAGAGGAGTAAAACTGAAAGTATTCAGTAGGCAATGGAAAATATTTAATTTATATGGTGTTTGAGACTTAGATTCATGTCCTGAAACAGTTTTTAGACATGTAACTTGCACTGATTTCTATGAAAGACTCACTTGAGTTAATATGAAAAGATGTAAGTTTGCAAAGGATTTCAACTCCAACCTTTTTAATTAAGCTGCACTGTTTACAAATATAGTCTTGGCATTACAGGTAAAGGGCAGTTTCTGAAGGGAACATTTACCTGTGGCAATTGCATTTTTCTGGACTGTGCTGCTTCCTCCTGCTGTAACTTGATTTATAAACTTTAAAAAAAAAAATAAAATTAGCTGGCTAAACAAAATTATCATGCATTTGCACATCAGAACTTTGTTATTATGCATCTGATGTTGCAGCGTGAAGAATTCAGATCCTTCTTAATGGAGCAATGGACAAGGTATTTCTTTGTACTTTCTTTCTGAAATTGTGAATTTTATGGGCATTCTGGTATAACAGCAATTGTCTGATCCTACTGTGTGAAGAGCATCCCATTCCTTTGGAATTAGACATATAAATCCTGATGTTTGCTCTTTTCCACTACTTTATTAATGCTACAATTGTACAAAGGACATTTCCTAGAAACATCAAAGAAAATTGACAATGAAGGGAAAGTACTCTCTTTTGTGACCACCAGCACAGAACCATTACAGTTAAGAAATTCCATTTATCTGGCTTAGATAAATAAAGATAAAAATAAAGACAAACACAGGGTATTTGTATTTAAATATCAAAGTGAACAAATCCAAAGAAATCATATCCCAACAGCACTGCTCGAGTTTTCTGTCATCTTTCTTATTCATGATTACTCTATGTCTGTACATAGAAAATTCTTCAGGGCAAAGACTGTGGACCATCTAATAGTGCTGTTTTTCACTTAGCAAAATGTACACTAGGGATGTTAAGATGGTATTTATTATTTAATTCTGATAGTGCCTTCAAAGCCAATATGAGGTCATAGTCTTCCTGACTTAGATATCACACAGTAAAAGTCTAGAATTGAATTTTTCTCATTAGGGAAAACATACCTGGAGGCAGATAAGTTTTGTTATTACAGTGAAGATGGCAGAGCTGGCTGGCTGCTTTGCAGAATGAAGATAACAGCTGGTCTTTACCTTTCACTGATATTGAGAAGAAAATGAATCAGGACAATACAAGTAGTTCCAAATAAGACTGCTGCTTAATTATTTGTGTTGCAAGACAGCACTCACAGGATTTAAAAAAAAATAATAAATTATAATCTGAGAACTTTGTTACTAAAATATACTTGAAGAATAATATGACAACATATCAAAATTGATGGCACAGATTGCTGCTGCTTCCTGTGATTGGAAGTGTTCTCAGCTGCTTTATATCAAGTGTTGTCTATGTTTTCTATCAAGATAATGACTGAAGGTTGTGCTATAAGTTTTGTACAAGGAAATACTTTTTATCTTGGAGTTTTAATTTCCTTTGCATTTCCAAAAGTAAAAACAAAGCTATAATACTTAACAAAGTACCATAACGCTCTTAATAACTAGCACTGAAATGCACAACTAGTGCATTTCTAGTGTTTTATAAATACAAAACAATTACTTCTAATCTTCTACCACACTGTGTAGCACTGTAGCATACATGTTCAACCTGTTTGTTTTATGTTATCTTGCTCTTTTTTTTTTTATGTTTTAATCAAAAGTACTTTTTTAAAAAAGATGGTCTTTTATTTATATACTTTAATTACATTATATATTTTGTATGCAGCCCAAGACAATTCCTTTTCACCCCATGCAGTCCAAGCAAGTCAAAAGGCTGGACATCCATGGAGTAGTGCCTTATTGCCCTGTTTCAAGCAATGCCTAGCTCTCTGCTTACTGACTGACAACTTGCTGCATGTGGGTGAGCAAAGTAAATGCTACTTGCACCCGAACCCTGAAGAGTCCGGTGCTGCTGGTTTATTCATGACACCAAGAGCAGCCTCTGGTTCCCATCACCTGTATACTGAGTGCCTGAAGATAATTCATTTCTGAATGAAAAACTTGTTGTCTGAGCGGTAAGATGTATAATACCAAAGTGATCATAGCAAGCAGCTTAAAGATATGGAAACATATCTGAAGCTTCAAGCTAGTTCCATATTTCATACCACCAGAGTGGCCTGCAAAGCAGCTGGTTAAATTCCAAAAAAACTAGTAAAACTAGAACTGTGATGGTCTGTGGCTCTCATTTATTGCATCTATGCTGATGGAGCTGTTGGAGTGAGACCAGAGGAATGCCACAAACATGTTCAGATTACTGGAGCACCTCTCCTATGAAGAAAAGTTGAGGACTTTGGGCTTATCCAGTCTCGGGAAGAGAAGACTCCAGAGACACCTCATTGCAGCCTTTCAGCACCTAAAAGGAGATTATAAACAGGAGGAAGGCCAACTTTCCACAGGGTCTGATAGCAATAGGGCAAGGGGGAATGGCTTTAAAGTGTATGTAAAGTTTTAAAAATCTTTGGCTTAGATGTGGCTGGCTTTGGAACTAGCTGTCCTAATGATGTGACAAATACATAGAAAAGACATCAAATTAAATGATGTTTCCCATAAAAATATAATTATGATACACTGCATTTTTAAGTTAATATTTCTGTGGCTGCTCTGCCAGAGGATCTAATGAAATTGTTCTCTGAGCCTAATAGAATGGATCACTGTTTAAACAATACCTTTCTCAAGGGAAAGGACTTTGAAATAGCCTTTTAAAAATATGCTGACCTTCAAAGTACTTACAGGATCAGGACCTACAAAAACAGTTATTGAGAACTACTCATTAATTACTAAATCACCTTTAGTGGAATAAGAGAATTAAATGGAGACTAAAATTCTCCATAAGTCTCACCAGTATTACTTCCAATTAGTGGAATTTTTTATCTTGATGGTCTTTGCATTGGGTCCTAAACTCACAACTGACCTGAGCTTAAAATTATTTTTGTTGAAAAAGCCGTAGGAGGAAATATTTTTTTTTTTTTTTCTTGCTCTGTTCTTACTCTTGTCTGGCCATCTATATATGAATGATTTTCAAGATACGCACTTTATGCCTGGACGTCTGGACAGCTGTTAGATGTCTATCGGTGGCATTCAGGATGCATTAACTAGCACAGTGAATAGCACTATGAATACAATTAGCTATATGAAACAGGCAGGTTATGATCTCCATGCTTAGGTCTGCTGAGTTATTACATTATTGCATTTAGCCTGCTGAGCGATTATATTATACCTTATCATAAGCATCATCAGCTTGAGCAATGATCCTGAATTATACCTTGCTGTGTTCTTACTCCTCCTCTCTAACTTTCTGTTTTAACTGCTCGGTATCTTTATTCAATATTCCCTTTCCCCTTTTTATGATGAGCATCATAAAATAAAACTCCATTCATAAGCTTAAATGCTTCTCATAGTACAATAAAGTTAAGCAACCCACATAAAGAATACTGACTGAAACTGTAGCACTGGGCTGTTGATGATGGAAAATACTGAAATATGTGTGCAAA
The DNA here is from genome assembly GCA_035772895.1 of Perdix hodgsoniae. Lineage (NCBI taxonomy): Eukaryota > Metazoa > Chordata > Aves > Galliformes > Phasianidae > Perdix > Perdix hodgsoniae. The sequence continues at coordinate 374,563 of JAPSGF010000024.1, read as the reverse complement.
TAATCTTTCTGTGAATAATTTAACCAGGGCAAGAAAAAGCTTAATTTGAGTGGTGCCCCTTGTGACACATGATGACCCCAGCTCAGGTGTCTTCATGGAAATCTTTGCTATGTGACTACTCAGCAGAACTTTCCCATTCATTAATTCCTTGTGTGCACAGGGAAAACATCTAGAGGCCAAAAACCAACAGATCAGTGCTTAGACGGCACCCTTGGTCTCAAAATGAGAAATAAAGACAATAAGAAGCTAGTCAACGTGGCTAAGGGCTGCCATTTTACTGTTACACCAAGGAAGCCTTCCCTCCTACTCTTGCTTGCTCTGCTCGCTCGGATGAGCAGCCATCCAGGGCTCCTGTCTCAGCCACACAAATGAGCGCTTTGACCTCTTACACTGGAGCAAGCGTTGTTTGCACAGGGTACATAAAATGTTTGAATAAAGAATGCTCTATTTCTAATACACGCTGGTGTTTCAGCATTTTCTATGCAAACACTGATTATTTAATTGGTCATTAATTAGAAGCATGAGAACTTGGCATTTTTTGTTCCACAATTGGAAAACTTGATGTTTGTCATAAAAATCTTGGTTGTTCTTATCTAAAACATACATCCATTCTACCACAAATCAGCTGTTAGGTAATTTATTTCACGGGTCCTGAAGATTCACTACATTGTGAAATTGCTTATGCAACTTCAGAGCGTTTAAAGATCTGAGTGGGGAAAATCTGCTTTTCTTGTATTTAGCCAATTCATATAACAAAAGAAAATGATCAGATTTTCAGATTTTTATAGAATGATCCTGTTGATTTTGCTTTCCTCTTTAATATATATATATAGAGGGTTTTTTTTATTATTTTTTGGAAAGGGGAAAGTTTAACAGAACTTCAATGTTTATGATTTTTATATATTATGTTTAGGTATCAGTTAACAACAGAACAACTTCCAGATAGTCTTTAACCTGTAAGCAATACCTTCAATGCAGACCATATTAGTATTATTTCCCACCCCTGTATGACCAAGCTGATTTCTTATTCTGTAGCCTAATAAAATCCTTTGTTTTTGCTGTTCACCATAAATTAAATGTTTTAAGTGCTCAACAGAAGATACTGACTAGCAACAGCAGTTAGTAGAGTTAGTTATCAACTTTTTAGCAATTCTTCCCATTTTCTCTTATTTCAGGATATTCACTTAGAAAGCAGAAGGATGAAGAAAGGAGCAAAGGAAGAAAGGGGTAAGAAATATGTACTGATCACAGATCCTGCACCCCTCCTGTGGTGGGCCTGAACATAGCCTGTGGAGAGGACAGGTTCAGTAAAGGCAAGTAAGTGGAGAGAAGGAGAGTCCAGAGATACGCAGAGCCTGGGGAAGGGAGAGGAAAGGTGTTTCCCCCACATGTATAAGAGTCTGTCTTCTTTGTTTCTCAATATCTGAATCAGCAATTATGTTAGTATTTAAATTCCCCAAGCTGAGTCTGTTTTACCCATGACAGTGTTTCTTATGCTGAGTTGCTTTGCACTTGGATATTAAAAGTTTGGCATGGGGAATTATCATTTGAACTGGTAATTAATTTCATGTAGTATAGGGAGTTTCCAAAGAGCTTAATATCCTGCATTTTTGTTTTGCTTTATATTTTCTCCATATAAATCTAACTTCCCAGTACTGAACAGCAACAGATAAACAGGATATGAACCAGAACAATATGGATGCTGTAACTTCAGTTGACACAATTTCCTTTGTTATCATTCCAAGACACAACTAAGAAACAAAAGTGATAAATTCAGTGTAAAACATTGGCAAATATTTGGCTGCTGAATTGTTTCTGAATGCTTTACCTTTGAAAAGGCTGGTTATAGAAAACATAGTATCATAGAATCAGAGTCATAGAATAGCCTGAACTGGAAGGGACCCATAAGGATCACTGAGTCCAACACCTGGACCCACAAAGGACCACACAAAAATCAAACCCTATGACTGAGGGCATTGTCCAAGCACTTCTTGAACTCCAGCAGCTGGGGGCTGTGCCCACTGCCCTGAGGAGCCTATTCCATGCCCACCACCTTTTCCTCATATCCAATCTAAATCCCTCCTGATGTAGCTCTATGACATTATAAATACTTTTTACAGCAACTGCTTAGCTACTATTGCCTGAACTTTTTGTACAGACATGATTCTGGCTGGAAAACTGTTGAGAAACATTGCAAAATACATTTTTTAGGCAGTGAGTTGACAGCTTGGTTAATAAAAATCCAGAAGATGTCTGTTGAAGATTTGTTTAATTAATCTTAGTACGGAAAACTTCTGAGTTTACATTCTTTCATTATTCAGTTTACAATGAATTTGAAAGATCTGTGCATTCATTCTTTAGTTTAGAGTTATATGTGTTTTTATTCAAAGATACACATATATGAGTGTAGGTTAACAGAAGGAATACTACAATTAAATTGTAAAAAGGCACAATATCTGCTTGAACAAGTACTACTGAAAACATTAAGAATCATGCCTTTGTTAAAATAGATCTATAAGAAAATGTCTGTCCCATACTTCGAAACATCATTATTTTTCTTTGCAATGGAACAAAGGATGTTTTCTTGTGGGTGACCCAATTTAAGAAGAGATCGTGGCAATTGCTTGGATTAAGAGTGATCCAGATTGAAGTTATGCATCTCCTTTATCACTGAAAAGCTCAACTTAGATCTGGGCCTCTCATGGACTTGTGGGTGGGACATTTTCCTGGTGTGTCTGGTAGCACAGATAACCAACTGTTACTTCCTGCTGAAAAGAAATAGCAACAAAAAGAAAACCATTGTCTTTAGTATTTTAAACTTGTTCTGTTGGGAAAAAAATCCTGGACTGAAGGATTGAAGACATAGAGCAAAATGTGATGAGGCTTTACCTAACCTGTAGGATAAAATATGCCATATGTAATCATGCAGTGTTATCCACAATCATATGAAGGACATACATATGCAAAACATATTCTAGATATATGATTTTAATCTAAACTATATCTTATCAGACTTGGAAATGACTTTTCATTTCTGTGAATTCCACATCTCTTTTTGAGATATAGTTATTGGAAGTGGGTTTTGGAAGTGACTGATGCCTGGCTTCTGAGGAAATCTCTGAACTAATGGTGGCCTGCAAATGGAAGTGTGCAGATGTCAAAGCCTATCAATTTATATTCATTTTCTTCTTTCAGAGTACGTCAAGAAATATGGATTCTCTCTACAAGCAAATATTTCTCTAGTGACATTTCACAGAAAGCCTAAATAAAGACACAGGCTTGAAGCAGTTCATCCCATCCAAATAAAAATTAAAGGCCTGTCACTAATGCTAGGAGAATACATAGAAAGGTCATCCATACTCTCTGCAGTGCATTAAGAAAACTCCACATTCTGTGAATTTAAAGGATGGATCAGATTGCTGAGGCTCAACATGTTTCTACAAGTGTAGTAATGGGCTCAATCATATTTTAGGAGTATGAATGAAATACTTTAGAATGGGCAGTGAAATTAATGAAGAGCAGCTACCTAACAATAAGGCAAGGAAAACATAATGATTACATATTTTGAGATTCTTTTTTTATGACATTACAGTTGTGAATTTTGGATTTTTGTATTTGGCATCCATTATCTCTTAAGGCACAGTGATGGAAAGGGTGTTTTACTATCTACAGAGGAAATGTTATTTGAAACTTTTTCATTCTTGCTGCATGGACATCAGAGATTTCCAGGGCCTAAACTTAAGCTGTCTAATAATGGCTGATACACATTTTGTGTAGCATAGTCATTCAAGAAAGTTCTGTACTGAATAATTCCACATTTAGTATTAACTTCTATCTATATATGTTGTCCATAAGATTTGAGGACTGTCGGATTTCACCTGCTGCCATGTGATTTGTGCCATTTCTGCTAACTCCAACCTTGCTTAGCAGAATACTCCCTAAGAACTTTTTTTTCTTGAAATTCAAAAACTATAGCAGAGCAGTATACCAGTCCCTAAAACACAACCGCAAAGAGCCACAGACTGATGTTTATATATGTCCTAATAATATTTGAAAGCCTGTGGAAAGTTTCTCCAAGCATAAACTGATTCCACATCAGGCTCTGGATCTTCTGTTTCAGTTTATGACAGCAAGCTATACTTTTATAACAATATACTGGCTGGAGGGCCGGGCTCAGAGAGTGGTGGTGAATGGAGTTAAATCCAGCTGGCGACCGGTCACAAGTGGTGTTCCCCAAGGGTCGGTGCTGGGGCCTGTCCTCTTCAATATCTTTATTGATGACTTGGATGAGGGCATTGAGTGCACCCTCAGTAAGTTCGCAGACGACACCAAATTAGCTGGGAGTGTGGATCTGCCTGGGGGTAGCGAGGCCCTGCAGAGGGATCTGGACAGGCTGGAGAGCTGGGCTGAAGCCAACGGGATGAGGTTCAACAAGACCAAATGCCGAATCCTGCACTTTGGCCACAACAACCCCAGGCAGCGCTATAGGCTTGGGGCGGAGTGGCTGGAGGACTGTGTGGAGGAAACGGACCTGGGGGTGTTGATTGATGCTCGGCTGAACATGAGCCGACAGTGTGCCCGGGTGGCCAAGAAGGCTAACGGCATCCTGGCTTGCATCAAAAACAGTGTTACTAGCAGGAATAGGGAGGTAATTGTCCCCCTGTACTCTGCACTGGTGAGGCCGCACCTCGAGTATTGTGTTCAGTTTTGGGCCCCTCATTGCAAGAAAGACATTGAGGCCCTGGAACGTGTTCAGAGGAGGGCTACGAAGCTGGTGAGGGGCCTGGAGCACAGGCCTTATGAGGAGCGGCTGAAGGAGCTGGGATTGTTCAGCCTGGAGAAGAGGAGGCTCAGGGGAGACCTTATAGCACTCTATAACTTCCTGAAGGGAGGTTGTGGTGAGCTGGGGGTCGGCCTTTTCTCTCGTGTAGACAGTGATAGAACTAGAGGCAATGGTTTCAAACTGCGCCAGGGGAGATTCAGGCTGGACATTAGGAAATATTACTTCTCGGAAAGGGTGGTCAGGCATTGGAATGCACTGCCCAAGGAGGTGGTGGAGTCACCGAACATGGAGGTGTTCAAGAGACGTTTGGATGTTGTGTTGAGGGATATGATTTAGCTGGGGAGTATTGGTGATGGTTGGACTGGATGATCTTTTAGGTCTTTTCCAACCTTGATGATTCTGTGATTCTGTGATACTGTTGGAACCATAACACCATAAAGAGGATTCACATTCCTTTGGTGAAGTGGGATGATTTCTAGAAAATTTTCTGTGCTGTAAGATTATTTTTGGAGGTGGTAATCTGCAGTGTTACATCAACATCCTAGAAAAATGATTTTTAAAGACAAGTTTTTCCAATGTGTCTTATTGTGCCATAAACTTAGTCTAAAGACAGTCTAAGTTTTAAACAAAGACAGGTAACAGCTTGTTATAAAACCTAGCAATAAGTGAACTTATGAAAAATCTGTCTGTCCTTAGGTTACTGTTCCACACATGGATGGCAATATGGTCAAGCCAAGCACCACCTAGTGCCACTTTTCCACCTGGATCTAGCAGGAACAAAACTTTTTATATACTATTGCTTGCTCCCAAAAGACAGAGGAATGAAGAGTCAAAATTTTTATTTGAATGAAGCAAAGTGCTAACACTGTATTTGAAGGGAACCACTTGTGGCAGTGGTTACTATGGGGCATTATTCCTCTTGATATAGTTTTGGGTGATGATTCTGTTTTTGTTGAACTAATATATCTATTCCTATAAAAATTTTCATTTTCCTGAAAGTAATACAATTTTTTATGATGAGTTATTTCCTTGCATTTGTCTTATCTAGTCGACAAATTCATGCTGGCATATAGAAAATATACAATATCCTTATAGGAAATACAGTTAGGATTGTTAATCTTATGCTAAAATAATTTATAAGAACAGTTGTTCAGAAATTATTTTTATTATGTGCTAAATGTAGCATTTCAACATTTATTTTTGTTCCAGAGAAAAGAACAACTAGATGTATCAGTCTTTCAACTGACTGAACAGTTCTATATACATTTCTGGAAAAGCTGCAATTTTACACTGAAGTGCAGTGTTTCATTCAAATTTATGGCATTTTGCATTTTAAGTATTTTCTATTTTTTCTGCTTAAAAAAAAAAATCAACCCCAAAGCATGAAATTTCCAGCCAATTTTTATTTTAGCTGCTTTTTCCCATATTTTAGTGTCAAGATGAAAGAAGAAAGAGGTGAGAACTGCAGCTGAATCATTTTGATCAGGAAGTGCATTCAACAATTTTGAGAAGATTTTAACATATGGCATATAGAAAAACCTATATTTCCAGTTAGCCATTGGGATGCTGTGAAAATAGCTTGCAACCTGTGGCCAGTTATCTTGGATAGTTTTAGTTTTCGTATTCAGAATTTCATTGCACCTTCTGTACAACTTTTAAATCTAGCTCACTAAGAGGTACTGCAATGTTCCATGGTCAGTATAATTAGGGGGAAAGTGATAATCTGCAGCATTCATGCAAACATGGAGTTCTAGTGCTAATATCTAATTTACCTAGGTATTTTAGAGATTATTCTTATTGTGCACAGACCCAAAGGATATTATAGTTCAAAGTAGGCAGCCAAACACCACACAGAATCATAGAATCGCCAAGGTTGGAAAAGACGTTCAAAATCTTCCACTCCAATTGTCCATCCATTACCAATATTTCCCACTAAACCACGTTCCTCAGTACAACACCTAAACATTTCTTATACCTCTAGGGATGGTGACTCCACCACCTCCCTGGGCAGCCCGTACTATCACCTGACCACTCTTTTGCCTAACATCCAAACTGAATCTTCTCTGACTCAACTTGAGGCCATTCCTTCTAGTCCTGTCACTAGTTATGTGGGAGAAGAGGCCAATCCCAACCACACCACAACCTCTTTTCAGGTGTTTGTAGAGAGCAGTAAGGTCTCCTCTGAGCCTTCTCTTCTCCAGACTAAACAATCCCATTTCCCTCAGCTGCTCCTCATCAGGTCTGTGCTCCATATCCCTCACTAGCTTAGTTGCCCTTCTCTGAACACACTCCAGGGCCTCAATGTCTTTCTTGTATCAAGGGGCCTGAAACTGAACACAGTACTCGAGCTACTCACCAGTGCTGAGTACAGAAGGACAATTGCCTACCTCCCTACTCCCGCTGGTTCATGTTCAGCCAAGCATCGACCAGTACCCCTAATCAGTTTCCTCTGCACAGTCTTTCAGCTACTGCCCCAAACCTATATCCCCAAGCCAAAGTGCAAGACTCAGCAATCGATCTTGTTGAACTTTATCCCATTGGCCTCAGCCCAACGAACCAGTCTGTCCAGGCCTGCTCTGTAGGGCCTTCTTACTCCCCCAGCAGATGGATACTTCCTGCCAACTTGTGTCGTCTGCAAACTTACTGAAGGTGCACTTGATGCCCTCAGTCTGGGTTGTCAATAAATATAGTGAACAGAACAGGCTCCCATCCTTTGAACTTATAGCTGATATTAGAGTAGGTCCTGTGTAAAAATTACCAAGATCAGGAAAATTATTTACTTTGATCAGGAACTGGGTGTAAGCATCACTTCCATCATGCATGTCTTTAGTATTGATTGCATAATTGTATTCTTCAAGAAAAAAGTTTTTGATAAGCTGTTATACAATCCTCTTTCACACCGGGGGAGACAGCATGGTCAAGAACCTTAAAGATATTCAAAAGATATTGATGAGTGACTGCACGCCAAATTCTGGAAAGATAGAAGCCTGGTTGATTGCAAGGGACAGGAAGATCTGACAGATGATTTTGGGATGTAAAAATAATAAAATAGAATTATAAAAAACACCAACCTCCCCCCCTCCCCCCCCCCCCCAAAAAAAAAAAAAAAAAAGACAAGCAAACAAACAAAACAGTATTTAATTAAAGAAAAAATTAAATAGAAGTAATATTGGCATAATACTCTGGTTGTCTCCTGCCAGTCTTGATAGATGTATCTTACAAATTTCCTTATATAAGACATTATAGTTTAGACATTCATAGACATTCATAGTTTATGGCATATATATGTCATTAGCTGTGCAGTTCCTCTTTTTATTCTTGGTTTAATACAATCATTATTTGCTACTCACAGTATAATGGAGAACGTCTTGTTTTAATATGGCAGTGGATGAGAGATGTTTGAAATATTAATCTATCCAAATAACGTACAGCACTGATGTTAGCAATCTTGAAAATCTGAAATCAAGAAACAATAGGCAATATTTGCAGCACAAATAGAAGACAATAAACTATCCTAAATCCTCAAACAAAATTATGAATGTACAAAGATGCATGCATACTCTATATGCATTCATGCCACCTCATTTTAGGATAAATATTACAATATTATTGTGAATCTTGTTTATGAATATGCTAAAGAGATCTAAATAGAGCAATTGTTTTTTCTGGGGAGGCAGAGTTTAAAAACAAGTGACTTCTAATGGGCTCTATTTTGCAAAATTGCCAGATGTCATTATCATTGTTTAAATTTGTTCAACTGAGCCACACTAAGCCAGCAATAGCAAGAAAAGAATTTATGAGTCCCCCTGCCAAGGCACTCATAACCTTGGCAAGACCATTAAAATCCAATAAATAAACACCAATCGAAACCTCCAAAAATATAACATTAATAAATAAGACTAGAAAATCTCGAACAAAGAAGTGCACATTGTAAAAAGAGTTTCTTTTTATAGGCATCAAGAAAAGTGAGACTGTCTATAGCATTTTTCCACTACAAGCCTGAGCTTTAGTCCACAGTCATATCTTATCTGCATTTTATGGACACTGAGCCGTGCTTTTGAGGCTCTCTAGAGGGTACGTTCAATAAATACTGAAGAAGGGAATTTAAGTTTCTGTTTAAGAAAGGTCAAGGCAAGGCATCCAGCTATCCAGCTAGTTGCAAATAGCCTACCCTGGATTTCTACAATACAGCCTAACTATGAGTCCCTTTTTGTCTACACCAAAACCACATGGGAGCTGTAGGCTTACTTCAGTCTACAGAATAGTAAGACCTTCAGAAAAAAAAACCTGCAATATTGTCAGCTGGTACTGGAAAAGTGAACACCCTATGTTGTTTGCATGTGTTATTCAGGTCTATTAGATTTAATCACTAAACAAATAAAATAAACATAAAACAACTACAGCAAAAAGGAAAACAACCTCAGAAAGACAGATTTCTTCAAAGTGAGGCAGGCTGGAGATCAGCAGAAAAGAAAATAAAACCTCATGTAATATGGAACAGTCTGAATCCCCAAACAGCAGGTAACAGCAAAAAGACTTTACTTCTAGTTATGTTTCTTTAAAGTTATCTGGTATTCATTTTCTGCCGCAGTTTAGTTCTGGATGTTGTATATAAAGTCTATACTGGTGTACTGCATGAAATGGACCCCAGCAATGGTTGCTTATCTAACTATCCTTGTCATGAGCAGTTAAAGTAGACAATACTAAAGAGCATAAAGTTATAACACCAAACAAGCAAACTAAACTGACAGTAGCAAAACTATTTCAAGAATATAACTGTAGATAAAATATCTTAGTTTACATTTCAGTGAATAACCCAGTAACTTTAATACTTTCCTTATTCCTTTTTAGCATCAAAGAATTGTCTCTGCATTATGTGTGCTGGATGTCAAGATAATGTTTTTTTTATTGTTTGTTTGGTTTTCGTTTTTGTTTGTTTTAATATAGTCATTTTGAGACCATCAAGAGAAACTCAGAAGACTATACCAATAGTCACAAATAGTCACCAATACTATACCAATAGTCACCAAGACTATACCAATAGTCACACTTTCCATTCTTTATATTTTCTTTCAATATGAATCTGTCATGGACAGATATTTCTCAGTGCTAGAAATATCCACAGCCCCAATTGTGTCCCAATTTAAATACATTTAAAAACAAAACAAACAGATTATGTTCTGGAGTTGGTTAGAATACAGTCTGTAGACCATTCATTGGCCCATGACCAGCTGATATAGCAGATTTCACATCCACATGGTTTAAGTCTCTTTCCCTCAAACAATAACAAATTTATTCCTTTTTTTTTTTTTTGGATGAACTCTAGATATGCTATCCTAAACACTCGTAGCCATTTCCTGGAAAAGTGCTGGCTGACACGGAAACAATTTATTAACACACATACATTCTGTTGATCAATAGAAGCCAACAGTTGAGAGTCAAATCCGGATCCCATGATGTGTCGTCCCCAGTTTACTTCCTCTTCCAAATATAAGTGTGAATCTTGAGCCAAAAGTTTGTTGTTTAATTTCAGAGGCCAAAACTATCTTTCAGGATTGTCTGAAGAGTAAAAATATTAATATATTCATTGCAAGCACTTTCATATTTCTTTCTGCTAATGAAATGTCAATGGTTCAATTTCATATTTGTAGCCTCTCATAAATTTCCCATCTCTCTTTTCTCAGTGTTTCTATACTGACGATTTCTTCATCCATCTAGATTTTTTCCATAGTTCTCCAAGGCTACTGTGATTTTACTTATTTTCAGTTCTAAAAAGTAGAACTCAAAGACAATTGTAAGAAGCTCAGAAATGCAGATAATCAAGAAGGGCACAAAATGGGAAGTTTGCAGTAGATGTGTTCAATGTGATTCTCAACTTCAAGGTCCTGTTGTGATTTTCATATTAAACTCTGAAATAATTACAGAAAATGAAATAAACAAACAACAAAGCACTTTGTGCTTCTCCTAATTCCTTCAGCTTTTAAATTACACCAGCCCAGATTTCCCAACAAGCTTTAGTAACATGCACTGTAGCAGCCAATCTGTAACACTGGAGAAAAATCTAGGAAATATTTTGACCATTAGTAGGACAGCAGATGGCACTACACACTCTTTTCCAAAAGCATGCCTAGAAAGTAACAATCTAGTTATTTTACAGATGTTAATCAATGACTAAAGCTCTTTTCAGTGCAGTTGCTTTAGTCATGCCAGTCCTGACCAATGCAGAACAGTAAAATATAGTAACTCTCTCTTGAAGCTGTAGTTTATCCCTCTCCACTTCTCCTGGATGCTACCTGGAATTAGTGTGGCCCAGGTGCCCACCAGGATGTTCCAGAATTGAATGACGCAAGATTGCACCCAAAATCTCCAGTAACATTCCAAAAATAAATAAATAAACAAATACAAAAATAAATACAAAGAAATAAATACAAAAGTAAATACAAATAAATAAATGCAATCTACTTTTTCAATAATCGGGGATAACTAAGATACTGCAGCTGTAAGGAGAGATGAACTTTGAGTTTCTTTTTGCTCACCACTAAATAAACCTCCTGAGAATTTGGTTTTCCTCAAACTGTAATTGCACTCTTTAGGGAACAACAGCTCCCCTACCACAGGCAGGGTCAGCAACCTCCAGGTCTGGTACAAGAACAGGTTGCCCAGGGCCCCATCCAACCTGGTCTTGAACACCTCCAGGAACAGGGCATCCACAGCATCTCCGGGCAGCCTGTTCAAGCACTTCACCATTCTCTCTGTAAAAAAACTTCCCCTTGACAACCAATCTAAATCTTCCATCCTTGAGCTCAAAACCACTCCCCCTTATCCTAACACTATCTACTTGAGTAAAAAGTTGATTCCACTCCATTTTAAATACTGGAAGGCAGCAATGAGGTCTCGCAGCCTCTGTCAGGCTGAACAAACCCAGCTCTCTCAGCCTGTCTTCATAGGGGAGGTGCACTTCAACATCTTCATCAGAGTGACGTAGACAATGACATCGAGTGCACCCTCAGCAAGTTTGTGGATGACACCAAGCTGAGCAGTGGGTTGAAACTGGATGATCATTGTGGTCCTTTTCAACTCATGCCATTTGATGATTCTATGATTCTGTGATTCTAAATAAAAACCCTAGATTTTTTTTTGAATATGCATAAGTTGTTAAATTTTTACTGACAAGTATCCCCTTGCCCATTCTTGTCAGCGAGTTAGAAAAGAAGAAAACTGTATGTACATATAATTGCATCAGCATATTTGCATATATGTATTTTACCTCCTGTCCTGTCTTTACCACATGAGAAGTGATATATCAGTAGCGATAGATATATCAACAGGGAGTGAGCAGGAGCTGTGGATCCAAGTAAAGTTTTGCCCTTAAAAGTACATCTGTCAAATCCGTTTTGACAGTTTCAGAGAATAACTATGGACACAGCCATTTAAATGAACTAAACTGCATTGGCAAACCGAAGTAAAACAATTTCCCACTTTTATATCTGGAAAAATATAAATGCAGATGAACTCTTGCCTTGAAAAATCATAATGTTTTCAACTCCATCCTAGATTAAGGTTGTTTGGATTCAAACAGCAGCAAATGGGTCTTGCTTTTCTCCTTTTAAAAGTCTCTTGCAGTTCACTGATTTGCTGATGAGTTTGGATGTAGGAGGAGAAAATAATTAAAGTATTAGTTTTCTGACTTTCATTTTCTAAATGCATGTAGTTATTCAAGTCCCTCGAGTGAAATAAATATGTTGATGGAGGAAATAGATAAAGTCTTCACATTTTTTCTCAGTTAATTCTAAATTCTCTTGAACTCAAAGAGCTTTATATTTCTCAAGCAAAACTCACACAGATGATTTATGATTTATCTAAACATGCTGAGTGATAGCAATGATTTATTTGTAATACACAAAGAAGTTATTGTCATTCTGTGATTCTAACGGATTGAGCCATCAGAGCAGCGCTGATGTATGTCTGCCATAAACCAGACAGCTTTATTACATCAGAGATTCAGTTTCGCAGCTGTGTTTAGAGGCAATTCTATTTAAAATGTGCCTATAACTCCCAAAGCCAAGACCAGCATATTTGTTTACTTTCTTGCTCAGTTTGCTAGCCAACATTTTTTTAGGCTAAATTGCACCTATGCTCACTCCTGGAATCTGACAAATAATAAGTGTGGAGCTTTCTGCTTGAGAGAGATATATAATTGCAAATTAAGTTTGAAGATCTGATTTGTTACATTATGTTTGCAAAATTACTTTTGACTTAAGAACTTCTGATGTGATTAATTTGTTTGTTGTTCATTCTGGCACAACTTCCTTGCCTAAAGAGGCATCTGAGCTGGCTAAAAATCAGGAGTCTGTGCTTCAGTAGTCTGAGGTCTTTGTGGCTTTGCGGTTTGTATTTTGTTTTGTTTTGTTTTCTGCTCTAAACACCAAGACGTTCCCAGTTACTGAGAAATGCAAAAAGCAAACCCACTGAAAAGGTAAGGTGAATACAAGAAGATGAGATAGATTTTCATGTGTGCAGATTTCCCCCAACTCAGAAACTTATTATTTGGATTAGTTGTCTCAATTTTAATTAAATTAATCATACAAATAGTAACAGGGAGGCAAGAACCATGCTATCTGAAAAGATCATGCAACTGAGAAGCTGTTTGAACGTCTCTGCTTTACTATTGACTTGTCTAAGTTCTGCATTTACAAACAAAATTCTGTTTTGAGGAGGCATACCATAAGTAAAGGAAATTGTCAGGGCAGGTGTTCCAAGGCAGTTACAGGTCTCCCAAAACCAATAGACTTATATCACCAGACCAAAGATAAGGATTCCCTCCTTAAACACAAAGTTGATTTTATTGATTTTGTTTTTATCTGTATACCTAATTCAGAGTACAAGTATGACAGAAGAGCTTGGTGACCCCAACATTATCCTCTGGCCATGGTATCTATTCAGAAAACATTAGTGTTTAACACAGCTTGCAAGAAAGATCTTACAGTGATTATGAAGGCAATAAACACATTGCAGTCTGTATACAAAAAAAAACTGGTGTTAAATGCATGCAATTGTGTATCTCCATTCAGGTACCATATGGCTGCTTTGTCATTGAAAGTGCCTTTTTAGCCCTAAGTCATCAATTTTAAACCAGTCCACATCAGACATCCTCTTTCAACTATCTGGCTAACTGCTAAAAACCATAAGGACAACAGAAATGCCAAATATAATATCTCACGAAACTAATAATAGTTGTTTGAAAGGGGAGGAGATAATATTATATATTTATATATAATATATATAATAACTAAATAATGAATGCAATTGTTTTATATATGTATATGTATATGTATATGTATATGTATGTATATATGTATGTATGTATTTATATATATAGCAAGTGCTAATGAGGATTACGAGTAAATTTAATGACAGGGAAGTAATAGATATAAAAATGTCCACCAAAAGTGGGACATATTAAGTGGAGTTAAGTTAGGAAGAAAAAATGGCAAGGTTTAAGAAATGAATAAAGTGTAACTAAAATGAAAACATCCTTAGTAAGAAAATGAAAGTGAAAATTTGAAGTAAACAGATACACAAAATATTTCAGTTATAGTGAAAAGAGTTTGGAAAAAGTAGTCAGAATACATTAAAAAAAACCAGCAAGCTGAAGGTATCTGTAGAAAATCCAGGGAATTCCGTACTGTGTTGTCTTAAAAGAGAAAGAAAAAATTGCTGAAGTGCAGGAGGAACTGAAAAGGAAAAAAATATATATTATAATAATCACAGCTTTTTATTAATTAAATATGGTAAAGTTGCTATAAAGGGAGGGAGTTCTATGATGCCCTTTGTTCTATTTTAGAGGTATAAAAAACAAATAGAAAAAAATATTTTAAGAACATCATTGATATATTTGGCATTGTCTGCTACATTTAAAATATTTTCAGATTCAGATGTTGTAACAGAATACCCTAGAATGTCTGGTCTTTCATGTTTAGATTTGATAATCCCTAAAATTTTGGGAATATAACAAAATGTTCAAAGTGCGTTGATGCTCTGCAATTTGTAAATCAGGAGGACCTGCATATAAATATGAGGAATATAAAATATGAGGAAAACAGAAAATGCTTTTAGATTGTGAGCAATAAAAAGATGCAATTTTTTTGTCTATGAAAATTGGAGGGCATGCAGCTCAGAAAACAGTGTAGTTGCAGCCCTTGGATGCAGCACACTTCCCCAGAAAGCAGCCTATGAGGTGAGTTAGATGTAAAAGTACAAAAGTACTTATTTTCCCAGATTCTGTCCTTCTGATATCTGAAAATTAATTTCTCTACTTTAGGGGGGCTATTTATTTGTGGGGTCTCTCATGTGTTTTATTTTTTATGTTTACTCCTAGTATGTTGGTGTTGTTTGTTTCTAAATTTGACTCTTGTCAAAACTATATTTGATTGCATCTGTTCCGTAACACAAACACATACATGCACACATACAAAAAAAATAAAATCCAAAGCAAAACAAAATAAATAATTAAAAAAAAAACCCTCAGCAATCAAACAAGCAAACATGAATCTCAGAAAGGCTCCAGAAGGATAAGAGAATGACCTTCATTTATTTAATAAAGCATAAAGTAATTAGACATATTAGGCAATTAGACTTGAGAACAGTGAACTCAACAACAGGAGATTCAGTGGAACTTGAAGGAAGGAGCAGAAATCACCTCACAGCTTTTGCTGAGTTCACGAAAGAGCTTTCCTTTATTCCAGATTCAACGCTGTAACACCAAAAGTAGCTCCTCAGCAGAGCCTGTTCTGTTCTATAAATCCCAGGTGTGCTCCACACAGAGTGCAATTAACAAAGGTCATTTAATTTCATTATGCTACAAATGTTATAAAGCTAACAGCAGCATCTGGAAAATCCCAATCTCAATTCCCCATGGAATTTTGGAGTAAAATATGCACCTGTCAAGCCTATATTGCAACTCTATGTAAAGCTGACTGGTCAAAAACATTCCCTGCAAAAACTGATGTGAAATAATCTCTACTTTTCATTCTATTTTCTGAACAAAATAATAGTTACAAAATAAAAATAATTAAAAAGAAAATAAAATCAGATAATTTGTAATAGTTTTTATTTAACTGCTGGTCAACCTTACAGTGTTAAAATAAACAAAGACTAATGGCAAGCATAAGCCACACATGAAGTTGTTTTGCATTATATACGTTATTGGAATTGATAATTTTCTTTAGTAGCCTACAATCACAAAGCAGTGTTTAATACAGTTTATAACAGGTTTTCTTCTTAAGGCCAGTGATGTGCTTCATTGCTGCTGCTCACCTCTCATTAAGGTATATTTTATGTCTTATGCATATCTTTTGTAGCACCTGATCTAATCTAATCATGAAATAATTCATATTAAAATCTCACAAAAGCATTTGATATTTGCACACTCCCAACTGTTTTAGTGCATTTCATGGTTAGACTTGGCACTGCGTTAAAATGGTACCTATTGCACAACAAATGGATCCCTGATATTAATAACAGTTTTTGAAGGTCTTAGGTAAAAAACAAGGCTTCAAACACCCTAAAAGAAGTTAATAGAGTTCCTGATTTTAAAATGATACATAATAGGAGAGTTATAAATAATACAGTATAACTTCCAATGGTAAAAAATAACACTGTAAAAAAATAAAGAAAATAATGATAATCTCCCAAAAAGAAACTAATAAGTTTTTTAAAAAATAGATTTACAAAGAGCAAATAGTGCCAGACAAAGCTGTATTTAAAGTTTAAATTGCAGCGGAAGAGTTTTAGCTGTGCCATGAATAAAACCTCTCAAATAGTGATGATATGCTGGATAAACAGATACCAGATATCAGATGAGATAGGGCATTTCTATTTTTTGCAGTTTTTCAGAAACAAGACCTCTGTTACAAAAGGTTCAGAAGTAGTTAACTATGCCTTGAGATGACCAAAACACTACTTGATTGTCTTCCAGACTGTCACCTCCGTTTTCCAAGATTTGGACAATTATGGAACTATAAGCTATAACTTCATTAACTGTATGCAATTAAATGATGACTACGATTTTTATTTAAACATATACCAAACTGCATTGTTACTGTAATACAGACCATCCTTTAGAGGACAGTATTTATAAAGGACATTGTTTAAATTGAAGTAAATCTTTCTTCTCTAAGAATTGGATGCATAACATGACCAGGTGCTTTGCCCTATGTTTCAGTGCATATGACTGAAAAATTAAAATCCACTGAAAATTCTATACAGATTATTTTTCAGCAGTACCTGGCAACATCTCCTCATACATAAAATATCATAGAATCATAGACCAGTGATATCCTCTAGCTCAACTGTCAACCCACCCCAACCATGCCCAGTAATCACGTCCCACAGTACTACATATTCACCCTTCTTGAACATCTCCAGGAGTGGTGATTCCACCACCTCCCAGGGCAGCCTGTGCCAATTCCTCACCACTCTTTCTGAGAAGAAATGTTTCCTAATACCAACCTGAACCTCCCCTGACACAACATAAGGACATTCCCTCTTGTCCTATCAATGTTACCTGGGAGAAAAGGTCACTACTACCTTCTCTCTACCTTCTCTCAGGTAGCTGTGGAGAGCAATAATGTCTCCCCTGAGCCAGAAGTCCAGAATCCCTCAAGTGAGGTTATCATGTCCCTCTACGCTGCACTGGTGAGACTTCACCTGAAGTAATCCATCCAGATTTGGAGACCCCAGTACAGGAGAGATGTACACCTGTTGGAGCGCATCCAGAGAAATGATCCAGGGGATGGAACACCTCCTGCGAGGACAGGATGAGAGAGCTGGGGCTGTTCAGCCTGGATAAAAGATTCTGAGGAGACCTCGTAGAAGCTTTTCAGTATCTAAACGAGGGCTATGAGAAAGAAGGGGACTGACTCATTAATAGAGTCTGTTGGGATAGGACAAGGGGAAATGGTTTCAAACATAAACACGGAAGATTCAGACAGAATATAAGAAAAAAGTTTTTCATCATAAAATACTGACTCACTGGAACAAGTTGCCCAGAGATGTGCAAATCTTTTGAGACATTCAAACTCAGTCTGGATGGGACTCTGAGCAGCCTGATGTAGTTCTAGGTGTATCTGTTCATAGCGTGGGAGTTGGACTAGGTGACCTTTAACAGTCCCTTCCAACTCTAAGGTTTCTATGATTCTATACAATATGATATTCAACAGACAAAATACATCTCCAGATTGGAAAGAGGAAACATCAAAACAGGGAAGCAATAATCAGTTTTGGTACTGAAACATAGTGATGATATCATCGCTATATTAAAAAAGATCTTTCTGTGCCAAGGAATAGTACAACATCCCTGTTTCTAATTAATATTATACTCCATTGCATTATGTCTCTGAATCAGAAAAGCAAACTTTTGTAAAGCACACTCAAAAATGGTGAAGGAATTGTCTTTGTACAGCAAAGAATCTCAGCAAAAAAGAGTAAGTATTAAGATGCTTCATTTATTAAAGCATCTGTAAAATAATCAAAGCATTGTAAGGATCCCTTGAAACAGATTTTATTCATTAGATTTTCCTCATGAACATGTGAAAAATATAGGAAACAGTGACTATATCACAGATGGCATGGAAACTCAATGCATCGACATCATTGTAAATATACAGTAATTTAAAGGCATCTTTTACAAAAAAAAAATAAATAGTACTTTGTAGTCATAAAAAGATTGGGCGAGTGACTAGCACGGTATTCTAAAATGCATCTACAGTACCTGTATTGAAATCTAACAATATACTTATATATTTTAATCCCATTCTCAGCCCTCCTTCACATACTCCCTCATAAAAGGATGTCCTAAGGAAACTTCTGGGAAAACCAGAATATTGTAATTCTGGATCAATTTCTGACTCAAGAACAGGCTTTCATTAGAAAAATTTTGATCATTTTTAATTTTTTATGATTGGCAAAATTCACGTTTAGTTTTTCATGTTTAATTGAATTGATGAGAATACAAATTCTAAAGAATTTAGAGCTAATACTCTCAAATTAGCTTTCTAAGTGGCAGCTTTTTACAAATACTTGTATCCAAAACTCACTCAAAGATCACACTGGGTAGGTAACATGCTAAAAATCTATTTTGATTTGAAGATCAATATATAAAGTGATATTCAAAAACCTGATTAGCAAACCTGAATAACTCCAATAAAATTACAAGACTGAAAGAGGAAAGAATTTACAAGCCAGAAAATGGATGCTAATACAAGGAGGAACTCATCACTCAACAGTCCCTGATTTTTCATCCAATTATTTAGCTTTATGCTCTTTGCTTTCCAAAGTGAATTGAATTAGCTTTAGTTTAGAGTTTTATGTGAGGAAAAAAAATGGTGCCTTTGTACTAGCCATAGAAAGTGTTCAGAATTGAAGCAATGAAGGAACATAATTACTAGCTGCTAAGAGAAAGATTATAAAGCATTACAGCATTTATTTCTACTCTTCATTGCTTTCAGATTATTAACTTAGAAAGCCTTAAGATCTGGTGCAGAAAAATTCATAAGTTTTTAAAAGCCTATATCATTAATGGATTCACATTTTTTCCCTAAATATTATTTATTTATTTATTTATTTATTTATTTACTTATGCATGCTGTGAAATTACTGCAGCAGTGTTTTCCCTAGAGAAACAAAACATCTGCCAAGTCTTTTGGTTCACTAATATCTGGGTGCACCCATTACTCTAAAGCAGATAGTATATATTTCTGTAAATAAAACTAAGGATAAGTCTTGACCAGAAAGGCAAATTGTACTCACTTTCATAAAGAATGCATTTTTGTGACTTTATCATGTAGTAATAGAAGAGAAATCAGAGGACAATTACTGACAGTATCAAATTAATGCCTTATATTCTCTGTAGTATGCAATTAGAAATGTTAACATACTGGTAACTTATCTAGGAAGATTTCATTGAAGTTCTCTATTAATGACAAAAATAGCTTATTTCTTCCCTGATAGGTGGATTACTTTTCACATAATATATATCTCAAGGGATAGCTAAAGTAAGCTCTGTGGAAAGTTATCTAAGGATAATATTTATAGAACAAGCTAAATACAGCTGCATTCACAATGCTAAGTACTGAATTAATGCTTAACAATAATGCACCTTGACCTTGATTTTATCATATGGTATAGATTAATTCCTAGCACTTACCAGACACTCATCAATCTGAGCACAAAGCTAGAAACATTCAGCACTTACCTTTGCACATCTTCAAAATATGGTTCAATATTTGAGCATATCTGACAAATCTGTCCTATTCTGCACTGTTATTTTCTCTCAGTCATCTAACCAACATTTAGAAAACTTTAGCCTTCATTAAAATTTTATGTCCCTCAGGATAAGAGAGTGATAATTTTCTGAACAGTCACACATACATCGATATTTGATTTTACATTTACTACAAGGGTTGTTCTGAAAGTAGTGCTTCCTATTTTCTTTTTTATTTTATTTTTTCTTTTTGTGCTGCAGGACATCCGATGCTAATGTTAGTGGTATGGCAGTAGAGGCTGAACATTTCCATTAATTTTACATTACATTTCATTGTGTGTGACAGATGGAAGCAGTGATGCAGTCTGAAAAAAATGGCATGTGACTTTGAAGTATGGATGAAACAGAAGTGTGTTATTGAATTCCTCCGTGCAGAAAAAATGGCACCCACTGACATTCATTAATGCTTGCTGAACATGTATGGAGATCAAATAGTGGGTGTAAGCACACTGGGGCAGTGGGTGGTGTGTTTCTGCAGAGGCAATAGCAATGTGAAAGACAATCCATGTGCTGAATGTCCATGCACATTTTTACAACCCTCACTTCCAACATGGCAGCAGGAGCCAGCAGCTCCTCAAAGTCCTCCTTGTTGTCTAGGAGTGATGAGTACCTCATGATCCAGATGGTTCTAGATGATGAATGAATAAAGTCCACCCTCTGCATGTTTGCTGATTTTATGAATCTGGCAGGAGCAGCTAACACACCAGATTCAGCAAGACT
This sequence comes from Perdix hodgsoniae, assembly GCA_035772895.1. Lineage (NCBI taxonomy): Eukaryota > Metazoa > Chordata > Aves > Galliformes > Phasianidae > Perdix > Perdix hodgsoniae. The sequence continues at coordinate 353,738 of JAPSGF010000024.1, read as the reverse complement.
TGGATAGGCTGGAGTGTTAGGTGGAGATGAATCTGTTGCACTGCAACGTGAGCAAGTATAGGGTCCTGCATCTGGGGAGGAATAATTACACGCACCAGTACAGGTTAGGGGATGTCCTGCATTAAACAAGCTCTGAGGAGGACTTAGGAATCTTGCAGGATAACAGGTTGGCCATAAGCCAGATGCATATCCTTGGGTGCATCAAGAACAGTGATGCCATGAGGTCAAGGGAGGTGACCCTCTAACTCTACTCTGCCTTAATGAAGCCTCATCCTAAGCTGTGATCAGTTCTGAGTTCCTCAGTTCAAAAATGACAGCGATCTTCTAGAGTCCAGCAGAGGGCCACAGAGATTATTAGGGGCCCAGAGTGTCTCACGTATGAGTAACCACTAAGAGAGCTGGTACTGTTCAGACTGGAGAAGAGGAGGCTGAGATGGGATCTCATCAATGTTTATAAATACCTTAATTGTGGGAGTCAAATCAATGGGGACGGACAGTTTTCAGTGGTGTGCAATGATAGAGCAAGGGCAATGGGCAGAAATTGGAATGCAGGAAGTTCCATACAGAAGAAGAATTTATTTACTGTGAGCGTGTCAGAGTACTGGAACAAGCTGCCCAGGGAAGTTTAGAGTCTCCTTCTATGGCAGACCTATGCAGACACTTTCCTATGCGACCAACTGTAGGGAACCTGCTTTAGCAAAGGAGTTGGACTGAACAATTTCTATAGATCCCTTCCAAACATTTACAATTCTGTGATTCTGTGACCTGTCAGCCTCACCTCTGTACCGGGGAAAGATCCTTCTTGAAGCTATGCCAAACCATATGGAACAGAGAAAGGTGACGTTATAACTGGCACAGCTTCACCAATGGCAAGTCCTGCCTGACTAACCTGAACATTCCCCCTCTAATCAACTCGTGAGGCCCCATCTGCAGTACTACATCCAGGCCTGCGGCTCCCAGTACAAGAAAGAAACAGAGCTCTTGGAATGAGTCCAGAGGAGAACCACTGAGAGGATTAGAGGGCTGGAGCACCTCTCCTATGAGGAAAGGTTGAGGAAACTGGGATTGTTTAGCTTGGAGAAGAGAAGGCGCTGGGGAGACCTCATTTGTACTTCCAGTACTTGAAGGGAGCATATAAGCAGGAGGGGGAACGGCTGTTTACAAGAGTGCATTGGGATAGGACTAGGGGGAATGGCCATAAACTGAGACAGGGGAGGTTTTGGTTGGATATTAGGAGGAAGTTTTGCCACAGAGGGTGGTGACACACTGGGACAGGTTGCCCCAGGAGGTTGTGGATGCCCCATCCCTGGAGGCATTCAAGGCCAGGCTGGATGTGGCTTGGGCAGCCTGGTCTGCTGGTTGGTGACCCTGCACATAGCAGGGGGTTGAAACCTGAATGACCACCGTGGTCCTTTTCAACCCAGGCCATTCTATGATTCTATGATTATAAGTAAGCACTGAACATACATGTATTATAACTGTGTGTACAAAATCATGTAAAATGTTAAATATTTGAAAACATAATCTGAAATAAAGATTTAAAATCATAAAAAGGATAACTTGAGATTCACTTTCTTAGCACTTTGCCTCTGAATATCTTTCTGTTGTAAAAAGTAATCATCTTGCTTTTCCTAGATGTAATTCAATTCAATGTCTTTCACAACAGAGAACTTAGAACAGTTATTTGATGTTTTTAAAATGGCTTTTTTAAAGTCTTCTGAATTTTGCTTTTGACTTTCAATAAGTGTCAGTTTGACACTCAAGGTGAAAATTGAGTACATATCATTATTCATGTTTATGAACTCTTTCATTTTTTACCTAAGTCTTCATAGCAGTGTGAAACACAGTCTCCTGTTTTGTTTTTATACATGCATGCTGTTTTGTGATAACTGTAGCTCTATGACTGGTACATGGCTTTTCAGAAGAATAACTGTAATGAAGTGGACTTTTACTGGCTTTTTCTTTTCAAAATACCACTTTCCGAAGTTTTACTAACAGAATATGTAATAACTCTATAATAAGATAAAAATATATTATAATATAAACAAATTAGCAAAGAAATACCTCAGGGAGTCCAGAAATTTAGCATGCTCAGTCTTGCATTAAGCTTTTAATATGCCAGTTCAGCATGCAGTACAGATGTGTTTAACCTTAATGCAAAGTTGTTTATGACAAATAGCGTAGATGAGCTACATGGATAAAAAGATATAACATTCTCTTTAGCTGTTCTCAATTTAGAAGTAGAAAATAAATCACAGCAAAGCAAATCAAAGCAAATAACCAGGCATATAATCACTCAATAAAAAATACCCCGGAATTGTTGACTGTTCCCGTGAGATCTTAGTGAAGACTTAAGTCACACTACTTCCCAATTTCTAGTCTTGTGTTCAAACCCACGTCTCCCCCCGGCCCTCCCCTCCACATTAGTTGTTAGCTTTGACGGGTTTTTCAAAGGAGAATATATATATTCTTGGAAATAAACTGTTTTACAGAATGATACCTCTGAGATTACACAATGACAGATGATCATCTGACTTAGTCATCCATAAGACCAAGGCCATGACTGGTCTTAGTGGGTCACCACTAAAATTCATAATTATTCATCTTTGGATATTTACTTCAGAACTATTCACTGGGCTTTGTAAAACTTTGTACTTAACAGCTCGCAGGCCATCAAAGAATCTTTCTTTTATTGCAAGTAGCAATGACAGATATCCTGAGTATTTAAACGTCTTTTTCTTTTCCCTCTCTTTATCTCTGTGAAACTAAATAAAATCCACGTGTATGTTATGTCAAGTCACCCGAATGCAAACATCTGCACTGCTGAAGATTTGTTTTGATGAGGAAGTGGGTGGCACAGGCTGTCTACGCTGCAGTGGAATTTTTTCCATTACTACTCAACTTGAACTGACCTTTAGCTTTTCTTCTGCTCCCAGCCTGCCTTCGAAAGCAGACAGTTTACATATAGCAGTATACAGTCACGGGCAGCAAAGATTTACTACAAAGAACTCAGAACACTACTTTTACATTTGCTGTTTTCATGGTTAAGATTCATCTAGCCAGTTATGCGTTTAAATGGTCCTATTTAATAGTTAGTATTTCCATCACTGTTTTCACAATTGGTATATGCGGTTTGCTGGAAGATAAATCTACCAAAACAACACAATTCCATTTCCAGTTCCATTCTTTCCTCGCCACTTGAAATGTAGAAGTAGTATCAGTATAAAAACATTTTATTCTAGTGTATCGTATAAAAACATTTTATTCTAGTGTATCGTACCCCTTTTTCTAACATTGGAACAAGCTAAACTTGCTAAAAATTCATTAAAATCAATGATGAGAGAGCTGTACTGGTTTAATCCTAACAAAATGCCATAATTTCAGTGTTCTAAATCTAATGAATATAATGTTGAAAGTGCTCACACTGAGTCTGCCCTGGGAAAAATGCAGCTCCATAACTTTCAACGGCAAATAAACATTTTTCAAACTCTGCTTTTTTACAGATAAGGTTGATGGGAATTCTGCTGTCACTTTCAGTGAGGCCAGAAGTTCACCTTGGGTAAACAGGCTTTCAGGAGAGAATCTATTCACACAGCCATGAGCCTCCCCTTGCTATTACTTTACCTCATCACTGAGCTAAGACAAATTGCTGTGTATTTTAGGTAAGCTAATAAGGTAGGAGTATTTGATAACTTTGTTGGCTAGGTATTCCACTGAAATTTATGTCATTGCCCTGATGGAGCTTGTTGTTTACCTCATGCAGATGAGTATTACACCTTTTAAACCAGAGACTGACTGCTAAGATCTCACACACATAGCAGCACAGTTAATGACAGTTTAAATTGCAATGTGAATAATTCAGATGAGTTACTGTCAGAAGAAGTGGAAACACAGACATAAAGTAAGATTTCAGACCAGTCAGTAATATCATTTTTATTCAGAATTAAAAAAAAAAAAAAAAATAGAGGAAGGAGGGAGGTAAGACAAGTGAACAATGTTTTTTCAATAAAAAGACAAAACTATGTTTTTAACAGGGGTAGAAAGGACAATCCAGGGAACTACTGACCTGTAAGCCTCACCTTAGTGCTGGGGAAGATCATGGAGTAGATCCTCCTGAAGTTATGCTAAGGCACATAGAAGAGAAGAAGGTGATATGGGACAACTAACATGGCTTCACCAAGTGCTTGTCCTTTCTGACCAACCCTGTTGCTTTTTATGATGGCATTATTTTATCAGTGGACAACAGTAGAGCAACTGATGTCATCTATCTGGACTTCAGTAAATCTTTTGACACGGTCCCCGATAGCATCCTTCTCTCTAAATTAGAAAGATATGAATCTGACAGGTTGAGTGTTTGATGGGCAAGGTTGTGAGATCATACTCAGGGAGTGTTAGTCAATGCCTCAGTGTTGGGATGGAGATCAGTGATGAGTGCTGTCCTTCAGGAGTCAGGACTTGGACCAGAGCTCTTTAACATCTTCATCAGTGATGTCAACAGTAGGGTCATGTGCACTCTCAGCAAGTTTGCAGATGACACCAACCTGTGTGGTACAGTTGACATGCCCAAGGGATGGAATGCCATCCAGAAAGACCGGAACATGCTCAAATAGTGGGCCCTGGTGAACCTCATGAAGTTCAGTAAATCCAAGTGTGAGGTTTTGCATCTGTGTTTGTGGCAACCACCACTGTCAGCACAAGCTGGGAGAGTGTAAGGATGGAGTACAGATTTGTCAAAAGGACTTGGGATTACTGGTGGATGGCAAGCTGGATATGAACCTGCAGTGTGCCCTCATAGCCCAGAAAGCCAACCGTGTCCTTGAACCGAATCAAAGGTGCGGCGAGTAGGTCGAGAGGTGATCCTGCCCCTCTACTCTGCTGCTGAGACCTAACCTGGAGTAATGGGTCCAGATGTGGAGTCCTCAGGAGAGATGTGGAACTGATGGGGTGTATCCAGAGGAGGGCCACAAGAACGATCCAAGGGATGGAACACCTTCCCTAGGAGAGGCTGAGAGAGAGGGGGGTGTTCAGCCTGGAGAAGAGAAGGCTCCAGGGAGACCTAACAGTGACATGGGGGCCTGTAAGAAAGAAGGGAACAGACTATTAATCAGGGTCTGCTGTGACATGACAAGGGGAAACAGTTTCAAAGTAAAAGAGGGGAGATTTAGATTGTATTTCACTGTCAGGGTGCTGAGGCACTGGCACATGTTGTCCAGGGAAAGAGTGGATGCCCCATCCCTGAATACACTCAAGGTCAGGCTGGACGGAGCTCTGAGCACTTGATGGAGCTGTAGGTATCTCTCTTCACTGCAGGAAAGTTGGACTTACAGGTCTTTAAGAATCTCTTCCAACTCAAATGATTCTATGATTCTATGAAAAGAAAAAAAACAACTAGATCAAGTCATATTCAAACAATGCCTATAATTATGTGAAAATCATTAATTTTCTTTCAGTTTATCTGTAATCCTCAAAAAAAAAACTCAAAAAGATGCATCTGAAAGGAAAAATACATGATCATTCAAAACAGAAAATAAAAAGCATTTTTTATAAATTGCTATTGTACTAATTTTCTTCCCTTTTACAAATTATTTAGGTTTTAGTTGAAACTAGTCATAATTTCCAATATGTTTAGATAAGCTCTTTTTTTTCCCCCACTTAAAGTACCAAAATTATAGAAGGATGTAAATCATGTAAAAGTAGACCTGTGTATCTCTGTATCTTATGTAATATACAAATAACTCATGCAGCAGAATTTCTACTTTTCAGTGAACTGAGAACTGCCATTCAGTGATTAAAGGACTGTGATTACCTGATAAATTTGTATACTTTATAAAAATCTTCTTTTCTTTTTTTGCTTTGGCAGTGCTAAGCTATGAGTACCATTTCCACCAGCTAGCAGCCCTCTCCTCTTGTGTAAAATGTCTTTATTCTTTGATTTAAATTTCTTCATTAAGAGAGCACTTAAGTTCTAACACATTAGCTTGGTAGAACTGCTATGTCAATAACAGCCACCACTTAAGTTAAAATAGAAAAAGTAGTATTACGGTAGGTAAAATGGTAATTTAAGTCTACTTTCAAGACAAGTCTGCAAGAAAGGTGAAACTACTCTAGATCATATACATCAACTACTGGAAAAAATGTTGGTTTTTCTTTTAGAAAAAAAAAAAAAATTCTTCCCTTAGCATCGATGAATGAATCTTTTAAGGCCTGAAGTTTATTTCTGCTTCACATCTGAGAAGTGTTTTGTACCCAAAAGACTTTTTCAAAATATATAAACTGCTTTAATATACAACATTTGTTTTCCACCACATTTCTTGGCAATTTTACTTGGTTGTATCTTCATTTTGCCAACACTGTGATAGCATCCAACAAAGCTATAAAAGCTACACACCAAGTGAAAAATAATTCTCACAATTGATGCAAAACTCAAGCTGCCTGTTATTTTTTGGCCACAATATATTTTCTTATTAGGATGCATACTGGCTGGGTAATGGACTAAAATAATTTATGATGTATGTGCAATCCTTGAAATATATCTTGATATTTCTAGGAAAAAAAATCATCCTCTTGCTACCATTGGTGCAAAGGGATGAAGGGATTTTATATTGAAACGAGTTTTTGTCTTGGATAGCTATCAAAATAGATAAATATTTTTTAAAAGTAAACTATGGAAAGTTAATTTATAATCATTAAGAACAGACATTACCTGATCTAATCCCCTGTGTGTTTACTAAAACTAATTATCTCTAGCAGAACACTAATGAAAAAAATTCTCCTCACAGTGTTTGTTAGCTGATTTTTCAAAAAAAGGAGTGTATGGAAATATTTGTATCTCATATATTTTTTTCAGTTTTACTCTTTGTTGTCATTCAAAGTAAGATATGGATTTCAATAGCACAAACACTTTGTGTTGAGATATCTGCACTTGATCAACCCATAGCAACTAACATGTCAGGTGCAATTAAATTAACACTAATTGTCTTGCATTAATTCGAGACAGAAGGAAATTTTACTGTCCAGGCTTTGCCTATGGAAGTCTGTTTTTCTGGTGCCACTGCTAATCGCCTAAACACAAAGTAATGCTTCCTTTTTTAAGACAATAGGTCTGTATTATTTAGTTCAACAGGATGATATAAGAGGCTTTCATAGGTTTTATTTGCAAAAGTATCCTTCTGATCCTCCTGAAGATCTGTTGTCATATATTTTATGCTTCAGGTTGTCCAGATCCTAAGAGCTCCCTTCTACCCACTCTCTACCCATTCTGTCTTCAAAGGCTGAAAATAAGGTTTAGAAAAACAAGCAATTCAGTAAAGATCCCTATAAAGTCTCATAAATAATTCTGTTTTATGCTTTTTCTTCCTAGCAGTGTACAGGAAGGTGACAAAACAAGAGGAGGAGATATTTTTATTAGATGCTTGGAAAGAAAGATTATGATTGTGAAAACACTAATCCTCTTTAAATGTAACATGAAAAAAAACAACAAATAAACAAACAAACAAACAACAACAACAACAACAAACAGCCCTACAGAAATAAAGATGTTACCTGCTTTTACATTGCAGTTACATTTACAATGCATCCTCTTTATTTTTTAACAGTTCCTGTGTCTACAGTTCACATTTTGAAAAGCTGCAAGTTGCGGTAAAGTAAAAAATGAGGAAGTTCAGGTAGTTGCACAGTATATTTTTGCAACCTTCTCACCACACTTTTGACAGTTCTTTGAGGTTGAGGGATTAAAAGTATTCACACTTAGAGATAGTTATTGCATAGAATGCATATTGTCCAGCCTCTTTCCAACATGTTCCGTGTTCTGCAAAGTGAGTACTGGTAACACAATGACAAAATCACAACACAATTGGAGCCCCAGTCAAGAAATTTGCTTCCCCACCAGTTTTAATGTTCAGCATTCAATATAAATTGCCAGAAAATCTGAACAAGCGCAGATGCATTCTATCACCTTGTCCAAAAACCAGACTAAAGAACTGCTGTACAAGGATACAGGAATGGATGGAGATAGAAACATCATTTGTTGGTACATCATGAAAGTGGGAAAGGGCTGTTACTGGAGAAAGAGATGCGTGATTGGAGAAAAAGGAGAGCCCAGTCCTGTTATTTCTCTTTGACTCTTTGACTCTTTATCAACTTCTAAGTTCATATCGTGAGAGGTCATGTGATGTTGTTTTGTCCAATCACTTATTTGGACTATGGAGATAGTTCTCTCCCAGGAGGGAGCAAGAGTTGTGTTTTAATGCTAGTATTTCCTTTCATATAAGTGAACAGGGAAATTAAGTCCACCTGAAAACAGCATTGCACTGGCCAAAAATTAATTTCAGTGAGGGGATACATGTTGCATAAAATGTGTTGGGGAAACTTGTATTGCTGCTTTCATTCATCATGCCTCTCTTCATTTGGCATGTTTGAAAATACAAAGAGCTGAATGTAGATTTAAAATGCATTTTGGATGCCTTAATGCAGCTAAACAGTAACTTGCAGATTTTCTTGTCCACTATTAAAAAAGATTAACACCTTAGAGAAATACAGTATTATTCAAGTCCAGTATACAGGATACATTATATAGGCACTCTGAGGCTTGCTTTAATTTTATCCCATCTGTTGTACATTAAGCTGAAAAATTACTAATTGAAATTGTGCCTTAATTTGATTAGAAAAACAGGTACCATAAATCTAAGTGGATAAAAAAGAGTAAATATATGGTGTGCGCACACACACACACTAAAGACACTAAAAGCTGAAAAAAGATCAGAAAGTCTTATATTTTCTATACTTCAGGACAAACAGTGAAGCTAAATGGAGAATGACTCTAAAAGAAACCAATAGATTTTCAAAAGTTCAGTGTGCTTCCATGTGTGATGTGTGACAGTGAGTACCCTGATGACTCCTACAGGAATGTGAAAGAAAAGGACTGAAGAAGTCGGAGCAATTCTGGAAACAGCTGAAGGCAAGGAAGAAAGGTAAAAGCAGAATTGATGTATATAAAAATAAGTATTTTTTTTATAAAATCTACCATACAAATTCATGCTGGAAATTGGAAATATAAAAGTAGATACTCAAAATAAGAATTAAGCTACACTGTAGTGATGTGTATGATATTCAACAGTCTGTCATGCTACAAGGTGATGAGTTTCACACTTAAGGTAGCTTCTTGTTCTTCTCACAGGACTGTCTCATCACAGCTTGGAAAATCAGGCCTTGTTCACAGGAACAGTAGAATTACACTGGTGTGAATTTGGGATGGGAGCTAAAGCCATTCCTCATGCATTCCCTCCATCTCTTTGTCCCTCTGTGCAAGGATCTCATCACAAAACCAGCACACTGATTGCTGGGATGCTAAATCCTGCCAGTGCAGGTACTGCCCAGCTCACAGAGAACTGAGAAAAAGGAATAACTGCCAAATGAATACATATACAGTTAAAGTTTCTTTTTAAATCAGCAGTCTCAGTGCATGTGTTGTACTGCTGATAAATGTGTGTGAATTCAACCTCTTCAAAAGGCAAACAATGTGTTAGTGACAGCAAAACTTCACTTAATTTGCAGAATAAGAACAATTACAAGGATAGCATAGATGTAGAAAGTTTCCATGTATTCAAGCTGTTGTTGAAATAGGGCAAATTAAACATGAGGTAGATATATGTTCATTGTTTCTTTTTCTAGTTTCGTAGGTTCTCATAAACTTTCACGTATTTCACTTACTTTTGAGCAAAAACATAAATAATGACAAAACAAGCAAGATTTCTAGAGCCACGCTTCTTAGATATGCAGGCATCTTTTCCCCTTTTAAATTTCAGTATTCACAGCAAAGTCCAGGATAAATTGTTTCAGTATTCAAGCTGCCAGTACAGTTGGAAAAATAAGCCCTATCAAGTGACAAACCAATGTCCTTGATTTCCCAATATTTTTATAATTATCTATCATTTCTGTTTTGGGGCTCATTCTAAAATATTCCACATCTTGCTTTTAAACTCTGGCTATCATACTTGTGATTTCAAATGATAGATATTCTGGCAGCCTATATTGAATGCCGAACACTAAAATTTGTGGGAAGGTATATTCTTTAACTTAATAACTTGATAAATCAGTGACATTTTAAATAATGCATTTTTGACCTTTTAAAGAATGAAGACTTTTTTGCAGAAAGTATCTTGTACAGCTCTTTTTTTTTTTTTTCATTGAAAGAAATTTTTCCTATGAATTAGTGTAAAATGAAGGAAAGAAAGGAAACTCCAACAATCCAAGAATGAAAAATGAAAATTAATTATAAAACTAAAAATCTTTATTTTGCACATTCTTTACTGTTTCCTTGCTTTCAAAATCTGTATCACAAAATGAATGCAAAGAAAGAATCTATTTTTTCCTTTGTCTTGATGTCAACCTTCTTTCATTCTCTAAGTTTCAGTGTTTTGAAAATAATGTGGAGTGGAAAAATAAATAAAGACAAATGAATTCTCTTTTTTGTTGCATTCTTTCTCAAATGGTGAGATGTGGTTGGAGAGTATTGTGAAAAACACTTGAAAATTGGATGCCCAGAAGAAATTGGGCAAATAGAAATAGCAAAAATGCTTTTTTTAGGAACCAATATTTTTCTGGCAAACCTGTTGACTATGGCTAACTTTCAAGTGAAAGCTGTATAATTGAGAAATGTTCCTCCTTCACTGATAAGAGAGGTGGTTTCTTTTTAGAAAAAGCAGAAACAGGGTAATAATAGTATGCATGTGAAAGACAGCACTAAATTACGGTTACATACTTTCTTTCTCTTCTTTCAGCAAATTCATTGAAGAGTTCATTTCACGTTCAGTAACAGTTTGATTTCTGACTTTGACTTTCTTTACAGCTCCTTTCAAGTTTGATCTGTGCTTACACAAAATCCAGTGTCATCTGTCAAAAGTGCCTTGTGAGCTTCCCATCTTCAGCATGTGGCATTTGGACTTTCTCCCCATGGGAAATCACTGGAGAAGCCAGGGAGCTGGGCTCACAAGCTTTGTGAACAATGATATATTTTCTAATAATAATAATAATGCTCCTGAAGTTGTCTGCAATAAAGTTTATATTAAATTATGGTCACAAAGAATAAGAAACAAATCCTCTTGTCTGGAAAATAGTGATTCTAACTGTCAAATAATGCTAAGTAATCAAAGAACTTCAGGAAATCTGTAGGTTGGCAACCATAAATGTCATGTTGCTGGCATTCTTTTATGATGTTGAATGCAGAGCAAAATATAACAGTTGAAGAAAAATTCCTTTGATCACATTACCAGGTATTTTAGTTTATCTCACTACTGAAAAAATACCCTTAGTAATCATAGAATCATAGAATGGCCCGGGTTGGAAGGGACCTCAAGGATCAGGAATCTCCAACTGCCCTGCCACAAGCAGGGCCACCAACCTCCTTATTTAATACCAGACCAGGCTGCCCAGGGCCCCATCCAACCTGGCCTTGAACACCTCTAGGGACAGGTCATCCACAACCTCTATGGGCAGCCTGTTCCAGTACCTCACCACTTTCATAGTAAAGAACTTCCCTCTGACATCCAACCTAAATCTTCCCTCTCTCTACTTAAAGTCTTTTCCCATTGTCCTGACATTATCTACCCTTGTAAAGAGTTGATTCCCCTCCCGTTTGTAGTTTCCCAATTTCCTCTGATTATCAAAATAATAATAATACTGAAAGTTGAGCTCTGCTTCTCCTTCCATGTGTTTCTTTGTGATTACTTTCTTCTTAACATGTGATTGCATCAATATAACATTTATTGCCAAATCTTATCAGATTCTTAAATCCTGATAGTGTGCTACTTTAAACGACAAAGAAAAAGAGCCTGTTTGCAATTCTGTAATTTGCTACTCTGCTAAATGTGTGATGAAAATATAAAATTAAAAAACCTATGTCATACTTGGATCAAAGTTCTTCAGCTAAGAAATCACAAGTTTTTTTCTTTAAATAGTTGATAGGTTTATGTAAAAAAGTATGCCTTTTTTTTTTTTTTCCCCACTTTATACTGTTTAGCAAATGACAGAGAAATGCTAATTTCTTAGGAAATAAGTGTTATACAATTCTAATTTTTCTTGGTTGAGATTATACAGGAATTATCCATGGCTTCAGTTAATTCACTGTATATCTAGATTATGGAAAATGAGGAGATGTGAAAATCATATTTGATAATACTTTATTGGTTATGAAGTCTGTAAGAGAATTAATATTGTGTTTACATATGTTAACTATGACAGTTGAATATTCTTTAAATAAAGCACACCCTCTTCTGGGTCATGGGACTCTTAAAAAATGTCACTATAGCTATTTGATGCAGATTAAAATGAAAAATGCAGTTTCACTACTAAGACTTGTGACTAACTTGAATAGAGCTTTTAAAATATATAGATTCAGTCACAAAGGCTGAAGAAAAAGCACAGAGAAATAGCTGACCTAGCTAGCAACTGTATAAAATATCTTCTCCGATAATTTATACTATGAACAGAAAGTTACAGATGAAGTCTTTAAGATATTGGAATGGTTAATTTCCATTCAGCACACTACACGGATGTTTTATAGGCAGTTCTTGTAGGATCAAGACTTAAGCACATACTTGGATACTTTAATGAACAATACACTCTGGTGCAGTCTTTGTTACCTATCAAGGAGAAATGTGTTTTGCATACAGAGGAATAAATTAATGATCTGGGAGATGGATGTGCAGACATGGGGACAAATCTGCTTTCAGTGGGTGGTACTACCCAATAAGACATCACCATATCAAGGGCTGCTATGCTTTCCTAGGACATTTGAGATCTTTTAGTACTGCAAGTGCTACTTGGATGTTCTTGGCCTTTTTCTCTTCCCAAATGTTCATCCTAACTGTCCATTTTGAGTGAGAGTTAATGCTACCTCCTTGAACATGCATCCATGTGGAGGATGCATCAACTTTACATTTTGAATAGCATTCTGGGTTGTCAGAATATCAGATCAACATCACAAATTTTGGAGTACACTGTAATTATAATGGATTCTGAGAATATTTAAAAGGAAGTATTAAATGTGAGTATTCTAGTTTTGTTCTGATGTGACTTTAAGCATTTGGTTTGGGAAACAACGAGCGTGTAATTTTTTTATGCTTTATAAATTGAAAAGAAAATCTATTTTTATATGCTCTTTCACATGCAGATGCAAGTTTATTTGACTGATGACCTTAGTTAAGACATTTATATATGACTCCTCAGAAGAGACCTATAAATGTCAAGCAGTTTATTAAGCCACTTTTAGCTTGCTATTAGGCACTTTAAAAATAGTTCTTTATTACGAACAAGCACTTAGGTATTTACTTCATGAGTTTGTTAAAGTAAAATCTTGCATCCTCAATATTAACAGCCTGGTCTCGTATACTTTTTGATGGACTTTTACACCTGAATTTGTCATGGAAATCCTTGGATGAATTCCAGTACCAGAACAGGGCAAACTTGTCACAAATAAAAATCAGAATTCAATCTCCTAGGAGTAAGTCTTTGCTAGCAAAAATTTTGTTTATTTCCAAATGATTGGAAGTGATTAATTCACTGTTCATTTTCTGGTCTCTTCCAGCTCTCCATTATCAAAAGAAATATTTAATAATTTGTGTCATAGAAAACACTGATTAATCTATATATAGATAGAAAGAGGCTCAGCCCAGATGATTGAGCAGTCAGCACTACCTTTACAGAGGATAAAATCCATGGTTTTGTGTTTTTAAGAAGATCAGAAAGATGCAGGGTTGAATGATGAAAGCTGCTGGATGCAGATCTGTTGCCTTGCCCTGCTTGTCTTTCCAGCACCCCGCACTGTTCCTCAGAGATTCTCTGCATCACCTGGAATATGACCCCTTCAGAAGATAATAGCAATATCAGTATTTGAAATAATGCTTAGGAAGATTAAATCTAAAATTAGAGCCTAAAGCATGTCCTCTAATCCACTGGCCACTGTCAGAAATAGGTTAAAGAAACCTTATGCAGTACACCATTGTCCTTTAAGGTAGCAAAGGAGTTTTCCAAACATACCACAGAATTTGTCAGAACTAAATGAGACAGTCTTTTAAAAAAGCTGATTACATAGTCTAAATTTGCCTACAGGAGAAGAGAGTTGTGGGTGGGAAGAAACCCAGATGCCTGCAGCTGATGAGTGGCTAACACTGCCCAAAATTTCAGAGACAGTAAAAGTAAACTAGGGTCTAAAATGAGTTGCTGAGTTTCTCAGTTAAGAACAGGGGAAATATGATCTCCTATTCCTGTCCAGTGATAGAGTACTGAATAATTATGCGAGGATGATCAGCTATATAAATATGACATGGAAAATGAGGCCTGAGTATCAGTTAAGCTGTGCTTAAAGGTCATTAAAGCTATTCTCCCTTCCATGAAGGTATCGAGTAGGCAAAAAAATATATATACCAAAGTCATAGGATGAAGCCGAAGGATGTACCAGAGACCCCAAATGATGCACAAGTCTTGGAAAAGACCCTTTAATATTTTAACTTAACTCGAGGGACAAGACTTATGGATCTATATAACCACAACCTCATGGAGATTTGTGTCCTTCAGACTCCATATTCAGTGTCAGCAGAGATTCTTTTCTCTCTGATACACAGTTAAAGAAGATGGGAAGTCTTTTATATTAAGCATATAATATAATCAGATAAGTTGAACATATCACAATATAAAGTTCAACAGATGTCATTCAGCTCTACAGCTCAGGACATTAGGCACCTGGCAAAGAACATGAATCAAAGGTCTCTGCATGACAGTCCAAACTCCAATCTCCATTTCTACTATGTTTCAGACTCAAGTGACTTATTTTCAGAAAACAGATATGAATTCTTTGTTGCCTGTTCTTCTGCCAATACAACATAACATAATTAATTGAGAACTCTGTGCCAAAATAATCTATGCAACTGAAGTCATAAAATTTATCCATGTAGGAAATAGCTAACAGAATTTATTTTGCAATGATGTTGCTAACAGTGTTATTAATCAGTTTTATAATATATTTATAATCAGTATTATAATATATTTATAATCAGTATTACAATAATCAGTGGTGTTATTCTCGTAGGGAATACTCAAACTCCTGGACAGAAGGATGAACAGGATTGCAGCCATGTCCTGCTGCTCATTTTTCACCTCCAGCAGCAGATGATTCCTGGCTTTTTGCATAGGACATCCAGACTGCTAGTTCTTACTCAGTGTGAGGAGCTGAACTGCAATTCAGTTCTCATTCTGCAGGCAGCCAACTATGCAATTCAAGTTCTATACAAGTGAGGGGCCTAAAAGTTAGATGCCTCAGTGCTCAAAATCATTATTTGGCCTGGAACAAAAGGTTCTATTTTTTTATGGTTTGTTTTGTTTTGTTTTATAAGTTAGAACCCTGAAGGTAAAACTATTTATGTGTCTGCAGAGTAAGAATAACTTAACAATTTCAATAAAACCAACTTCAAATACATTTTGAAAAGTAATTGCAGTTCCACTGACCAGTCAATATAACAGTTTATATATATTTCCATAAAAAAATCTGGGCTGAGAGGGCTGTATAGGAGTAGGATGCAAACAGTTAATTTGGAGACAAAGCTAATAGAGTCTGGACATGTAAGTTTGGGCCATGAGTGGGATTTCATGAACTACAGAACGTCTACTGTGTGCTTCGTGTAAAAATTAATATAATTATGTGGCATTCCCCACAGTAACACAATTACAGTTTCAATATATGCAAGGATCATAAAATACAGATATGTCCAATTAAAACAAATAGTTATTAAATATTTTTATGATCCTGGCACAAGTAAGGCTGAAGTGTGTAGTGGCTGGCTTACAGAAGGCCGCTCAAAGATAGGTCGGTCTCACATCAGTATAGGCTCTTCTCCCTGAAAGGCTTTCATTGCTAATGTTCCATAGCTGGTCAGGAATTCACTAGATGGCACAGCAAATAATTAAATATATTTCCACAGTGTTCTCTGAGGACAAATTCTATTATCTACATGTGTGTTTAGGGTGACTTTTAATGTGTTAAGTCCTTCTAGTTTTGCTTAGATGCAGCAGAGAAGTCAGTAAAAACTGTAAGACAGAAGACTCACTTCAGTGAGAGTCAGATTGCTTCCCAAATTGAAATCTGTTAATATTCCATATTTATGGTTCATATTTTTATTCATACACCTCATTGCTCTTTCAAGAATTCTAACCATTTTTTCTTTGTCAAAAATATATTCAGACATTTTAAAGAAAATGAAATACAAGTATGCTATAAAAAAAAAAAAAAAACAGTGAAAAAGAAACAACCATTTGTCTTATTTGTGGAATCACAGCGATAGAGGTCATATAGATCAGCCTTCCACTTGAGGCAGGACTAGTGACAACATTAGATCAGGTCAATTATGGCTCTGTCTAGCAAAGTCTCAAATAACTTCCAAAGGTAAAGACTTCACAGACCATTTGGGATATTGGTTCCAGGGCTGCACTACTCTCCCAGTGGAAAAGCTTTCCCTAATGTCAAACTTTAATTTATAGACTAGTTCAGCTGGAACCAACAAAGATCACCAAGTTTGACTGTCTGACTCACTTCAGGGCCATCCAAAAGTTAAAGCATGTTGTTGAGGACATTAACCATGTGCCTCTTGAACACTGACAGGCATGGGGAACTAATAAGCTCACTAGGAAGCATCTACCAGTGTTTGACCACCTTTGAAAAGAAGTGTTTCCCAGTGCCCAGTTTGACCATCCCCTGCACTGTTCCTGTCCTCCCATCAGTTTACAGGAGCACCTCCCTGTGCTTCTCCTCCTCACTGCAGAGAAGCAGTGAGGTCACTTCTTGGCCTTCTCCAGACTGGACAACCCAAGTGCCCTCAGGGAAACAATCCATTTGTTTTTCAGAAAGTTATAGTTCAAGAATGAAGGGGGGGTGTCAGTGGTTTCCACCTGTGGTCCCAAGACATCTGACAATTCTTAGACATCTTCTCATTTTAACAATCCAGTAGTCTTAGGTCCATCTTGTAAGACTGAAATTTCAATTTAAAAAAAAAAAAAAAGTGTCTATATAAGCGAGCTACAGATTGAAGGTAAATTTATTTTAAAAAAAATTCAATCATTTGGACTGCTGAACTCTAATTCGCTGTCATACGAAGCCATGTTAGATCATGAGTAAGCCACTTGAATGTTATAAGAATCGTTCTTCCTTGCAAAACTAAGCTAAAAGAAAAAAAAAAAAAACCTTTTGAGAAGTCTCATAAATTCTGAAATTAAACATTTTAAGCCAAATATTAACCTAAGGAAGAAAGGTAGAATCTCTTGACAAGTGTCTGAAAGATTATGAACCAGGTTCTTTAGTTGTTTGTTTGGAATTTAGGGATTTTCCCTTTCCCTTCTCTTCTTTCAAGAGAACTTTCACGTTTAACTTCACTAGGAACAGCTGAAAAGCAGAAGAGAATAATGCAGTGAATTGTGTTACAGTGGGAAAGTACTGGCTAAAGGTTTGCATTTGGTAAGTATAGGGGCACTTCTTACACCCTGTGATGTGAGAAATAGCCTTGAACAGGTCACATCTCTGTCCTTTCCCTCATCTTACTGCAAAACTGGGATAATACGATTCATCTCTTACATAAAGTACCATTTGGAGGACAAGTGTGCTATAAAAGCTAACAGTATGACAAAACCACCAAACATAAATACGGGCAGTGACATTGAAATACTTAGCTTTATCTATTTTTTTTTCTTTTTTTTTTTCTTTTTTTTTCTTTTTCTTTAAGGACGTGAAATAATGACTACAAGATGTAATGTTCACTCAGCTGACCTTTCTGTATAAAGGGACTGAAGGGTATTGTCATTATCTTTTTGCTTTTCTGAGTATTTCAGGAAGAATTTGATGGACAGAGTGCTGACACTGATTTGGAATGTTACAAAATACAGAAATAGTGAATACTGCATTTACTGCCATCAGATTTCTGCAGACCACACAAATATACTGTCTGAAGGAGTGTTAGAGAACATTCTAGACACAAAGTAGATATGGAACTTTACCAACTCTTGAACAATACCATCTAAAGCTTTAATAAAAAAAATGAGACTCCTAGATTTAATCAGGATTGCACTGAATATTCATTTAGCTTTCATAGTTTAAACTGTCAAACAATTTGTAGCTTTTATTAAATTATTTCAAAACTGTAAATGAACTAACTTCCTCATTGAGTGAGAGGAAAAAAGAGCCTACATGCTTTAGATGACACTGATAATGCCTGAACTTAAAAATTGAAACACTCTGCTCCAGGAATGTCAGAGTTGACTCTATACCTGTACAGTGATTTAGTATTGATGGGCAGCTCTGCTCCACCACGCTGCTCCCTCACTTCCCTTCTTAGAAGGGAAGGAGGAGAAAATCTAAGGAAGAAATTCTCATGGGTTGAGACAAGGACAGAGATCACTCACCAATTACTGTCATGGGTAGGAAGGTTAATATAATTTATTGCCTATTGCTAACAGACTAGAGTGAGAACTAAAAGCAAAATAAACTGAGGGCACAGTGTAATCAAACTCTTCCTAGATTCCCAGATATTTTTGCCAGTCTGCCTTGCACAATTTGCCAACAAAAACACGGGTAATATTTAGCTCCAAGTAGAAATCTTTCTCCATTTTAAGTACTGATGTGGAGGAAAGGTTATGTTCAGATTAAATGTTGAAGGAATCCATGGGATTTTCTGATATTGAACTACATTCATTTTTACAGGCAGGCTGGAATCTGTCACATACCTCAACTTCTTGTTTTGAGAATTTCTAAATTGAAGCTCTCTGTCTTTAATGGCATTTGTTTCACAGGAGACAAAATATCTACAGAGCAATAGCTACATTCTTGAAGTTATGTCACATAGAATAATGCAGAGTCGAGGCAAAATAAAAGTTTCAGGGTTTTGCTCTTGTTTTGGAATATGGTACCATAAACTCATAGCTGTACAATTATTTGTGCTTATGTTGAATATTACTGATTGATCATCATGTCTAAATGTTATCCTACTGTTATAAAACCTATATTGGCCTATAAAGGTAAACGTATATGAAATTAGTCTTAGGGTATTGTAATAAAGTATTTCCTTATCAAAATTTAAAATACAGTCAGATATCCTCATCAGTCACCCTGTCAAAGCATTTCAGGCTATGATATGACAAATACAGTTTATATTATGTTCATTTTGAAATGAAGCTTTTACGTGTTTTGGTTTTGTTTTGTTTTTTTTTTTGTTTTTTTTTTTTTAGCATCAATACTGTTTTTGGAGAGATAAACAATTAATTGTGATCAATTGCTAAATAATGAAGTTCTTGGTAATTCTACTGGTGAGTAATTTACTTGAAACTTCCTCTCCATTATCAAAGGTAAAAATCATTTTCATGGCATGCATGGTGAGTGCAGGTACTTACTCGCTGTTACTGAACTGCAATAATTTTGCTGAGATGAACGGCCCAGACTGCTGCTAATTCGCACTCTCACCAAGAGAAAAAGTTGAAGTTCATCTTGTTTACTTCAGCAGATTCAAATGATGCTTCCATTGCTGTTCTGAACATTATCTCAAAGAAAGTCATATGTTTTTAACACAATTAGTTTAGTAAAGAACGTAAGGGTTATCCTGGGAGGTGGCAGAGCCACCAACCCTCAAGATATTCAGTAATAGTTTAGATGTTGTACTGACAGATATGGTTTAGTGGGATATATTGGTGATGGATGGATGGATGGATGGATGGATGGATGGATGGATGGATGGAT
>JAPSGF010000024.1:317386-333963 GCA_035772895.1 Perdix hodgsoniae | reverse complement strand
GGATGGATGGATGGATGGATGGATGGATGGATGGATGGATGGATGGACTGGATGACCTTGGAGGTCTTTTCCAGCCTTGGTGATCATATGATTCTATGAATTCAAACTTTACCTAGGAAAGATCCCAAGCCCATATACAGAGCAGTGCTTGGGACTCATGTTAATAAACAGATGTGATTGTTATTATTATGTATTCATAATATAATTTTTTATTTTTTTTTATTATTGCTATATTTATTTGAGTCCTAATGGACAATTCTTTAGTATTAAACATTTTTCTCCATTCCAGACATCCAGTTGTTCCTACTTGAAGTGAGATCATTTAAAATTAAATTGGAAATCATTTCCAATGGTAATATAGTATGCACCAGTCAGTTATGTTTTCCATGATAATTTCTGCCTTACAGTATCAAGTATTTTGCTGTGTGAGATTTTAATTGAAGATGAATCCATATATTCCTCATTCAAATGCAAAGGAGTCACCAACTAGGGGTGATGGGGGACTGAATTAGTTGAATTTATTTCCAAAATTGAACCAAAACCTTCACATAAATGTTTTTCTGAGCAATTTCCTTATTGTGATTACTGTTTTGCTAAGGTGTTGACAGTCCCCCCAGGCTTAGCATATGAAAAACTTAGTAACAGTGATAATTAATTTAAGAGCTGGATCTTCACTCCATTTATGATTAAAATAAAAAGACTGCATGAATAGACTCAAAGAAATTCAAGAGGGTTTTAGAGAGAAGCACTGCAGACTCATTAACAGCACAGCTGCCTGAATTCAGTGTTCCGTCTAAAGCACACGTGGATTACCATCAACCAGCCTAGAATGAAAAATCTTCCTTTTCATTATCAATAATCCAGTATTGTTCTGTGATAATATTGTTGCTGTGTCATCTTATTTTAAATGAATTTGATGTGAGATCAGATATGTTAGCTATTTAGATCACTTTTAGCAATTGAAACTTCACTCATTTTCACAAGTGAACCCTTACGTGTTACAAGTGAAGCAGTGACAGAAATGAATTCTCAAACTTCAGAAGATGAAGTTAAAAATAAGTTCCAGTGAGCTGAGTTTGCCTATAATGTCAAGCCTGAGAGGCACATAATGTGAATCTGAATCTTGTAGCATATCTTCAGGGTATTTATTGAAGTATGAGAAAGAAAGTGAATTAAAGGGTGCGCTTCATCCTGAGTATGTGAATAGGAAATGCATTTTTTCAACACTGGAAATGAGGAAAAAGCAGGTTTTTCACTTAACTTGGTGCTCTCCTTCCATCAATAAAAGGTTTAAAAATCACAGTTTTGGACCGCATATACCAGAAGTGTATGTACATAAGATAACAAGAGTTTAAGCACTGGCAGAATGGGAATGTAGAACATCACATTACAAGATTAATTACATCGTTCAGAGTACTTCTACTCATCATGCTGCTTGCCAGCAGATGGGGGTGAGGGAGAGGTTACTTTTCATTTCTGTACCTTACTCTGGAGGAGGTACAACTGCCTACAGAGGGCTGGGAAGCATGACACTCTGCAGTCATACCTTGTGCTACCTCCACTTGTAGTTTAATCTTATTTAGTGGCATTGCATACAAATTTTTTAGAAGTTTATTTTCCTCCCAAGACAGATAATTGGTAGATATATTCATAAAGAACTGCAGGTTGTTTATTTTCCAGAATATAAGGATAAAAGTTGTCTCTGTAGCAGCCTAAATGACTCCTCTTGACATGCAGTTAGCATAGAGACTCATGTAGCCAGAAAATATTTGCCTGTAAGTATTTTACACATATATATGTGCATAAATAGAGGCACAGATGAGGCCATCATGTCTTATCCAAAAGGTTTTTACTGTTTTGTCAGGAAGCAAAGTAAGGTCCCTCCCTCTTCAAGGTTGGTGTCAGTTTCCATGGTTTTGCTATTTGTACTGACTCCATAGAAATCATTTGTCTCATCCCAAAATCAGGTGGCAAATAGGGAGTGGCAAGCCTAGTGGATTTGATGTGGACTGTAGAACAAGTAAACAATCTAGGGAAAATGCATTATGCCTGCTTTTCATTCATAGGAAGTTAAAAAGCAAAGATGCTTCCTCCATTGATTCCCGAAAAGTTTAACAAGGCTATTCCACAAGGTCAGGTCCTGAGAGCTTAGCTGGAGCAACACTGCTGGGAGAAATGCCAGAGAGGCACTTAGAGTTCAGCCAGAGCATAACTACAGGGCTGTGTCCCTCATGCCCAAGTGGAGCAAAAATTGCAATCCGCGTGGCCAGCTCATCCAGCAATCCTCTGTGGAGAAACAAATGCTTCATTTTGTGAAAAAATATCTGAAGGGAACGGTGGTGAAATCTTCTCTCTTGTGTGAGTTTTACTGCAGCAACAAAGACTTTCTCCTGCATGAATTCTGTGATGTGTTGTTTTCTATTAAAAAATCTGCATAATAATTCTTAACATCCCAAGAATGAGTGCTCCCTTAAAAGCTGAATGAGTAGGAAATGCGGACAGTCCAGAGTTGTAAGTGTACAGAGTGTAGACAGCGTGATAAAAACATCCTGGGAGAGAAGCAATGCTCAAGTGTTTTACATGACATCTTCAGTTTTGTTCTTGATTAATGAGTTGAATATTTGTGTTATTGTTGATTGGTTGGTTTCCACCAACTAGCAAAAGCTGGCTGTGTTTCTTTGTACAGGATAGGAAAAATCTTAAATCCTTTTTCTGGGTTCTCATCTCTTACTCAGGGAAGGAAAGATAAATAATATGTCCCTATGCCAATTTTAGACAAAAATAATACTCAGTCCTAGCAAATTTATCACATCTGCCACATGAATTTACTAGATATTATTAACCCTTCAAAAATATCCACAGCAGAGGACTACTTGCGTACATAAAAAACGGTATAGTGCTATTTAGAATATCTTAGATCCTTGGCAGAAGTATCAGAGATCCCAGAGGAGACTCACCCCTCTAAAAATTCACCTTGAGGCCCAGCAGGACATTTTAGTGTATACAGACATGTCCAGTGACGTGCCTGAATCCCAGCCAAGATATTCTTACCTTTGTGAGGGGACTAAGATACATGCACACTATACAAATGAAACAGAGGCTGAATTGAACTCAGATGGTGATACTGTTATTAAACTTTAACATATAGGTGAGAAAAACTGCTGAGTCTGTAGTGTGTATTGCATTTCATATTAAGCTATGAGGGATCATTATGAACCTATAGAATGAATGCAGATGCTAAACTTGTTTTAAAGAAAAGCAGGTGTCAGACGGGAGATCATGATATTGTCTTGTATTTAGGTTTCTAAGTTTCAGCTTTCCAAAGAGAGGTCAGAGCTACTCTTATTTGGTAAATGTGAGGATGTTTGTATTTCAGTTATTCACTAAATTCGCTAAAACATTTCCTCCAAACGAATTTTTATACTTGCGCTTCATGACTCTTCAGACTAAAGAGGATGCAAATTTGTATTTTCTAGCTAGCAGGAGACTGTATCTACCTATTCCACAGTAAAATATCATCTATTCCAGCAACTCTGCTTTGCAAAATAAGCTGAGCTATACCAGGCTGAGAGACAAGCATCGGGAGGCAACAAATGGCAAGACCTAGCTAGATTCTAGATTTTACTATGGAAGCTATTATACTTTTCTTCCATCTATACTATGCATAAGCAGTCTTTCAAATAGCAATAAGAACATTTAATACACTGATCAGATACTAAATTATCCCACAGTGCATTGGCAAGGCTTTTGCACTGAGTACTGAAAGTGTCATAGGATAAATTATTGGAGAATCTATTGGATTCGCCTTAAATTGACTTGAATAATTTCTAGAACTTCCTTCTAAAATGTCAAACAGTTTTAATTTGAGCTCTTTGTTACAATAATAAATCCTAAGGATAGTCTTCACCTTATGTTTGACTCTGCCAAAGTAATTCTTTTGTTTTTGTTTTCAAACTTAAAATAACACAAGTAATAAGTGGAGACAAACACAAGATGAATATCACTCCAATAACTGCTCTAAATGACTCCTGGAAACATTATAGAAAATTTGACTTTTAATGAGTTTTGAGATGTGATTAGTTTTAGTTAGCTTTAATCTGATATACCCTTGTGAAATGATAGAAAAAGGAATAAAGATATACCAGAGCAACAATACACTACCTCTATATTCAGTTTTTTATAGTTAAGCAATTATATTTTGCATTTTATATTTTACATAATGCTTATAATTGCATATGTACATAATCAAAACATGTTAATATATTATCATGTATTTTATGCATAATTTTGTTTCCCACTGGATGGGAACAATCTTTAACCCCTACTTCATACTTATCAACTTACCAATTTTAGTCTTGGTAAGGTCAAGGTCATCACATTTCATCTTCAGAACAAATGTTTATGGGACAGTGTGATGACGTTAACAAAAAAATGTATAGTTTAGGGTCATTTTTATGCCCGTATAATTTTATAATAGTTTTATTTTTGATTTTATGGGACATTCATATTCTTTAATCTGCACATTGTTCTTAAATATACTGTGTATTTTTAAAATCTTTCTAACCAAATAGTGGTGATAGAACAAGGGGAAATCATTTCAAGCTCATAGAGTGTAATTCAGGTTAGATATAAGGAAAAAATCTTATAGAAGAGGGTGATGAGGCACTGGAACAAGCTGCCCAGAGATGTCATTGATGCCCCATCCCAGGAGACTTTTAAAGTGAGGCTGGATCAGGCCCTGGGCAACCTGATCTAGCTGTGGTATCCCTGTTCATTTCAGGGGAGCTAGACTAGATGACTTTTGAAGGTTACTTCCAACTCTAATGATTCTATGATTATATGATTCTATAAGTACTTAACTGCTCAACATTTGGGAAGTTCTCCTCAGAAACAGAAATCAGGTATAGTTTGTACTTCCATCCTTTGATGGATCTTCTACAAACAAAGTTCTGTTTTGAATATATGAGATTATACCACTGGTGGTGCTTGTCTGTAACCAGATAAAAACTACAACATTAAACCTTTCAGTTACTCTGTTTGATTCTGCTTCATTAGGAAATCAAAAAGTGAGAAGATGAGAGTGTTCAGTGGCTTACGATG
This sequence comes from Perdix hodgsoniae, assembly GCA_035772895.1. NCBI lineage: Eukaryota > Metazoa > Chordata > Aves > Galliformes > Phasianidae > Perdix > Perdix hodgsoniae. The sequence continues at coordinate 328,863 of JAPSGF010000024.1, read as the reverse complement.
GCAAATGGAAGGAGGGTCATAAAACGGTATTTTCAAATCAGTACTTTGAACTCACCTGTTCCCCTCTAAATAGCTCTTAAATGCTATTTAGGTGCTTAAAGTTATGTTATGCCCTCAGCAGGTGGTAAGATACTGAGCAAATGTACATATTTGTGATCCACAGATTCCTCATCTGGATACTACCTGGGTCCTGGTATTTGACAGAAAAGTAGTCCTGCATCGTACAAATTCTTTTAGACATCTAATGCAGTTCTTTCCCTTTTCCACATTAAAAGGTGAATTATATATTTTTAATTAGACAAGTATTACTAATTTCCACTTAATATTGCCAATTAATTCTAAGTGATTTGTACCTCAGTCCACTGTAATTTTCCCCTTCTAAAAGAGGGCTTCATATTTAGTACTGCTCTTTTTGACAGATGAGCTGAATATTTAGTGTGAGTATTAAGCACATAGGCATATTGTCTTTCCCTATTAATTCACATCACTTGGGCTCAGTGAAAGCAGAATCAACTGCTGTTAATGTGATTGGAAGATCACAGACTCTTTTGTCTTGGATTCTAAATAAAAATTACTGAGTAAACAATAGAAATCTATAAGTATGCTTTCATTTCTTCTTTCATGCTTGTACTTTCTGAAAGAGTAAAATCTCTCAAGGAAATTCAGATACCCAGCTTGAAAACTAATGAAAAACTATCTTCAGTGAAAGGCACATTTTGCAATTAATGCATATTGTGCTCTCAAATTCAAGTACAGATTTCCATGAAGAACACTGCCCGTGGTAGACCAATGCATCAGAGTGTAATTACAATGTAGGACTACATATGCACATATATATTCATATTCATGATTTTATTTCTTAAATCTGTCAAAAGTTGTGTGGAATAAGTACATTACAAATCTTGCTGCTTTGCATGCTTATCTACTTTAAGATGAAATATTGGCACTTTTTAAAATATTTTTTGTTTTTAATTTGATCCTTTCCAAGGAAATGAAGTAATATCCACAATCCACAATCCAGTATCTTGAAACAAGACACCCGATAGAAAGTTGATGACTACAATTTAAATGAACAAGGAGAATGATGTTTAAATTTAGTGTTTCTTTGCCTTTAATACAATAAATACAATGTTATTGTTTGCAGTGAATTCTGGTTTCCATGATAACCATCCTCTTAAGGATTTGAGGACATTGTTAGAATTTAGGATGCCCATTACTCTCTAGGGACATTTTGCAACTTTCTCCTAGCTCTCAACTCAACATTAAGCCAATGTCTGAATACAGTCACACCACTGTGATCTCAGCTGGGAGACGTTATCTCAACTGTGTGTGCTATTGCTTTAGGTACAAACAGCTCCACCCCTAGCAACTTCATGGGCACAAACATCTTTCACTTGGTTCTTCTTCTCTAGGGACATGCCTACAGAAAGCCAGGTTGAGTGATCCTGGATTTGCTTTGCCCATACTCCAGATTAGCCAGCTCTGGAAGCAGCATGGTTCCACATCACAGTTCAGTGATGTGTCTACGTTGTCACCCTAACGTGGTACATTTCTTTCCATGGAGATGTAAAATAAGGACAAAGATTTTGCATACAGCTGCTCCTATAAGGCAGCTCCTCAGGCTCACTTAGTTAATCTCCATTAATAAACTAAACAGAGAAGGGGCAGAGGTCTGAGAGTTGCAATTTGGTTATTTTATTTTTACACTGATAGAGCAGGTCATGCAACATTTTGATATGGGCGGTGTCCCACATTGCCCCCAGATATACAACTTGGAAACTGGAAGAGATCAAAGACCACTCCTAGAGGCAATGTGCTTGTAGCCACCTTGACTTGGGTAGCAGAACAGTCAATAAATATATGACTCTGCCCTCAGAAGCAGAAAGCATGTACTAACACTGCTTTTGTCTACAAGAAGAAATGGAACTCTTGATACTACTCTGCTCATGAATTACAAGTCTTGAATCAATCATGTTCAGAAGATTTCTCTATCTTGTCAAAGTTGCAGCATGGTCCAAAAGTAACTACTGCCATCATCTATTGGTTTTATTTGTGCTGACTTCACTATGAACTTTAGAAGCAGGTTCTCATACTCAGCACTGATTTAAGGAGCTGATGGGAGTTACACTTCTTACATCAATGAAAAGATTCTCATGGATCTCTTAAGAGTGGAACCATCTCCCAGATTGCACAGCAAGGTATAAGGCCTGAGGATCTCGCCAGAGGAAATACTATTGTTGACAACTCCACCATGAAAAGCAACCCTTACATATATACTTTTAATAAATCAAGGTCTAAATGCATTAAATGCATCTGCAGTGAATTGGATGCCACAGTTCACACTGGCACTGTGAATTGGATTCACACAGTTCAGATTAACAAATTGTCAGAAACTTTTATACCTCTAGTCTAGTTCACAACATAGCCATAATAAACTTTTTTCCATTTAAAACTTTTTTGTCCTAACCACAAATCACTCCAGCTGAGTAAAATGAACTGATAAATCTTTTTTGTTATTATACTCGATTGATTAGTTCTGCTTCAACTCACAGAGGATGTCAGTGAAGAAGTACTTTTCCAGTAACTAGGTGAAATATATTGCAAGTTGAAAATAATATTGAATGTAATTGTAAATTTTTTATCAGATTCATTTCAAAAGTAGAATAAATGATATTTCCTAGCTACAGATATAGGTATCACCATTATGAAATGCCTTCTCATCATTCAACATCTTTTAAATTTTCATGCATTTTCTGCAGTGTTAAAGGTTGAAAATGCTCTTTTTTACAGTGTACACCAAAGCTCACAACCAAGTTCTCTGCGGGCTGATGATTAGGAGTAAGAGGAAAATTCAGTAACAGGGCAAATCGGTATCTGCAACACAGAATAAAAATGTGCTTTCTCATGATGACTTCTGGATATTTGAAAAACTCAGATGAAAAACTGTTACATATACTAAAAGGTTCCTTTCAGGAATGCCATAGCCTTGGAATTTTCTTCTGGCTATGAAATCAAGCATTGCAGATGCAGTATTCACCAGGACATGCTATGAAAGTTATTTTTTTCCAGCGAGAAAGGCTTGGAAGGTTCTCAGAGAACTGTAATAATTGTATATATGTGGGAAAAGGGAATGAAATTTTTGATAGATTGCCTGAAATTCCTTCACTTTGAGTATAATTGGATTTTCTTGTGGATGCATGGGTCCTTACGGAGGCCTTTACAAAATCAAAGCAAACAGAAAACAAAAGCAGGGATGAGCTAGTTTTTTGTTTGTTTGTTTTTGCTCAGAGTATCATAAATTACAAACAAAACACCAAAAGCTGTAAGGATTTTCACTTGAAAAGTCAAAGTCCTGGCTTTAGATGAATTTCACTCTCAAATTTCCACCTGCACCACTGACAGTACAATTTATTGAAACCTTGCAAACACACAGTTGCAGGAACAATTGCTTTGGCCAAGCTTTAAGACTTTAAAACCTCAGATGTGGCCCTAAAAGAATCAGAGAAAAGACAAAACAAATTACCAGCCAAAACAGGCCTCACATATTCTTGTCTCGGGTCTGCCCTGAATTACTCCAGTCTTTAACGGGACCCTAGAATTAAGTACTGTGAACCAGTATTGCCAAACAGTGGAACATCCCAAGCCTTCTTTTTCACTAAAGCTGAACAGCTGTCCTTGTGATAGATACCCTGCCCCATTACTAACAATTACTGTGTGGAAAATCTTAATTGATAATTAAATTAGAAATTTCCTTTCTGTATTTTCTGCCAAAATAAGGGGGATAATAACAGACTAGGAGGAAGACTCATCACAAGACATCATATGTTCCTCAGTGAGATAATGCCATATCAACACAGAATACACAAAATGAAATGTGTTTGCTCAGGGGCAGAAATCCTTTCTTTGTTGAACAATACCAAGGTCCTCCATGGATGAATCTGCATATGTCTAAATAGAAGGTTTCCCGGGGCTGGAAGGTCCTTTATCCAAGTGCAAGGTTCTGCCCGTGGGCTGGGACAATCCCAAGCACAAATGCAGGTTGGGTGGAGAATGAACTGGGAGCAGCACTGAGAAGGACTTAGGGTGCTGGTTGGCGAAAATATTCCTTTCTTGTTCTTTTTGACATCCCTAGCCAACCTTAGTTCAAGCTGTGCTTTGGCTTTCCTGACCTCATCCCTACACAGCCTAGTAGCTTACTTATACTCTTCCCATCGTATCTCTCCCTGTTTCCACTGCCAGTGCATCTTCTTCTTGACCAACTCACCCCTGTTCAGCCACACCACCTTCTTACCTTCCTTTTCTGAGTTGCTACACCAGGGATGGAGAGCTCTTGCACCCTGTGGAAAGACTCCTCAAAGATCTTCCAGCTCTGCTCTGCACTGCCCCTTTACCCATGAGGACAGTCTCCCAGGTTGTTTTGCTGACTAACTCCCTGAAGAGGTGAAATTAACTTTCATAAAATTTACTCTTTGCCTGTCTCATATCCCTCCAGAGTGTGAACTCAATTGTACTGCATCCCCCCTGGCGGGGACATCAATTACCTGGCTCAGGAAGTTATCCTCAGTGTATTCCAGGAGCCTCCTAGATTGTCTTCAGCTCTTCGTGCTACTTTTCCAGCAGATGTCTTGGTGGTTGAAGTCCCCCAGCAGGACAAGCCATTGTGATCAAATGCCTCCTGTAGCTGGAGGTAGAAGGCTTCATCAACAGTCTCTGCCTGATCTGGTGGCCTGTAGAGACACCGATCATAAGGCTCCCTTTGCTGCCTCCATCTCTGTCATCTATAGGCTTTCAATTTGCTCATGACTGTTCTTTAGGGACAGCTGTTCACATTCTATTCCCTTCCTGATGTAGATAGCAACACCCCCTCCTCTCCTTCCTTGTCTATCCCTTCTGAACAGCTTGTAATCGTCAATGGCCACACTCCAGTCATAGGAATCATCCATCAGGTTTCGGTAATGACAACTATATTGTGGTTTTCTAGTAGCACATGTGCTTCCATCTCCTGCTGTTTGTTTCCCAAGCTTCATTCATTGATGTAGAGGCAGTTCAGATGTGCAGCTGATCTTGTTACTTAAAAGATAACTTTTTAATTCCCTTTAAGTAGTTCTCTTGATTTTCCCCATTGCCTTCTCCTATTTCCCCAGCAGTCACTGCCTCATCATCTCAACTTCCTGAAGGGAGGTTGTGATAAGGAGTTTGGCTTCTTCTCCCTGGCAACAAACAGGACCCAAGGAAATGGCCACAAGTTGCACAACGGGAGATGTAGATTAGACATAAGGAAAAACTTTTTTTCTCAGAGAGTGGTCAGGCACTGGAATGGCTGCCCAGGGAGGTGGTGGAGTTGCCATCCCTAGCAGTGTTCAAGAGGCATCTGGATGAGGAACTATGGGATATGGCTTAGTAGCTTGTGGTAGCAATGGTAATGGGAGAACTCACTGTCCCCAGCATCCCCCTTCAGACATAGTTCAAGGCCCTCCCTGTGAGCTCCGCAAGCTTTTCCCCAAGGATCCTACTCCCCTTTTGAGAAAGGCAAACCCCACCCAGTGCCCACAAACCTCAATGCCATGTAGGCCATTCGTCTGTCTAACAAAAACAGGTTTTTTGTTGTTCTGGCAACAGCACCAGCCATGAAGCCAGGTATTTAAAAATTAAAGATCTTTTGTTTCTTTCCATGTCCTTACTAAATGTAGGAGGCAGAGAGGAAAAGCTGACCTGTGAATTCAGTTCCTTCAGATATTTTCCCAAGGCAGTGAAGTTCCTTTTGATCCTTGACCCACATGTAGCTGCTGTACACTGGAGGAATATGGCTTACCTAAAGCCAGTGTTCATCCTTAGATATTACACGTGAATCTATTCCTGTAAGCTGCATCCTTTTTTGCTACTCTTATTAATATTATTATTATGGCTTTTTTTTGGTTTGGTTTGGTTTTAATACTTTTTTTTCCTAAAATATCTGTACTAATGCAATGGAGAGGACAACGTGCTACTTATAGACAAGAGTAAAAAAAAAAAAAAAGAAACAAAAACCCTGCTTCTCTGAAACCTTGTCAACATCATGAGAGGGAACAGCTATTTTTGGTTAGACTGTAATTACCTACTCAGGAGGTGGAAGTGTAAAGGAAAATTTAAGAACAGGGCAAGTATCTGATGGTTTCTTCAGAGAATAGATTTGATTCTCCAGTGGTTTGTGTCTTTAAGAATTCTTCAAGCAGTGGTGAAGTCTCTGTACTCATATGTGTTGGGAGTTTTCAGAGTTGTGTGAAATCAGCTGACCAGAACTTTACTGCAAAAGAATGGATACTGTTGAAGTAATTCTTTCTTTCTAGATTTTTCTTTATTTCTGATTTTATTCCTTGCCCAGAAACCTAGAATAATGTGGAGGAAAAAAAAAAATCCTTAAAAGAAAAAAAAAAAATCCCTATGAGGATTCAAAAGAATTTTTCAACTTGAAATGACTTCTTTTTCTCTTGGGGTAGATTCCTTATCCATAAATGTCCATTAAATGGCACAAGTCAAATGGCATGCTTTTTCTAACTCAAAGTTTATATTTTTACAGGTTTTCTTAAGTCTAGGATATGGAGTCTAAGATTAATAATGATCAACTACTTACAAAAGATCTTCTCATACTGAACAGTGATTTGTCAATCCAATCCATTTTCAGCACTTTTCATCATGTTTTCAATGGCAACTTTTAAGATGTATACCATCCATAATCACCAGAATATGCTGTGCTCTGGGTACTAGTCTTTTTCTCCTCTACTCAAATGAGTTAATGTGAATTTCAAGAAGAAATCAATATTCCTATCAGCTGTCAGAAGGAAAGTTTTCCTCGTGGTGGCAGTTCTGGGTTGAAGAGGTCCTTAACTTCTCTCAGTGTCCCTATTTATATACAGAACGTTGTGGGAAATAGCAGTTCAAATTGTTATTTTTGAATCTGCTGCACCATTTGTCCTCTACTAATTAGTCTAACTCCCAGTAATTCATCTCCATCATTTCACTGTTCTGAGCTTCTTAGTCACTTCCACTGTTTCCTTCACAGCCTTATTCCCAATCCTTTTTCTTCCTCTTCCAATCAGTTATTCTGCTTGTTCACTCCTATTATGCTTTTCTTTCCCACATGCAGCACTTCTGCCTTTTTCTTTTCACTGCTATAGTCAGTGCCATACAATTTTAGGGGAGCCAAATACAAATTTTCACAAACCTCAATGGCTTTAGTAATCTTCTGGCTCTACTGTACTCTGCTTAAGCATTTCAGGGAAGTCATAAGGGTATGACAAGAAAGGGTACAATGCAAGGCTAAAAATACAGCTCATGGTATCCACAAACTTGACTGTAGCTTTGGCTTTTGAAATGACATGTTTGCATTTGATTTGTCTGGTTTTAATCCATCAAAGCAATAGTAGAACAATTTTTATGTACTAGTAATTACAGAATTTTCCTTCTCTTCCCTCCCCAGTAGCAGAGTTATAGTTTATAGTCTGTCAGTATTTCCATTACATACTCCATTTTTCAGAGGTCAATAACTCAGCCATTTAAGCCTGCATCAGCTCAAACTTGATATACAAGTTGTCAAAGACTCTTAATTCACCTTTTTATCCCTATGATGGAAGCAAAAATTTTGTTTTTTGTTTTTCCAGAGGGGAATCCTATATGAGGTTTTTTTCGTATTTGAACTAAAACTTGACTTTGTCTCTGAAACTGAAAAGTTGCAGATAATTGGTCATTAAGCTTTCGAGATTTTTCTAGAATAGAATTAAACAGCTAAAATATCCAGATAAAAAAAACATAGCTATAATGCAGACAGTGCAGATAATTTTTATCCTGTTTTAGACTGCAGAGTATGTTAGTCTCAGTTGCTGACCCACTGGGAAAGGGTGTGCTAAAAAGACTGTGTAATGCACAAAACAAGGAAAATAAAAGAGCTCAGGCTCTCAGCTTATGTCACTTGGTCCAATTCCATCTCATTGTTGGAGTTGTGCCAGTTTATGCCACTGGAAATTTAATTTCATGCAGTGAACAGAAGTGAAGATGCTCATATCAGATTTTCATCTGCAGCAACTCTTTCCAATTTTGTTAGTGCCTCAAAGTCAGTTCCATTCAAATGGAAATAGTATCATCAATGCCTAAGCTGTCCTACTGCACTAAAGATGTACTTCGTATTGCAGTGTTTATGTTTACTTCTGCTGTAACTGGGGAGATACCTGGAGCTAGCAGTGTGGTCATTGTTATCAGTCATTTTTCTTACAGGATGCTTACTGACTCTCTATAAGTCACATTCCCTTGAATAAGTAAACATATGTATCCAACATGTTTTCAAGCACAAGGTAGGGAAAGGGTAGATAGCACAGCAGCAGAGTGACTGATGTTGTGGGTTCTCTGTGCTGAAAAACAAAACTCGAATACCAACATACAGGCTTTTGTTTCTGTGAAACAATTATAATTATGGGGGGCAGGGAGGGGGTTGAAATGGAAGAAGTGACTGTTCAGTTTTCCAAGCAATCAGAAAGTCTTCTATTCATGTGAATGGCAGAGGTGGAGTCCTGTTCCCCACCAATCCACAGCACACTGTGACAGCAAAAGACAAACAGGTACAGACAAGGAGAAAACTGACAGTGAGTTATTGCATTCTGTCACAGACTTGTCCTCAGCAATTTAATGTGTCTGTATACTGCATTTCTTGCTGTACGGATGACATTAGACAATGATAAACTAGTTAGCGCCATGAAAATGTTAAATGGGGGGTGCTTTTTTTGCGTTTATTATTGATTCCAAAAAAAAAAAAGAAAGATGAAGAAAAAGCAACTCCTGGATAAATGAAAAATAAGAACAACATGAACTGCAAATAGAAACTACATTTCTACTCACTAACACCTCACTGCAGTAATGTACTGCTATACAAGAGCCATAGGACTTCAGGTAGCTGTCTACCTTCTTCATAGTCTATCTGCACCTGGGCATAGAATATATTAACATACTCTCAGCTAGCCTCTCTTCTGTGATATATCCTGAAACCCACAGCAGAAGTGGTGAAATGGCAATGTATTTGAGCTATGCATGATATTGTGCAGTATGCAATGATCAGCTGCATTTTTCCAAACCTTTGAAACTCCCACAGCAAAAGTAGACTACCAACACCAAATGTAATTAAGCATTCATATCATTTCATTTCAAAAGCACTGTAAAAATTTGTATTCATGTTTATTCATGGTTTTCATAAACTTTACCAGTAAATAATCTTTCAGAAGAAAATTTAATGTAAATAAAGGCTTCCTTTTTTTAGCACTTTGATGGAAAAAAATAAAAACTTTATCTTTTTTAAAACACAGAGAAGTCAAAATAAATGCCAGTAAAACCAACAAAACTTCACTTTTACTTAAAGCTACTGGGAAATATCCTGGGTGGCTAAAATGCTCTGGCTAAAATGCTCTCACAACTCACAAAAAATCTATAATATGTACAACAAAATGCAAATTGTTATAGTTCTGTTACAAAATCCCAGTGTGCAGAGTAAATTTTGAAACCAGAAAATATTGCTTTGCATGCATTTACAGAGTTGATTCATGTCAAAGAATTGTCAGCAGCAAGTACAATTTTGAATTGGATTTTATTAGAATTTATATTTTAGATACACAGTTTGCAGAACATATAATGTGGAAAGTATTGGCTTCCTCTGAAAATGATAACCAAAATTATTTTCTGCTTATAATAAATTCACTTCACTCAGCATTGATGTCTGGAAGTCAATGTATCTAAACTAAGGAATCTAGCTTTTTTCTCTACTTGAGCGAACACAAATTTAAATCATTAAGTGTTTTTCATTTTAGCTTCATTGTACTCTTCCCCTATGAAAGAATATATTTTCCTCTACTACTATTCAAATTCTCAGCTAACCACAGAGCTTAGATTTAGTTGTTCAACTGAAAGAGAACAAATTTGGTAGAGTTAATCCCAATTATTGAATTAGCTTGGTTTGTGTTAATTTCACTCTTTAGATCACTACCTGGAATGAACTGGAAGAGTAAACATGTCTCCCACATTAGTTCCACGACACAGACTAGTAGTCAATAGAAAGAGATGTAAAGGTGACTCATAACTCATAGAGGTAGACAACCATATCTTTCTGTTTAAGCTTGTGATAGACAAAACATAAAGATATTCAATTTGTGTACCATGAGAGTCCCCATAATAGATCTCTTTTTCAGTGGCTTTCCCCAGAGATTGGGCCTGTTGCTCAGTATCCTTGTTGATGACCCAGATGAGGGCACTGAGTGCACCCTCAGGAATTTTGCAGATGACACCAAGTTGGCAAGAACTGTCGATCTGCCTGGGGATAGGCACGCCCTACAGAGAGATCTGAACAGACTGGATAGCTGGGCTGAAACCAATGGGATGAAGTTCAACGTGACCAAGCGCCGGGTTCCAGCACTTTGGCCACAACAATCCCATGCAATGCTACAGGCTTGTGGCAGGGTGGCTGGAAGCCTGCATAGAGGAAATGAACCAGGGGGTGCTGGTCAGCGCTCAGCTAAACATGAGCCAGCAGTGTGTCCAGGTGGCCAAAAAGGCCAGTGGCATCCTGGCTTGTATCAGAAATAGTGGTCTGATGAGGCTGCACCTCAAGTATTGTGCTCAGTTGTGTGCCTCTCACTACAATAAGGACATTGAGGGGCCCCTGGAGCATGTCCAGGGAAGTGGGACAAAGCTATCAAGGGTTTGAAGTATATGTCTCATGGGGAGTGGTTGAGGGAACTGGAATTGTTTAGTCTGGAGAAGAGAAGGCTCATGGGAAACGTTGTTGCTCTCTACAACTACTTCAAGGGAGGTTGTGATGAGGTGGGGGTCTGCCTCTTCTCATGCATAACTAGTGATAGGGCAAGAGATAATCACCTGAAGTTGCATCAGGAGAGGTTCAGGTTGGACATTAGGAAAAACTTCTCCAAAATATTGGTCAGGTTCTGAAACAGGCTGCCCAGGGAGGTGGTGGAGTCGCCATCCCAGAAGTGTTCAAGGAGAGTTTAAATGTTGTACTAAGGGATATGGTTTAATGGGGAGACAATGGTGATAGGTAAATAATTGAACTGGATGATTTTGGAGGTCTTTTCAACCTTGGTGATTTTACAATTCTGTGATTTTGCCTATCCAGATAATTCTGCACATTTTATTCCTGGCTACATGTTATTCTATGTATGCAAATAAATGTAACATCATATGTAATGCATCTAACATGTCCAGGTGGTGCTGGACTTAACAAATAGTAGTTTAGAAATGCTTTGCACATGCACTATACTAACCGTGTGAGATTACCACGTGTTCAGCACCAAATCAGAAACTGACCTAGGAGAACAAAGTACTAAAATGATATAGCAGGTATATATATATATTTTGTCTCTAACAGTAGTATTAATCAGCAGAAAGGAAAGCATGAACACATATACCTATACCTATACCTATACCTATACCTATACCTATACCTATAC
>JAPSGF010000024.1:216935-317376 GCA_035772895.1 Perdix hodgsoniae | reverse complement strand
TATACCTATACCTATACCTATACCTATACCTATACCTATACCTATACCTATACATATACATATACATATACATATACATATACATATATATAATCATTAGCTGTATTTTTAGTCCAAAATGTCATAAGCCAATTAAGAGTATATTTATTAATGCTGATACTTTACTGTGAGCCATTTTTTCATATGCAGCTTTGAATAATGTTGTCTGGTTTTTTTTTACATAAACAATTCTATGTTACACTAAGTATAACAATTTCATTCATCAAGCCAAAAATCATGTCTCTGAGCATGGACAAGAAATCATGTTTAAGAAATCAGATGAAAAACAGGGCAGCTAGGTAGTTAAGTTTCACCAGTATGCTCTCCTACTTTCCAGCAAGTTGTGTCGTTAAGTGACTTTATCAACCTAAGGAATTTCCTCCATTTTCTAACACAATTCTTGGACAAAGCACGATTCAAAGTTTCATGGAAGTGATATTGGAGGATTGCTTTCTGCATTCAGAATTTCTCTTGAGTATTTCCACATTTAGCAAAACATTTAAGTTGTAGTGAACAAGAGTCTGTTCCTGAAGCAAAGAATTCCACCTGAAGCAAAGAATTCAATAATGCAGCCTGGCTCCAGGGAGTACTTGCTGATTTATGGCATGTAAAACACTGCCCCTGGGAGAATGAGAGCATCCATTTCTGTAAATCCACATAAAACTTATTGCTTCTGTCCTAAAATACAATATGGCTTTAGACTTCATCAGGCAGCAGAAGGTTTATATGAACAAGTGTTCTGACCTTTGGGCTACTGGGAAAAAGAAAGAAGAGGATTCTACCAGAATTTTAAGGGAAGAGAGATGAAGAGATGTGTTTTAGTCACTGAGTAATACCTAACACTAAGATTAAAGCTTACAAAATGGTAGGAACTTCTCATATAAATCTGTCAGTCCATTTTCAGCTTGTAATTCATTGCCTCTGCAGTTTCAGTAGTCAAGAGCTGCTTTGTACATCAGTCAAGGAAAACCTTTGTTGTGTTTTTGTGGTTAGAGTCCAAGCACAAATTCCTGCTTTTATCTTGATGTTCAAAAACCCTGTCAAGATTCTGAACCTATTGTGCTCAACTCTATAAAAACACATGACAGGACCTTTCCTGCATCAAGGATGTTACAAAACTCTTGGCTGTTGAGACCAAGGCTATATTTCAAGGCTTCTATAAGCAATAACATCCTTTCACATTAACTGTTTTATGTCTGTCTCTAGTCTGTGCTGTACAGTCACCATCTCACCCCAGGGGCTGGCTGTTGCTTTCCACACTGGATCTCCAGTAGGTGTGCAGAATAAGTAGCACATTTAGATTTGCTGAAATGGTCAGTAATTGCAGCCCATTGCTGCTGCAGAGAGTAAGTGGTGTGGGAATTCAGATCTCTAATTCAAATTAAAGTGAAGTGGCAGGTCAAAGTTCAAAGAAGAGCTCCATGTTCCTTAGCCTGCTGTTACTTCTGGGTCCCTTCCAACTCAGGATATTCTGTGATTTTATGAAAACATGTTGGTCAGATGTGTGGTACCTTCCACACATCTCATCCTATTTCTCATCCTATGGATTATGCTCTTGGTGGCTGTCTTTGTCATAGCAATGTTTTCCTACAACTCCCCAGGCTCAGATTGCAAACTCTGTGATGATGGCAGTGCTTTTGTTATGAGCATGTACCTTGCACAGCAAAGCCCTGATTCTTATTCTGCTTCAGCAAAATCACTGACAGGAAGCTAAAACATTTCATGTTGGTCTAGTTGTACTTGAAATGCAGAGCAAGCCTGTTCTTACAAAGCAAAAAAATTCCATTGCAAAAGTTCAGTTTTTTGTCCTACACTCCTCTCACATCAGCTGTACATCCAAATCCTGTGCCAAGGTTTAAAATTGTGCTATTGGTTCTGCAGTTAATAACTGAATAGTGGGCACACTACTTCATTCCCTCCTTCTGCACATGTAAATATTGATATATTGGCAGAATTATCCCTTCCTGAATTCATATTGCATAAATATTGATGGCTGCACTCTGCTTCAAACTCTGTTTACACATGTGCAAAAAGGTCTATGACTTCAATTTAGTTATGAGGTTCTTTCAGTTGTGTTTATTATGTAAACATACAAAAAGCAATGCAATATACTGGGGAAGATATGTTTTTTCAAAGCTTCAGAGCACAGGGAGGCTTGCTGCAGAAACAGCAACACTGCACTGAATAGATGCATATATAGTATAGATATAATACATATATACGCATTTCTATATTAAAAGGGAATGCCATTTCCATTTTTACATCAATTTCAGTATTAAAAAAAAACCTCTAGCACTTAATTGATATTGATGAGATTGATCCCAATTTTGCAGTAGCTCAGGGTTAAATGTTAAGTATTGATTTTCTTACTTCCCTCCTCTTCCCCTTATCCCCCAACAAAAGTATAGCAGTACTTTTCCTTGAAGTATGTAAAGGAAAGAAGCCTTTGTAATAATAATTATGTACTTTTTTATAATTCATAATGTCTTGTAACTGTACAATTCTTAGCACATTAAACAAATGTGCTCTAGATAATAATAATAAAGTAGCTGGGAAAAATCATTCAGAATCAAAGCTCAATTAAACAGATAAATTTTCATTAAAAATCTACCTTTAAAAATACATGGAGATGGGATCAGAGATGAAAATGAAACCACATCAATTTCATTTCAAATAGACTTGATGATTAGGTGCACAGATTTCAAATGGTTAGTACATGTTGTGCAAGCTACTCTAAAAATGGTCTATTGCAAACATAGGTCACTAAGAATTGACCAGATGGAATAATCATTGTCAAGGTATATTTTCTTGTTTATAAAATGTAAAAATCAATATTTGTGAGTCATAAGAAGCCTGAGCATAGGTATTCTTCAAATGAGTTATGAAAAATAGAAGCTTTGGAATTCTTTAGATTTTAGTTTTATGTTCCTTCACACATGAAGCAATGAGGAAAAGTAGCAGTTTTTTGTTTTTTCCCTTAATATCAATTATGTACAACCTTTTGTACTAATAACCATCTTCTCTATTTTTTTTTTTTTTTTTACATCTCATTTCATGCAATGTTTTTTTTGTCTATTTTTTTCTCTCTTTTTTTTTTCTTGTGGTTGATTGTACTTCTCATGGCATTCTATTAGGCTTCTCAACTCCTTATGCTTCATTTAAAATTCTATTATTTCATATATTTCATATTCAAACTCAAAATATTAACACTGTTTATTTTTCTGAACTTCCCAGGCTATTTATTCAGTACTCACTAACAAAATCCAATATCCACTGAAACCAATGGAATAAAGTCAAAGTTTTACACAGTTTCCAAGAACTACTTTACCTTACAAATCAAGCAAGTTACTGGTGCTGAACATCAGCAAGGCAGAAGAAAAACACCTCAGATAGTGCTCAGATTGATAAGTCTATGATTTAGAGAAGAGAATATTGTACTCCTTTTATGAAAAAAAATGTATGTATGTCTATATTTCTTTAATAGTTATGTATAAAATGTCCTAATCTTGATTACAGGCTGCAGTTGCTACTGCAGTAGAGATATCCTACTCTCATCATAATCATTGTGTCACTGACAGCAGATGTATGCCTCTTCAGTTCCTCCTTCATTACCAGACTTTTGGTTCATTGCGTTCTTTTCTAGAAAAAAGTGAGATACACAACCAGAATATTATTATTCTGCAGTGAATAGTGAACTTATTATGCAGAGCATGAATGCACTGAGTCTGATTTTTTCTACTTCTCAGCAAACATTCTGTAGGGTTATACAACTAGATAATAGAAAAAATGTTAAGTCAGCTCTTAGGAAACAAACTGAGGAATACTTAGAAAGTTCAGCTTAGCAAGTGCTTAGCAGCTGTTCATAACAAATGTGCTAGGATGACCTTTTGAAAATTGCCAGTTATCTTAATTTGGTGTTTTTGCTGTACTCAGATCCAAAGATTCAACATAACGTTTCTTGCAACTTGTCGTAAAGAAATGGGAATGACAGAATCACCAAGATTGGAGAAGACTTACAAGACTGTCCACTCCAACCATCCACCTACCACCAACATAATCCCTCTAAATCATGTCACCCACTACCACACCTAAATATTTATTGAACACCATATGTGAATTCATAAAGAAATGTAAGACAGCTGTATTTCCCTTTCCCCACATGCACTGAAATGTTAACCTATGCAGGAGATACTGATGTCTTAGATAAATTATCTACAGAAAAAAAAATGGATTGCTGTCATATACCCTAACCAGTTTAGGTGAGAATAACAAAAAACATTAAGCAATGTACCATGTTACAGGGAACTCCAAATGTTTCTTCAGGTTTCTGAGCTTTATTAAAATTCACAATTATTTCATTTTTATCACAATTATTACCAGTGCTCACCAGAAGAGAACTTGCTCAGATATGTCTACACCAGGTACAGCCACAGCACTGAGTGCATTACCGATATATACAGACCACTACATGATAACATCTTCCTCTACTGCTTTGTGCCTGGCTGTGCTCATTGCAATGGAGAGTGCCTCAGAACTACTAGTGTTAATATCTGCAAACATTTAATCACACATAATGAGTAAGTTGGGAACTCTTATTGATGCCAAGATAACCATGCCTCCTAGTAAATAAAAAACAGCCATAGCTTGTTCATTGTTCTTTTCCAGCCAGGCTGTTAAATAATTGTAATCCTATCCAACAAGATGGATCAGTCTGGAGGGGAAGATGCAACTGTTCAAATTAACTAAAAGCCAACTCACACTGCAATCTTTGTTGATGTTTTGTCCCCCCAAAATCTGTACTCTTCACAGACTGTTTCTTGATACTAGTGAATGACGTATTTGATCTAGAAGTAACCCTAGCTAGCACAGAGTTCTTTGATTTTTATTTTTTACCTGCAGCAATACATTTTTTGGACCTACCTTTTAATTTATTTTAGCGGAATTTGTTGTCCATTGCTTTTCATTTGTCATACTGTCATTTTGGAGGTATTTTCTTAAATCTTTTATGCAGTTCTACAATTTTAATAGCAACAAATTTGTTCAATTATATGTGGCATTTGTCTTTCATGTCTTTAATATTCCAAGAATTATGCCAAAACATATTTATTTATAGCTTTATAAAATAACCTTCTTAAGTCACTATATCTGAAAAATGTGTCCAAGACTGACGTGAATGATTTATTTTAACCAAGCCACAGCCATGAGAATGTTTTAATGTCAATCATCCTCTGCTTCCCTTGACCTTTAGGAACATCATTCATTTGAGTTTGGAGTATTCTGTCTTTCCCTTAGCGGAGCTGCCTAGCAGCAAATCTGCTTACCCTTAGCTGCAGTGCCAGCACACAAGGATGTGCCCTCATTGTTCCCCTGCCCTTTTGTTGGCTTTCTATTTTTCAGGTAGGAAACAAATGAGAAACTATAAATTGCTTGTTAAAATAGGAAAAAAAAAAAAAAAAGGTGGAAAATAGATCATTAAATGCATAAAAGCACATGTAGTTAAATAAATTATATCTTGGAATCAATTTCTCTAAGAGCAAAGCAGTAAATTAAGAATTACAGAATACTTGGATCTACTCATAGAACAATTACTGTGCACTAGTAGTATTGAACAAAGGAAATTGTTTGATATTTCCTGTAAGAATTCTCAGCCACTGCATCACAGGAACAATATTATTTTAGTATTGCTAAAACATAACAGTCTCTAATGCTTCCACAAATGAAATCCTGTAAGAGGTTCCTATCATTAATCATTAGCTCCAAAAGCTATCAAGCAATTTAACTTACAGAATCAGCCCACTGTAGCAACCACAGTATAGTTCAATCTCTGTAATAATGCATACTCAATTATCTACCTCATCTTCTTCTGTCTTCATAATAATTGATAGTCAAGAACTGCTTAACTGCAGCTCAAAAAAAAAAAAAAAGAAAAAAAAAGAGGAAAATGAAATGATTGGCATGTGATCATTTCTGCTCAGAGGGTGTATAAAAAGGTTAACAGGTAATCTATACTTTTCATATCAATTCTTGTTTCAAACCAGTTCATAATGCACTTAGAATGAATCCATGGACTTTAGTGGAAACACCTTATGGTTACTTCCAAGCCTTATCAAACATAGCAGACCTGCAAAACTCCATGATTATACGTTTGTAGAATTACATTAAATGGAAAGATGGTGCATATACAAACAATGTAGCTTGCTCCTGTCACTACCATGTTGTTGGATTGGCCTCAGTAACCCTCTGGCCAGGGCCACCCATTTCCCCCAGGCGATGCATGGGAACAGATCAGGGTTAGTGTGGACCAGGAATAATTTTCACAGTTTACATTGAGCATATTTGTATCTTTGTTTTGTATCCCAAATACTGCCACATCATGCCAAAAAATCTAGTCCTGCTTTATTGGTTGGTGTAGAGGTTGATACAGTGCACAGTCACCTTCCAGCATTCATAGAAAGTTTCTACTTTCAGGCACAAGATCACAGAATCATAGATCATTTGGATTGGAAGAGACTCTTAAAGGCTATCTAGTCCAAGCCCCCTACAACAAACAGGGACACCTACAGTTTCATCAGGTGCTTAGGGCCTGGTTCAGCCACCTTACTGCTCTGTATACCAAAGCTTAAGGGAATAACAGTATTTTCATTTTTTGTTTTTACTATGTACATATAATAATATCAGTATTATTTACAAGTCAGGAAAATACATTATCTATACTGACAATTTTAATGTTACTGTGTTGTTTTTTAATGCAAACTTTTGATGATTCTCTTTCCTGAAGAACTTCTCTTTGGGGATTGTGCTGTATGTACCTGATTTATTTCTTTATGGTATGTTTTCCAGTATTGAAAGAAATGTCATTTCGTTTTTATAGCTCAGTGAGAACAGAACAATGTATTCATTGCATGTTTGTTGATCAGTTATGCAAAGATACTCTTTTATGTTTGGGTAATATTTTGATTTATAAGCCTTTTTTCCTTTCTCATATTTCTGACCTAATGGCATCTTGCTGAAAGACAGACTGTAAAAGGAGAAAATTTTAAAAGTGTTGGAACAGAAAGCAATATTATTTTCCTGTTGATAAGCTACAGGGGAAAAGGTTACTTGGGGAAAATCTACTCAGAACAGTCTTTATATCATAAGTATGCCCGTGGATGCTAAGGTTTGTAATATGTGATTCCTGAACTGTTTTGTGGAGTATTTTGGTTTATGTGTTATCCTACTGTCCTGTAAGTGTTTTGGTTAGACAAGGCCTAAGAGAGATCTCACCAGAAGATACACTTTTCAGGAGGAGCATAGTTACCTCCTGGGCCAGTATTCATAACTGTAATGAAGTGCCAGTGCTCAATGAAGGCATGAACATAGATATCACGAAAAGTGATATGTCCTGAAGAAGCAACTTACCCCTTACTCTTCCTTGGCACTCAAATCAAATCCATTTGGTATCCCAGGGGGAAAACAAGGAATGCAAGGCAGAAACTGCTCTAAGGTATTTGTCTACAGCATGTGACATGCGATATCTTTTGAATGCATGCATCTTTCTTTCCTGAAATTTTAAAAAAATTAGCTGAAAGAAGAAATATACTTTGGAAATTAAATGCTTTAGGGACTGCCTTCTGACTTTGAGGCAACCTGACATAGACAGTTTGTATCTGTATCACTAAATTGTTTTACCTTCTCAAGAAGTTGGCTGAACTATCTTACACTTAGATGATCCTCATCCCCAGAGCGTGCTAGGAGATGAGCCATAGTTAAGGAACTGAGTGATCTACTTTGAGCAGCATATTGGAAAAGATGTCATCCAGAGGCCTCTTGCAACCTAAGTAAATTAATAAAACTATGTTTATCTGGAAGACTGCTTGCTTATATGGACCACAGGCCTGTCATTGCCCTAATTAATAGTTTAATTCAATGGAATAGAGTGTATAGATCTGCCCGTACACTTCATACACAAGAGGGAAACAGAATGTTGAAAAATGTGTTGTTAAAACTGATCCTTTCTTGAGTGTAATTTTTATTTCTGTCATTTAATACTTTCTGATCAAATATGTTGCTCCGAAATTTCTGAGCATCCCTGGTAATAGCTCAATTTCTTGTTCTTCACTAGGGAGGAGTGGGGAAGCCATGAGTTACAACTCATTTTGTGAGATTGAAGGTACAGAGACTGAAGGTACACATACATTATTATTCAAGATAGCTTAAGTTCACAGTTGAACCAAATATCACTCCAGGAGTAATTACTTTTACAATTTTAGTAGGCTGCAGAGTTGGCCTATGAGTTACAATTTGCTTTGAATTGTGATAAACATGCATGCATACAGAAGTTGTGCATGAAAACAAGTCGTGATTCCATTCAGCCTAAAAGTATTACTTTCACCAAAACTATAAATGTAACTTTAACATACAGGGCCATAATAGAATACTCAGCATGCCAGGGCTTTGGTAGCAGCACCCTAGAAGCTACAGCTCTAATTTATTTGTATTTTTAAAGTCAGCAAAATTTAATTAAAAGAAAATCAGATCATAGAAATATTAACTTTTTAAAAGTCTTACATTAAAGAATATTACTATTCCTGATGCTAAGAAATTACTTAATATTATTGTTGGCCTTTGCTCTCAATAGTTTTAGCATCCAAAGTTTAGTATTTAATTAAGTTGCCTGAAGTCCCTCTGTATTAAACAGAAATAAATGTGTACACTGTGATAATGATTTGCCACATCCTAAAACCCTGATGGATCAGAGGAATTGCCTTCTGGAAATATATCTCCCTTATTAATGATAGTGGATAAGAGATCAAGGAATTTATTCTGATCGGTTAAATAGATATTAGTCAAAGCAAGGTAGATGAATCCCATTCTTCATACTGATTCAGAGAAACCACTAGGTAATACTACTAGCATAATACTATATTCGCATTATATAGTCTTAAATATTGTGTAAGGTCATTAATCTTCTTTTCGTGTTAAACCTAGAAAACCCACAACAAGCTATCTTGTCTGAGAGGTGCAATTACTTAATGAAACAAGATTTTTTCTCTAATTGGGGATTTAATCACTGGATTCCCATTACTTTAGCACTTCTGCCATTTTTTTCAATGGCAGAAAGAAAAGCAAATCAGGAGGAAAACAATATCTATCCTGATCTGTGTAACCTCCTGGGGAAACTCAGGGCAGTCAACAAAATCTCTGCCTCAGGGAGTTCCACACTCACCTATTCCATCATGCCGGGGATGTTTCTATTTAGTTTCTGATTCAATTTATACATTATATAACAAAATAATAGGAGGAAGTTTTTCGCACAGAGGGTGGTGGCAGACTGGAACAGGTTGCCCAAGGAGGTTGTGAATACGCCATTCCTGCAAGGCCAGTCTGGATGTGGCTCTGGGCAGCCTGGTCTGGTGGTTGGCAACCCTACACATAGCAGAGGCGTTAAAATTAGATGATCCTTGTGGTCCTTTTCAACCCAGGCCATTCTATGATTCTATGATAAAGCAGTGGCTCTCATTACTTGTACTGTGAGCTACCAACTCTTCCTTTCCCTCAGATGATTCAAATGAAGGGATTCCCATAGGGACACGATGGAGAAGAAGAATAGCAAACAGATAGGAAACAAAGAGAATGAAAAGAAAGTGGCTTACAGCTTTTTCAGACCAGAATACACTACAGATTGAGGGGAAGAAGACCATACTTACATGTCATTAAATCATAATAAAATACTGGAGTTTGGTTGTTTGGATATTTGGACAATCAGAGATGTCCCAGTCTCCCTTGTTACTATGCACAAAGCTCAGGTTGAAGAACTGCATGCCAACCATGTTAACAAACATCTGGCTCTTTGGAAAGATCTGCTTTTGTTCCTTTCTGTTTTAGGTATTTAGTGCTTATAAAAGAAATTTCTTTATATATATATAATCAGTAGTTATTAATGTGACTAAAATAGTCTTTCAACAATATTGATAAGAGAATAAAAGAGTCCCTTTAGGACCTTTTGGCAACAAGCTTGATGGCAATGACTTGCTTAGAGTAGCATATTTATTAAAAAAGGTTACAAAAAATATTTAATTCTTGTTTACCAGCAAACAAGGCACTGTTACCACACAATATTTAGTAAATCTATATTATGCATGAAGTAATTTAGTTAGCAGGTGACTTTCATTGTATAACTGTAAATGAAATTATCCATAGCTAGCTGCATTTCTAGTGCTTTCCCACAAGGACAGGATCTTGACCTAAGCTGATTATACATTTTCATCATTAGCCAGGAAGAAATAAAAAATAATTACTGATAAGACCTGTGAGATAGAGAAGTAAATAATGTAGAAGGCACACTGCTTAACAATCACTTTTCGGTGAGGTACATAAAGGTCATCTGTGAAGGCATTTATAATTTAAACTTTGCCAACAGTATGGATTTATCTTTTGTTGAAGATTGAGTGAGCCTCAATCATTTGCCAAGGATGAGAGCAGACTTAATACGGTCTTGCTGGTAAAAGTAGGAAAATATGAAGAGGAAGTAGCAAGCAGAGCATCTCTCTATTTTAGAAACACTCACAGCTATGACTGAATACTCACTGAAATACTTGCTTTGCATACTATATCTTCAGATTTAGGCAGAAAGTTGAGAAATTCAAGAATGTTTAAGAGTTTTTTGGATTCATGATTAACAACAAATATAGCATCTTTGACATGTAAAGTTCCAAGAGAGGAAAAAGAAATGTGGTTACAAAAGAGTCTCCCATTCAGAAAGCATCTAGCAAATACTGCTGAATTTGCTTGCCTGACGCTGGGTCATTATTTCAAGTCATATTTTAGGAGATATTTAACCAACTTACAAAGAGATATGGAAGACTTATTTTTATGAATCTTACGTTAAAGATTGATACACTTTTCTACATAAATTCCACTTCAATCACAGATACTTGATTTTAAAAAAAGCTTCTAGTAGTTCTGCACAAATGAAAGAGGTGAGAATCAATAACCCTTTCTGTATCTAAAATTCTACTATCACTGTCCTATCTTACTTCTGGAATGGGGAGAGAAATCTGCTCTAAATGAAACAGTAAGTTCCCTCTTCCATCAAAACACTTCAGCCTTGATAATTTTCCTCAGTAAAACGTTATCATCTTTCACTTCCCCTGAGTAACCTGCTTGCAGAACCTCTGCAGAACCCTTTGACACCAAACTCAAATACAACTGAGTAGAAGAAAGCTTATGTTCCTCCTGCTTTGATCAGTACATGCCGTACATTCTTCTAAGTAACACAGCCTTTGGGCCCACACAAAACTCACTGAAACTAATCAGACATTTGTATTTCTACATATGAATTGTTCACCATGCAGTTATTCCTCATAATCAGTAACAAGCAGAATATTGGAGAGATCAGAGCTAAAAAGAATGTATTTCTATTTGGCATGATTGCAGCGAACAGCTGACAAATTCACCTACAGTAGTTTACTTTGCTTCTTTTTAACAACAGAACTTCTTTTGTCTGTATCCTTTATGTTCATTTGATTGCTGTCTGGAACAGTTGCAACATTCTGGATTGGTTTCTGATTATGGCAATTTGATTTTCCCCATGCTTGGCTAATTGCATCTCTCATTTCTAACAGATCACTATGAGAACAGATGACAACAGAAATCAGAAAAAATATTTTTTGCAGTCCCAGAAATTCAAACTCACATCAAATTGCTAGTTTTTTTAAATTTTATTTTAACTTTCTCCTGGAGACTGTTTAAATGTATGTTTATTTTACTGAAGATTCTATCAAATGAGACATTTTCAAGAAGGTCATACAGACCTAGAAATGCACATACCTTTAAGATTAGTTCTGATTTTAGGAAGATCTAAAAACGTCAAAAAAATTAAGCAACCACTACTCTAAATTGGAAAGCTCTTCTGTATCCTGTATCTATAGAAAGAGCTCTTTTATGTAGTCACCTAAATATAAGGCCATAATTTTGTGTTTCCTTCAAGCCAGCATGGAATAACAGCACAAGCAGAGCCTCCCTAGTTTATCCTTTCTGTCAGCACAAGTATTCTCATGGTCTATGGCACTGCTCTATTTGGAACTTTACTAAGTGGACATGCATTGAATACAGACACTATCTCCTGTACTGAAATAAAGAGTGAATGCAAATGAGATTATTTCATTTTGTAACCTGCCATAGGCCCAATCATGTGTAGACATTAGCATAAAAGAAAAGATGCTGTATTTTCTGTGTGCTTGTAGCTCATGATAACTGAGGATATTCAGCCCTTCTTCTAGGTGATATTTGGGAGATGATCTTGAATAGTTTGTTTCTTATACATTTTTTACTGACTTTTTGCATAGTCTTGAATTTGCCACTTCTGAGTATGGATAAAAGTAATATAATTGAAAATGGGGCTAAATATCATGTAGCCAGTTATGTAGAGAAATGCCTAGCATGAGAAAAGATTGGCAAATGTTGTGAACAGAGTGAACTTTGAATGTCTGTGCTATCCTAAAACCATAAATCTGTCTTTTAAGACACTTGTCCAGTCAATCAGGAAAGCTATTAAAGACGACTTGGTTCTGACGATGCAGAAAGCCTATATGAAAAGAATCAAATCCAGTAAATCAAAATAGATCCAGACAGAACAGTACATACAGTAAGTACTGATCAATCGAGTCGAGAAACAGCAGAATAACAGGCAGAGGTGTTTCTGAGCTGCTACGTGTAAACATGAGCTCAATTTGCAGTTTCATACAGGTTTTGATACAGCCAGGATAACTTTACACCACCTTGCCCATAAAGAAGAGCATAGAGAACTTCTGACAAATAATTGCTTCTGTCCATGATTTTAGTAAATCAGGGGATGCAGGTGAAATGTTTGCATCCACTTGTATCAATTCACACATCTAATGGTTTTATAGTTTACAGTTTGAGATTTCAGTTTGCGAATGCTAATTTTGAGCAAATTGCTGTTCTTTTCTGTCTTGAAATTGAGTTAAAATTTGTTTTGAGTGTCTTTTAGTGTCTAAAATGTTTTAGAGGATCAAGTCTACAATATATAAGGAAATGGAGCTAATGTGCTCTGGCATGACACGTATCACCTAAAGTTTGCTAGTTGCATCCCATATTTTTAGATAAGTTTTGGGTCTCTCCTTTCATCAAAATCACCTTGAATAATGTCTGTGGAAGAAGCATTAAGCCAGAAATCGAATCTATAGCAAAAAATAAATATATAATTATTGCTACCAATGTGCAATTGAAACTTGGAAACTATCAGATGTAATCTGTATTCTGCTGAGTATAATTACTTTGCCATAAGCAAGGCATGACGGATGCAGCAGTCTATGTTTGTCTTTAGTGAGATATTCATTTGAAGGGCTTAGGTCCATCAAAAAAATAAAAGAGGCTGCAGTCACATAATAAAATGGCATTATTCTCAACACATTAAACCTTGGAAAGGATCTTCCATATTAAAAAGACATGTTCTGTGATACAAAGCGTAGAGAAACTTTATGGTCCGCAGTAAAACCTCACATTCATCCATTTGCAGAGAGTGCATCATTTAATACAGTTTATTGACTGTATTCTTAGTTTTACATTCTGCAGTTGAAGATATTCACATTTTTCCATGCTGACTAATGCTTTGTGCTGCAGGATATTGGAGCCTAGTGCACCATGCAATTAAAATGCCAGTGCAATTGTAACTTATGCAATTTAGATGTGAAATTTTATATGTAATAACAAGACATTGCACACTAATTATGCTGCACTTCAAAATTCATCACTATTGGAAACATTCTTCTATGAAACAAAATAAAAATAGAACAAGAAAGAGAAAGAACACAAAAAAGTGCTATGCCAGTAGTATTGTATTGTTATCTAGCAGTATCTGCAGATGAGAAAGTAAAAATATAACCTCCTTTTGGAATAATCAAGCCACACACATTTAACATTCATATGTGACACAACCACAGAGAAATTCTATGCATATCCTATGTTTACCAAGTACTATTTTTCACAAATTGTCAGCTGAGGGAAATAAATCCTGCTTAGACCACGTTCACCTCTTTCAGGTTCAGATATTCATTCTTGCATTCATATTTACTACTGCCTTGAGGAAACTTTCAGGAATCCAACAAATGAGGGTGAGGCTGCTCTAGACTGTGCCAGCATCTCACATGTGTACAGCTCACACACCTAGCCAGATTTGGCGTGCATGGTTTTCACTGGGCATTGGCCTCAGAGGCATAGCCCGCACTGACAAAAGAATCAGAGAATCATAGAAAGGCTTATGTTGGAGGGGAACTTAAAGATCATCTCCTAACTCCTTACCACAGGTAGGGTTGCCACCCACCAGATGAGGGTGTCCAGAATCCCATCTAATCTGACCTTGAACACCTTCAGGGATGAGGAACCCACAACTTCTCTGGGCAGCCTTTGCCAGTGCCTCACCATCAGAGTGAAAGATTTTTTCCTGATATCTAACTTAAACCTCCCCTCTTTTAGTTTAAATTCATTCCCCCTTGTTTTATTGCTATAAGACCGTGTAAAGAGTCAGCCTCACTCCTGCTTGTAAGCTCTGTTCAAGAGCTGAAAGGCCACAGTGAGGTCTCCCAGAAAGTTTAAACATTGAATCAGATTGCTTGATTAAATTTAAGGTAGGAAGATAAGATCTTCTTTCCAGCTTTCAAAGACATACAATTTTATCCCTTTACTCTATCTTGAATTCATGCCTATGTTAATTATCTAAATCAGACATTCTGACATATTACTGTTTAGAAATTTTAGTTCCATAATTTACTAAAATTAAGGCTAGCTGATGTGAAGTTGTCTGCATCTTGAAAGTTGAAGAGCATTATTTTACATATGCCTTCTAATAATCTGACTTTTTTTGATGGCCGTCAGGACTGTCCATCCCTCCTTTTCCCTTTCTGTTTCTCTTCCTCTTCCCCTTTCCTTTTTCCTGTCCTTTCCTGTTTCCCTTTCCCTCTCCCTTTCATGAAGGAGTATTAAATGAATTATTACTTTCCAAAAATAAATTATTTTCAAACTGTGAGGAAAACCAGGAAGAGATTCTGTAAAGGCTTCACAAAAACAGTCCTTTGATTTCAGACCTTAAACAAAAACAAACAAACAAAAAAGAGCTTCCCGGCATGTTGAATTACAAGGGTTTTTTGTAATATCAGCTCTTTAAGAGTAAAGTTCTAAGTGGATGGATGGAGGAGTAGGTCAAGAAAACACAGCCTTGTTTTTCCACCCATATGATAAATAACCTTAAGGTTTATCCTTCAGCAAGAGCACCTGTCAGTAGCTGCAGAATTTAAATTCAATTTCCCTGGTCATTAGAGATAAATTTGAAAAGCCAGATGTCAAGGCAGGTGCCACGTTATATTCAATAATAAGTTAATGGCCCTTGAAATGCAGAAGCAGTATGTCAGCCCTACCAGCTCCCTTCACACCCAGCTCTCACTCTTTCAGGCTTATATCTTCCTCTGTGGTTCCACTGCTTTTATTAAGATCAACAACTGATGCTGTTTTTTGATTTAGATGAACCAACATATAATGCTACATCATTTTAATGTTCATCATCTCTGTGACTTCATGGCTGTGAAACTTCAGTTCTACAGATATTTTTTCAAACAGAAAAATGATATTTCTGCTCTGCAGAAAGCTCCATGCACTATTAAGCATAGTTGTGCTTCATTTCTATTCTGGTTATTAAAATATTTCATTTAAGCCACATTTGTATGGCCTTTTACATTTTCTGCCTTATAAGATGTAGAGTGCTCTTTGGAATGCTAAAAAGTGAGTCCATTTACATTGCAGGTGCTGGACCACTTGCTGGTTTGACCTGCAACATGGAATTGCAGTTTGTTTTTTTAGCTTGTAAAACATCAGTTCAACCATCACACTCTTTTGACTCTCCCAAACACTTCATCAGGTGGCTGCAGTGTTTCATGGCAGGCAGTGGAAAGACATGGCACATACACTGCGGGAAATGACAAAGGTATTAACAAACTAGGTAGGTTTTTTGAATGCTGTCATCACTTGTGACATTCTCTTCATATTTAAAGAAATGAATATCCCTGTCTGTAGGACCATAGAATAAATCAGATCTTTGTAGCAAAAAAGCATCCTCAGCAAGTAGAAGAATTCAACTATCTGTAAGTTTTGTTTTTGTTTTTGTTTTTGTTTTTTGCAAGCTGAGCATCAGTATTTTCAATTTAAGATAAAGATAAATGAAATATTGTTAGTTTTACTTTTCAAGCTTTTTTATTTATCAAGTTTTATTTATCAATATATTATATATATTTATTTATGAAGTTTTTGCTATTAGGGATAATTATTATATAAATGTTTAAAAACTGAATGTCCCCAGATCTGTGGGACAAATGGAAATATCGGCCATAAAAAGCAAAGTTTTCTTCAGACTTCCTAAACGTAGGACTTATGGAATCTAGAATCATAGCATCACAGAATCATAGAACAGCCTGGGTTGAAAAGGACCACAGTGCTCATCTGGTTTCAATCCCTCTTCTATATGCAGGGTCACCAACCACCAGACCAGGCTGCCCAGAGCCACATCCAGCCTGGCCTTGAATGCCTCCAGGGATGGGGCATCCACAGCCTCCTTGGGCAACCTGTTCCTGTGTGTCACCACCCACTGTGTGAAAAACTTCCTCCTAATATCCAACCTAAACCTCCCCTGTCTCAGTTTAAAACCATTCCCCCTATCCCATTACTATCTACCCTTGTGAACAGTTGTTCTCCCTCCTGTTTATATGTTCCTTTCAAATACTGAAAGGCCACAATGAGGTCTCCCCAGATGTCTCCAAGCTAAACAAGATCCAGTCCTGAAACCGTGCTTCCCGCAGGTTGCTGATGATAAGGTCAGTGTCTTGTCCAGTCCCTGCCACCTGCTCTTTTTTCTATCATTGTAACAGATTTAGCAATTGTGTGAGCATCAGCCAGACCAGCTGCTGTGTTAGGAGGCTTTGCCAACATAAAGGGATTGCAAATGTGTGACCTGTGTGCTGAATCAGGCCGGTGTCCACCTCATCAGAAACCTTCTCTATAACATCAGGAAAGGTTGCTCTAAGGAGGAATCAATATATAAAGCCTATATATTCTGATTACACTGGAATATATAAATTTTCCAAAGATGTACATGCTCACAGACATACATACACTATTTCCAGAGCTGTCTTCATTTTGCACAAAGCCTCTGAATCTTTCATGAAGGCTCAGGAATTGCAATAAAATACTTGACTTGTTTGCATGGGCTTATCAGGTAAATCTGTTTGTCTGCTGGAGTTGCATATGGTTCCTTTCACCAGCCTATTAACAGCAGTTGAACACAATTACTTGTTGGTACAGTCACCCGAAAGAAAGAAAAACTGTCATTTCCAGTGATTTGAAGAGGAGAAGGCTCCTGCCATTTATTTATTAATACACTGATTCCTTCTAATCATAACTCTTCAATCATCCCCATGGAAAACTGTTTATGTAAACAATTCTCATGCAATTCT
The DNA here is from genome assembly GCA_035772895.1 of Perdix hodgsoniae. Taxonomy (NCBI): domain Eukaryota; kingdom Metazoa; phylum Chordata; class Aves; order Galliformes; family Phasianidae; genus Perdix; species Perdix hodgsoniae. The sequence goes on along the minus strand of JAPSGF010000024.1, from coordinate 299,836 downwards.
GTCATGTAGAATAGATCTGTAGGTTTTATTTTAATTTGATTGACTTAGAGTGGAGAATACAAAAAGGGCTAAGGCTGGGCAATCTTTATTCACTCCATAAGCATTTACCCACATCAGTAATCCCCCAGATGTGCACTCTCCAAGGGGAAGAGATGCAGCATGGCCTCAGCTGATCAGGCACAGTACTCTGCAGCAGAAGTACTCTGAGCTCTGCAGCAGCTAAGACTTCAGAAAACTTACTCCTCAGAAAATGCCAAAGTTACTTTTCACTGTATGTCAGAGAAAAAATGTAAGAAGTTTAATATATATTAAAATGTAATGATAAATTTTAACATATATATAAAATACTCATCATAGAAAAAAACAAAATTTTTTTCAGAATTTCCTTCATATATTTTAAACACTTTTTTTTCCTTTCCACATTTGAATGAAATGAACACGCTCTCATGATAAGTTTAGAGTTTGACAAGTTACTTTTTCTGGTCAAAATGGTCCATTTTAATGTATTTTTCCATATTCATTGTTATATTTTTAGCTAAGGGATGAATCAAAATGACAGCCATAGACTTTCAGTGTCATTGAAAGTTTACATAACTTTCCTTGAATCTATTCAGAAGACAAAAATGAATAGGTTCATTTAAAAAAAAAAAAAAAAGCAAAACAAAGAGTATTCCATGACTGTAGAATATCTGCTTAGCAAGGCAGAAAGAAGAAAGGGCCATAAAAATTATTTATGCATTTCTCCATCTAGCCCACAGTTTAAAAGAACAGGGCAATTATCTTCTTTGGCAACCTAGACACTTCAGATTTTGGCTTCCTGGATTCCCTCTGAAAGATGCAGATAGCAGCTCATGCTATTTCAGGCAGCTTATTTTGGAAATACTGGTTTTAGTTATATTTCAAGTACAATAACTTTATTTTTCAGTTTAGTATATTTCCAACAATAATGATAATAACAGCAACGATCACAATAATGGGTTCAGGTCAGATGGCTGTTCCTGTAGAAAAGCCCACTGGATCTGGGTGAGATAGAAGAATCTCCTGCAGTATCTGCTTTGGTAGCTACATTAGGATACAATTTATTGATGAGTAACAGATAAAAGGAGAAATTCTAGAGTTTTATTCTCGCTTATGCACAGACAGAATTATATGTCTCTTCCCTTTTACCTGCATTTTCCTATTTCCTTATTCCTCATATTTCATGGTTTCATTATGGAAGAAAAGTTCTACTATCATTCTTTAAGGACTGTGTCATCAAGTCACAATGCTGTTTCCCAGAATTTCTGTATTGGCTTCACAAACTGACCCTTGAAAAAGAACTGCAGCAGCAAATTTAAAATTAATAATAATAATAATAATAATAATAATAATAATAATAATAATAATAATAATAATAATAATAATAATGCACTATAAAAACATAGCCCTTCCATGGAAAAATAAATGGCATGAAGAGGTTGGTGTAGTGACCCTCAGAGTTCATGTCACACCACAGCAACCATCAGACTTGCTCCTGTTACCAGTGGGTCTATAATACATTGTTAGATCTCATCAAGAACACATATTTATAAGTTTTTCTTAGCAAGGACAGCCCTTCAGGGTAACATTACTATTAATTACATTACAGTTGCTCTTGTAAATCCTGACTTCCATTTATATTTCCAGACAAGACAACTTGATGTTATTGTTCATATGTATTTGATAAGTTTCTTTTGGAATATGGATGGAGTTGTCTTCCAATCTTGAAGATCTGGACTTAAGTTATGTACTGCATGGTATATGCAAAATTAAATAAACCATGATAAGCAGCAAGACTATGATCAAGTGACCCACCTGGCAGATGATGGAAAGCCTGTTGGCATAGACTACAGAAAAGCCTTTAACACTGTCTCCCACAGTATTATCCTGGAGAAGCTGGCAGCCCATAGCTTGGACAGGTGCACTCTTTGCTGGTAAACAACCGGCTGGAGGACCAGGCCCAGTGAGTGGTGGTGAATGGAGTTAAATCAAGTTGGTCAAGAGTGGTGTTCCCCAGGAGTCGGTACTGGGGCCTATCCTGGTTAATATCTTTATTGATGATCCAGATGAGGGCAGTGAGGGCACTCTCAATAAGTTTGCAGATGACACCAAGTTGGCAAGAAGTGTCAATCTGTCTGGGGGTAGGAAGGCCCTCCAGAGGGATCTGGATAGGCTGGATTGCTGGGCTGAAGCCAATAGGAAGAGGTTCAACAAAACAAATGCTGGGTCCTGCACTTTGGCCACAAAAACCCCAGGCAACATTACAGGCTTGTGGCACACTTGCTGGAAGATTTTGTAGAGAAACAAACCTGGGGTTGTTGGTTGACACTCAATTGAATGTGAGCCAGCAGTGTGCCTAGGTGGCCAAGGCCAGTGGCATCCTGGCTTGTATCAGAAATAGTGTTGCTAGCAGGAGCAGGGAGATGACTGTCCCCCTGTACTCAGCTCTGGTGAGGCTACATCCTGAGTACTGTGTTCAGTTTTGTGCCTCTCACTGCAAGAAAGACATTGAGGCCCTGGATTTTGTACAGAGAAGGGCAGCAAAACTGGTGAAGGGTCTGAAGCACAGTCCTTACAGCGAGCAGCTGAGGGAGATGGGATTATTTAGTCTGGAGATGAGGAAGCTCAGGGGAGACCTTAATGCTCTCTACAAATACCTGAAGGCGGTTGTGGCAAGGTGGGGATTGGCCTCTTACTCCATGCAACTAGTAATAGGAGTAGAGGGAATGGCTTCACTTTGCACCAGGGGACGTTCAGGTTGGACATTAGGAAAAACTTCTCCAAAAGATTGGTCAGATGCTGGAATGGGCTGCCCAGGGAGGTGGTGGTGTCACGGTCCCTGGAAGTGTTCAAAAATCATTTAGATGTTGTACTGAGGGACATGGTTTAATGGGAAGTACTTGTGATAGATGGACAGTTGGACTGGATGATCTTGGAGGACTTTTCGAACCTTGGTGATTCTACAATTCCATTATTCTAATTCCATGTGCTGGAAGTTGGTCATCCATATTCTGAAATTCGCATTATTGGCCCACATTAAAAACTCTACTCCATATAATTCTGGGAAGCAGTCTGGAAGGTTGCATTTGTTAGGAAATATTCCCAAGAGGTATTTTACTAGATGAATAGATGAATATTAAAGTAGTTGCAGAGAAAGAAAAGCACTAATAAAATTAGTCTTAAACTACTTGGTTTAAATTGCTATCAGTCAAGTATTCATAAAATTTTAATCCCTTTAAAAAAAGGAAAAGCAATGTACACATTCCACCCAGGATGAGGGAAATGGTTGAAGGGTAAACTGTTTACTGCGAAATGTCTTCTTCAGCATTATTCACTGCAGGGGTGCTAAGAAAACTGTGACATTTGTACTGCCATAAAAAAGAAGAAGGAAGCAGACAGCAAACAGAGAAGTTCTTGGGATGACTGCCAGAAGCATTATTCACCACACCAATGATCAGTATAAAATTGATTCTTCTTCTCATTTATATTTGAACCATTACATCTTCCAATGTGAATTTTACCCCTTACTCCACATTAACATGAAAACTGAACTTTTTTCACAGTCTAAACACCCGACTGAATGGAGGCAGTGAGCAACATATCTGCATTAGGGCTCCCTGTCTCAATGAAGACCCAAATTGACTTTATTACCTTAAACCATGGATTCATCCCAGTGAAGTCAGAACTTCACAAACTTCAGAGATTAGCTTTAATGTTATATGTGTTTTTTCCCAACAGGACAGCAGTTACCAGCTTTCACCAGTCCATTCTTGGAGTGCTACCATTCTTTACTGATCAATAATTGAAAAAACTGAAGGTGAGAGAAAAGAATGTAAATCAAAATACTCTTATCTGGAAAGCAATGCAATACTTTGGGTCATATTACACTTCTTATAAAAGTTGAAGGTATACAAAAATATTTGTATGTACCAAACATTTGATTTGGGCTCCCATTTGGTTATGCAAGCCTTGTGAATCTCGAGAATATTCCATTCATCATCATAACTGCAGCACTTTCCACCACTAATGAAAAGCTTTCAGATTTATTCTCCACATTACAGAAGAGACAAATAGGCTTTCTCTTAATCATCTCACTGCCTATTCAGACACCAAAATCCATTGTGGAGGCAGTTATATAGTCAGTACTCTTCATCACTCTGAATCCTCCAGGAATCTGCTTTTCCACTGTTGAGTGCAAATCATCAACTCCTCTTCATCAGAAAGATTTCCTGAGCCCTCCAAGCAAGTCCTAGATGGACATGCTTTCCATACACAAAGTATTTGGCACTAGGTCAGCAAATGAACAGTTGTGCATGTCCAGGGATTCAGGGTCATCAACTACACTTTCCACTTAGATCCTCCTCCACTTTATATTTAGATAACTCCTTCAAAAAGTTTATTTCACCTGTTTCTAATGAGTATCTTAACCATGTATATTTGTATATGATGCATGGTACTTGTTTTTGACCCATCTTGTTGAAGATTTGCTGCTGTGCTACCAACATAATAGCAGTCACAGAACAGAAAGTTGTTGGAGTGTCTCACAGGAGTCTGCAGTCTTTGTATTTTACAGTAAATAGAAAGAAATTGCATTCATTAATTAAATGAACATGTACTCCTTTCTCCTTCCTTTTTCCACCGAGTATTCTAATGACTCAACATGGGCTCAGCCACCTTCTTACCTGCTCTCGTTCAGTTCCTTATCTCCTTTACCTTTCACTACTGTTTTAAAAATAAGGACTGGAAATGTATTTGGAAATGTATGGGAATTTTAAATCCCCATATGCTGGTGTTTTCTCAGAGTTTAAATCTGTTTCTGAATTCCTGGGGTAAGTGCAGTTACCAATGAGCAGCAGCCTGCTGATTTTGCCAAGAAAAGCAAAGTTTTCTGAGGACTCGGGAGCCAAAATATCTCTTGTTTGAATCTAAAAAAAACAACTGACAGGCAGAAAGTGTAAAAATATCAGTCTTCATGCTTTTCTATGTGTGTTATAAGAAAAAACTGTAGCAAATACTAAAGTTAAAAGCATCTAAAACTTAGTACAGATCTGAGTAATTTTTGTGTTCATGAACTATTTGTTGTTTGTTTGTTTGTTAAATCTTTTTACTATTTTCATAAGCTCAAAAATTCTATTGTTCTTAACAAATACACTTAGAAACTAAGTCCTTGTTGGCATCCTCAGAACTCCCTGTTTTTCTTTATTTTTCAGCAACACTTTCAGATAAACTTTTGGCTGGAAAACTGATGATTTAGGGAGAGGAAAATAATGGTTTTCAACTATATTGCTTATGTACTATTTTTTAATTTCAGAAGCCTTACAGTACTGCTGGGGAAAAAGTGCTGATTAATAAACAGAGTTGGATGAAGCTTTGACACTTTTGGCCAATGTTGTGAGATATATTTCAGATCATTACAGGTTTCACCTTAGTAAATTACATGGGTCCCATTTCCCCTGATAGGGAAATAGGCCATTCTGGTAAAAGTAAGAGAGCTCATCTTCTCAGAGACAAATGTAACGAGAAAGATCTCATGTTTCTCTGAAATTTCCTATGTATCAAAGATTAAACACCACTCTGTTTAAGTACACTCAATTTCCATCTGAGTAATTGACAATAGCAACCTAAACATAGCTGTGCTTGATTAAATAATTTCTATGCTGCTACTTTGAGAGTCAATAATTCTCTGACAAGAACAGCTGCAATTAAAAATACACACAGGCATTCACTTATCCAAAACGAAAACATTTACCTTCTGCAGGAATCAGCTTTACCTTAAAGAAATCTTCATTTGTGCTTGATATTTCATTTGGTTTATGGTTCTTTTTTACCCAAGACAAGGCTGGCCGTTGTTGCACGCTTCTGTGACTTAGTTAACCCAGAGCTGTCCTAAAAATTTTGTTTTGCATTTGTATGGTTTAAAAGTGTTTTGCGACAATTTAAAAAAGAATTGTGAATTCCACAAATTTCAAAATTGTTAATCTGTGTAAGAGGTTATAACTCCCTCTGTAATACATTATAAACTTAAACAGTTGAGATAATGAAATACAGAATTATCACCTAGAATCCATCCTGAATAATGGGTCTGGATGTATGTTTTGATGCTGTATTGCTACCACTAACATACTGGTTTTATCTTTTAAGCCAAAACTGCTCTGCCCCATCATCCAGAATTGTATTAAAGCAGGTGCCATACTCTGAGTCCCCAGACTGCTTGCTGTCAGGAGAGAAGGGATGTGCCGCTGTGGATAACTGACTCCCACTAGCAGTTTTTTATAACAACATTGCAGAAGATGATTAAATTGCAGATCTAAGTGAAGTATTCTCAGCTGGCATTTCTCTAAATATGTACATAGGACATAATAAGACAGCATCTAATTTGAAGGCACTTTGCTGCCAAGAGGCTCCTTAGCCTTCGTGTATCCTGAAGTCTTTTCTATTCTGTCCCTGAGCCTCCGATTCTCCTAAACACACAACATAAAAAGTAGTTTCTGTTCATTTCCTTTTTCACTCTTGCACTTCAGTCTTTTCCCACTTGTAGTTTGTAGTATCATCACTGTAATTAATTTCTAGTCATGTCTAAGCTGCATTCAGTAGCGCATATGAAAAGCAAAAGCCAGCCTGTGGCATACAACACCCGCTATGAGGTGGAGCGGTCTGCACAGAACCTACTAGAGTGTGAGAACACGTAGCACTCAAGACTCATAATCTCAACAATTTCTTTGATAATTGCAAGGGTCAATAAAATACTGCATGATAGAAACATTCAATCCTCATATCATAGGACAAATTAATATTATTTTAGAGCTTCAGTTCTGCTGCTATCTCTGTAGCAGCCCATGGCAGAACTCCTCATTAGTTTCAGTGAGTATATTATCTTTCTTAATTAGAAATTCTTAAGCATTTTAGTCATGGGAATTAAAAGGTAACAAAAAGAGAAGAAATATTGTGCTATTAATTTACATGCTCCTTGCTGGAATAGGAAACTGCAAGTTATAGTCCTGGTCTAGCATTAAGTAGATAATAGTGTACTGTACATCATACAGGAAACTCAGAATTAGCTGTGGATAAGCAAGCAAGAAAAAATCAGAGTGCAAGAGAAAGGGTATTTAATCACCCAGTGGAGCTAAGAAAGACAGTCTGCTTAAACAATTAGTAATCTTTCTGTCCTTATGCAGAACTTTAATAAAGAGCTGAATTTCAAATTGTGAGGTCATAGGGCTGTCAGGAGGAGAAAATCTCCCAGTACAAAGGGTTCTGGTGAAAGATTGGACCCCGTTTTGTCAACAAGATAACTTATACGAAGAGCTGAATCATGGCCGTGACATACACCATGTAGCAGAAGAAGTTTGGCTCCTGCTGCAGGAAGAACCTTTGCCTTCCACACTCTACACATCAGTAATTCCCCAGCAGAAATGATGGATTTGGATCTTTATCTATGAAAGCTTAAGGAAAAAAGTGAGAGGCAGAAATATAATTACTTTTAGCAAAGAAACAAAAAAGATGTTGGAGATATCAAACATTTGTATTTTTGGCTACAGATGTATATCATAACTAAAGATAAATATACTGTTCAGCTACAGTGGTTTATGCTGCTATATTTTCTTGTTGTTGCATGTACTTTTATGTTTGTCTACAATTTTTTCTCCTTACTTAAAGTGAGGCTTATTCCTGCTAGCTGAAGGTCGGAGTCCATCTCATCTAACTCCATCTAGATTTCAGATTCCCCTCTGTATTTTTTTGGTGGAAGGTCACTCAATGCAACCACAGCAAAACGTCTTGTATGAAACAGCTGTTGGAATAGGAGAGTAGGTGCATGCCATAGGTCTGAGCAGAGCATCCAGAAGTGTTGATCATTGTTTGGTTTACCCAAATGAACTGAGTATCTTGTCCCCACATCACTCTTACCAGATGACACTAAACTGTGCTTAGTTGGAGGTCACCTGTACCTCAGTAAGGAGGATGTTTCCTCTCTTCCCAGCATGCAGAGGAGACACAACTGCTCAAACTCTGCTTTTCAGTGTAATAAAGTCTTTGTTGCCTGATGTTGAGAGCTTCTCCCTAAATACAGGAAAGACATTTTTTTTTTTTTTCTAATGACACTTAAAGCTTAATAATAATAATAATTAATCACAAATTATTGTGTATTTGTAGTGGCATTATATCATACAGGAATGATGATTTCATTAAGATAGACAGAAATAATCAGTCTTTTTGACAGTTACTGTTAAAGACAAGAAGTTCTATCAATAAAAAAAAAAAAAGAAAAAAAAACTGAGGAAAAAAAACTGATTCTGTACCAAATTTGCCTTGGATTTTGGTCCACTTAATGTCTTTCATCAATTTCTATTGTCTTAGTTTAACAAATGGAATCATAAATAATGCAATCTACATCAATTGCACTTATTTGCAATTAGAATTTTTTTTGGTACTCTGTTTTATGAATATTTAATAAACTGTGTAACCTTGATGGAAGGAGTGCAATTTAGAGGGCCATAATGAATATTTAGACATTCTTGCTTTGTGATCTGAACTTCTGGTTTTGAATTAACATCCAGTAAATCTTCCTGTACAGTGCTCAGCTCAGCAAGTCTTACATGTTCTTCTTCTAGAAATACACGGGTAATTTCAATATATGTTTTCTACTTAATTAGTCAAAATTAGAATAGAATTAATGTGTTTTTTTAAGCTTGTAATATATAGGGCCTGGAATTTTAGATAAAGGAAATCTAAAAGTACATATTTTAGTGTTTCTATTTAAAGGAAACACACTCAAAAAAAATTACAACCAAATGTACATTTAAGACGTGAAAAAAACAAATAAAAAACAAATGTTACATATAACTACTAGAACAGAAGTGATGATTCGCTGAGAGTTCTGGACTTTCTTCTCGAAGAAAAGAAAAAAAAAAGCAGACAAAAGTTCTGTTTTATTTTGTTTGGTACTTTACAATATCTTTATTTTTAAATATACTATCACAGGGGGAATGTTAAGATGCTGCTGCGGATTTTCAGCATGTATCAGTCTTCTAGAATAAAGAGACATTGCATGAAGGCAATTGTCCAAAAAAAGACAAGCATGTGAAACACTCTCTTTTCCAGCAATATGAAATCTCATCATCCAGCGGTCACTTTGAAGACTAAGACATGTATTTCTGAAATGTGTTCATGGTGCAGGAGAATAGAAGATCAGTGCCGGTAAATCTTATTCTGGAGGCAATTGTATAGAGTGATACTTCAGAGCTGTGATACTCTGTAGTCTCTCTGTGAAGTGCTATGGATCAGTACCTTGAAAATCAAAAAATAAAAGTGTACTGCAGGAGTGTGAGATCTCAGACATCCCTCAGCCTGCTCTGCTTGAGAATTTTCTCATGGAACTGCTGGATACACAGGAAAGCTTTTAGAAAATATGCTGCATTTCAATGCTGCAGTTGAGATAAACTGAAGTCTAGCTAAAGCACAAAATAAAACTGATCTGAATACAGATCTGGGAGTCCTGAGCGACAGCTTGAGATCTGACAAAGTATGATATAGTAGCAATCACTGCATTGGGACCATAGGGAAGAAGGGAATATCGATCTGAATGAAAGTGTTGATCAAAAGTGAAACAGCTAAAGGATGGGGTAGCCACTTCTAATGTGATGAATGGAAAAAAAAGAATTATTGACGAAAATAGAATTCATACTTACTGACAGAAAATGCAATATTTTGCAAACAAACAAACCAATAAACAACAACACTCAAACCTGATATAAAAAATGAATGACTAACTGTAAAAATTGTTTCCTGCAGGGAGCTGGATCTGGGCTGCACATTGAGTACATCTAATTTCCCCTGGACTTTCCATCTTCATGGTCAGGCTGTAATTAAATGGCCAAATGGGCAGCTCCGTTGCTATTTGACAGATGTAGGCTTAACCACTGCAGTGCTAACATCCTTCTTTCAGCAGAGTTCCCAGAATTGATAATGTCTCTACAAGTCTATAAGTACCAGCATTCAGAATGCAGAGGCTGAATTCTGGTGCTGCCAATAAAAAGATCAAACTTGATTCCCAGCAGTCCTTCTTTTATGTTATAATGTTGTGCAAGAACCACTATGGCTGCACAGCCTTGAGTGCTCCCTCAAACATGGGCTCATTTGTAATTTAATTATTAAATTACTTGATTTGAGTTTTGATTATAAACTTATTTTGAGCTTGTTGGCATTTTATCTGCTATTCTTCTCAGTGATGACATAAGCAAATATTTATCTTTGATGCAAGAATGTGAATTATCTTGTGGAATATGAATATTTTTCCTTATTACATATGTTTCAATTTCTTCCTAAGCAAGCTATTACTTTGTTTATCATTCATTTGAGATTCAAGATAAGGAATAAAGAGAAATGAGCTTGTTTCCCTGGAGCTGGAGCTGTTTTTAAGAATGTTCTGACTGCAAAGATGGAAACGAGACTTAAAGTATTTGCATTGTAATTGTCTTCAACTAGTGTTTGATCAAAAAAATGAGGGAAAAAAAAGCTTGATTTGGCTGAATGCTGCTATGTACTCTTTCAAAGGGAAAATTTCCCACGGAGAAAGGAATGGTTTTTCAAAGGATAAACAGAAATGGTTGAACTCACAAAGCAACAAGTGGAAGGTACTTTAAAAAAGACCAAGTTTTGAAAGCACAAGCTGAAAAAGTTGAGAGCTGTGATTCATAGGTCCCAGGTTAGCATTCACACACTGCTGCTGACTTACACTGCTGTTATTACAGAATGATGTGAATGATGAAGGCTCTGGAGCTTCATGTTTGGAATAGGAATTTTTGCTTCTTTGTTTTACTTTTAAAAGATTAAACACTGTTAATGAGGTAACCGACTCCGACCACCAGGGTAACCATACACAGAGTCTTCATTAATTTCCAGCCTTTCTTTGGTCAAACAAGATGTTGTCTTTGCATGTACAGAATTTACATTATCATTGTAATTTGATACTGTCTAAAAAAGTCTGGAAGGTATATTGTCTTCCGAGTTTGATTTTGGGAAGATAGTCAGCTTTCTAAATGAGCAATTTCAGAGGACATTTTGTCTATTCGGGAAGCAGTGTGTACAATCCCTATTTTTTTCTTTCACCCCCTCTTTATATGAATATCAGATATGTAACAGCCTACAAGATAAAGCTAATGCCTGAGACATTTGTTTTTTTCATAAAAGCGAACAGCATTTCAGATGATTAAAGTCTACTGGATCTTTTTTTCCCAAAAATAGCTACACAGTTTATGTGCTTATAAGCTGTAAAGTCTGCTCAAGAAATTCTCCCAATTGTGTGTAATATTACATTAGTTATTGAAGCATCAAGTAATGATTTTTGATTAGCTGTTTCTCTTATTGAAAAAAAATTAAGAAAACAAATAAATAGTTCTGAGTTATGTTATTAGAATCTCTAACAGTATTCCAATATGATACTTTGAACAGTGGGCATAACATAAAGAGCACCAGTAAAGTCAGTACTGAATAAATAAATACTGCAAAAGATCTAATACAGTGCTGCAAACAGTAAGTTTCTCCAATTTTTTTGCATTGACATTAGCATTAATGGAAGTGAAATTAGAAAGATTTCTGGCTATGAAGACATATAGAAGTAATGGCAATATCTCATTGACTTTTCTAGTGTCAGGCCATTATTCTAGGTCTTCAAGCCTAGGCACTCTGATTAGGTGTGTGATACCATGACTGCAGCCTGTAGAGTCAGGTCTGTCTCATCCAGCCTCAACCAACTAGGTACCATTTAAGTTGCAGGAGCTCAGAGAACGCAAAGTGGAATATAAGCCCTGATGTGATTTCAGTACATCCACAACTGTGCTGATATCTGTACCTGATTGAGTCCCTTCAGTTATAAAGTTCTCCAAACAACATGGACACCACAGATCTAACATCTCCAGAGCCCTGATCAGAACAACAGAGTATTAGAAAAGTCCATCATCTTCTCCCAGTTCATACATCTGAATTTCTCACAAAACAAATCAAGACACTCCAGTGGATCATGCCACTCAGGTTTCATCTTCATAGATTGCTGGAATGGAGCACATATTGCACAGCTAAGGACCAGATCTGTTGGAACTACAATGAAACATATTAGACCAATTTTACTGCTACAGCCAAAAGGATCACGTCATTTCTTATGGTAGGAAATGTAATTTCTGTACAAAGATTTGCAGACAGATGTGAGTTTCACTCATTATTACAGTTTTCATGTATTACAATCAACCATGCTGCATCAGTTCAGCATTAAGAGCATATAGGATGCTGCATGGGCCAACCAGACATTAATCAGATAAGAAAATGCTTGAAATTAGAAATAATTGGCATAAAATTAGTGTTATATTTACTCTGTAAGTAAGTTATTTTAGGGCACGAACAGACTGCAAACAGAAGCAGAAGTAATACAGAGAAGACTAGTCAGTAAAGTCATGCTGACAGGACTAATGCAATAACACTTTTCAAACTGTACAAACATTTGAAATACAAATAGTCTATTCCTTTTTTTTAAGCACAGTATGTTTTACTCTACAAACATCTTGAGTTCTGGGTTAGTAGAGTATTCAGCCATGTGCTTGCCTCTAAATACATTATTAAATTCTACTTGCCACATCCTAGATTTACTATATTGTAGGTCTAGAATTCATTGTGTTTGACAATGAAATAGAAAGCATCCCTCTACCCTTGAAAAGTCTATCATTCATCCATCAGTCAAAAAAAGTTTCACATTTTCATTTTTTGCATTGACTGTGAATGATACATTTCTAGTGGGAAAAAATTAAAAACACATAAAAATACACCAAACCCTAGGCAGTATGGGGAAGACACTTCAGTAAATAAACCAATATACAAAGCTTGTAATAGCATGATGAGTTGGAAAAACCTATTGCAAACTGCTGAAAACAGTACTTTTCTGCTTTGTTTAACATAGAGAAAGTTGCAGTTTACTGGTTTTGTTTTATCAGAAACAGCAAAGGTTTCTCTATATAGGCCTGCAGACCAACGAGGAGCAGAATCCATACAAGTCAAAATGTTTCCCAGTCTGATATGGTAAAAAACAAATAGCAAATTAAAATCATCATCATCATCAGAATTAAAATCACAATCTGAACAAGACCGAGGAACTGCCTGTTACAAAATAAAAAGAATGGGGGATATGGGGGACAAGCATTAACTAAAAAATCCTACAGGAGTGAATCAAGATGCTGTCTGCTGTTTCATTCACATTGCATTCAGAAGAACAATTTTTTTTTTTCCCCAATCAACATCAAAGAATTATCCTAAAAAACTGAAACCACCCTTAAGTTCCCATATTTCTTGTTAAGTGCTTTGATCAAAATCAATCATTTTTAAAGACCTCTATGTTCTTCTTCCATATCCTTTTCTGCTTCTGGACAGACTGCACAATACCTTAGCGTTTAGATTTATAATCAATAGGTTTATGTTTAAAATACTTTTGTCCTTCCTAGTTTTATTGCATTTTAATATTTTAAAGCCATTAAATATACAGTGGTGAAATCTCTCATCATAGAGTATGCATTACTCTAAATACATGTTTTTTATTTAGCATTATAGAGCATCCCCTGTCTCCTAATTTTTCATTGCTATCATTTCATAGTCTGCATCCCTTTCCCTGTAGGCTACTGTATAACCTTCTAAAGTACATTTGAAGTACAAGAATGTCTGAGGTTTATTTTCACTGCCTTATTTAAAGATAGCCATTAGATGTGCAGTTTCTCTTTCACTAAGACTGTTTACCAAAGATTATAATATATTTCACCAATAAATTTAACAATGTCTAAATGTTATGTATGTGTCATCTTATTACTCTGTGCTCTAGACCTTGTCTTTTTTTAATAGAAGAACTGAAGCTCATTGATATTAACAAATCGGCATTCTGTACTTTTTCCAAACAATTTGCATGCTTTCCGAAATCCATATTTTCTAAAACATCCTGGATGAAATATGCTGCATAATGCAGTTCAGGATTCCAAGTTAGGCAAGTCTTAATCATAGAGTCATAGAATGGTTTGGGTTGGAAGGTACCCTTAAGATCACCTAGTTCCAACCCCTTGCTATAGGCAGGGTCACCTCTCACTGGGCCAGGTTGCTGACTGTCCAGCCTGGCCTTGAATGCCTCTAGGTGGGGGGCTTCCACAACCTCGCTGGCAACCTGTTCCAGTGTTACACCACCCTCACAGTAAAGAATTTTTTTCAAATATCTAGTCTAAAATCTGCCCTTTTCCAGGTTATAGCCATTTCCCTTGTCCTGTCATCTCATGCCCTTCTAAAAAGTTCCTAACCATTTTTCCTTGTAGGCCCTTTCAGGTATTGGAAGGTCACTATAAGATCCCTGGAGTCATCTCTTTTCCAGGCTGAAGAGCTCCAGTTCTCTCAGCGTGTCCTTGTAGAGGAGGTGCTCCAGCCCTATGATCATCTTCATTGTACTCCTCTGGACTCACTCCAACAGCTCCATGTCCTTCTTGTGTTGGGGGCTCCTGAACTGGACATAATATACCAGGTGGTGTTATACCACCATAATATAATATGGACATAATATACCAGGTGGTGACAAGAGCAAAGTAGAGGGGCAGAATCAACTCCCTTGACCTGCTCATCACACTTCTCTTGATGCAATTCATTGCCAGCTCATGTTGATTTTTTCATCAGCTTACATCCCCAAACCCTTCTTCTCAGGGCTGCTCTCAAGCTACTCGTGCAACCATCCAGCTAATTCCTTATGCAGTGAGTTGTCCATCCATTAAATCTATTTTTCTCTAATTTGGCAACCAGGATGTCATGTGGGACACTGTCAAAGGGTTTGCACAAGTCCAGGCAGATGACATTAGTTACTCTTCCTTTATCCACTGATGCTATCCATCATCCACTGTAAAAGGCCACCAAATTTGTCAGGCATGACTTGCCCTTAGTGAAACCATATTGGTTACCACGAATCACCTCATCTTTCTTTCTCATGTGCCCGAGTAGGGCCTTTGGGAGAATCTGCTCCATGATCCTGCCAGGCACAGAGGTGAGACTGACTGGCCTATAGTTCCCTGGATCTTCTTTTTTTCCCTTCTTGAAAATGGGGGTTATGTTTCCCTTTTCCAATCAGTGGGAACTTCAACAGACTGCCATGACCTTTCAAATATGATGGATAGTGGCCTGGCAACTTCATCCACCAGTTCCCTCAGAACCTGGATTGATCTCATCAAGTACCAAGGACTTGTTCACCTTCAGATTAAAAGTAATAGTTAATCTAGAAAAGGCTGTCATATTTCCTGAGACTCACAATACCTAAATATTATTAGTCAGGGTTCTGAGAGGTATCATAGATCATGATCCCAAATTGCTTTAACATTTGAGTATAAAACCAATTCTAGTTTTAATACTTCCTAGAATACCAAAGCAGATTAAAATTGATGACTGAAACTGCAGTTCTTTTCTGTCCACATGGCTCTTCTCATTTTGAAGTACTAATCAAGTAACAAACATGTTCAAGTATTTTTGCATTAGTGCAAATAATGTTTTATGTACCATGGACAGTATGTTTATTCCCAACTTAATCTTCTAACTTAAAAAATATATCAAAATTGAAGGCATGCTTTTCAGCATTTAAGGGTTTTGACTTGAGTATGAGATGAATAGCCTGGGTTTTTTTTAATCAGTGAAAACAGAATTGATGGAATTATATCAGATTTTTAAATATTGACAGAGAAAGCATAAACTATTAGACCACAACTTGACCCTAGACTTGAAAAGAAATCTTTGTCATATCAGTGTGAACACTGAATATCATCATAGTGTCATAGAGTCACAGAATGGCTTAGGTTAAATGTGTCCTTAAGGATCATCTTGCTCCATTCAGGCAGAATTTATCATAATGGGTGACTTGATCTTAGATGTTACTCCCCTGGCAACAACTATGTATTATAGACCAGGCTGGCAAACTTGTTTGTTTTCCATTTTTGAAAGAAAACCATTCCTTTATTTCACTGGAAATTCTTCACGATTAAAATTTTCCAAAGAGTCTTAAGGGTTTATCATGCTGAATTCCTCGAGGCTATTCTAAATGTTGCTGCTAGGGCAATGGTAGCAATTATTTTTATGTATCCTGAAGTTAGTTTTAAAATGTTTTCAGTAAGGTGGGTCAGTCATTTCAGGAAGAACATAAGGGACTGAACTGTATATTTTTTTTTGAGAATTCTCACAGGCTCTCTGGTAGCACTGGAACTGTAACAGAAGTTTAATAGATGGCTGACATATTTCTGACAGACGCTATTCATTTGATACATTTATGAATATTTTGGTTTTGGTGTTCTATTTAAGGCAGTTACTATTAAATTGTCATAATTTATCATTGATTGTTACACAACGTTATCTGCAGTCTGGAAATATGCCCTTACTTTGGAATTAAAGCTAAGAGCTACAGGATAATGACTGACCTTTTGACCCTGTCTTTAGCTTAGGACTAATTCTAAAGATTTCCATCATTAGAACACTAGTTCACCTCCACTGTTGCACGATGTTGAGTGTTTGAATAACATTATTTCCCCTGAACTGAATGCAGTACTGCAGGTGGAGTACAATGAAAGCAGACTGGAGAGAACAACCTCCTCCCTTGACCTGCTGCTCGTGCTTCTTTTGATACAGGCTGGAATACAGCTGATGTTACTTGCATGTTCTTCCTCAATACCTCCTTTTCCATTGCTTTTCCCTTAAATTGGATGTATTAGCTTGACAGATACTTCTATGTTTTTTTGTTTTGTTTGTTTGTTTGTTTTTTAAATAACTGAAAATTGACTTAACTCAAAGATGAAGGTTGCACAAAGAAGAATGCCTAAGATAGGATGGTTAGGATGTTGGCCTGGCCATGAAATCTAACAAGTACACAAAAACGAAAGCCTTTCATGCTGTAGCATTAGCAATAGCAGTTAACATTATGAAATTTACTCTTTCATATCAAGCAGATGGAAGAAGATCTCATTTTACAAGACCTGTAGACAGTTTACATGAGGAAAAGGGCTCAGTAACAGTGGTGTTCACTATCAAAGAATACTTGCATTCTAAGCTGATATTTGCTCTGAGAACCATCAACCATGTTGTCCCTCTCCATCATCATCTCAACAGACAATGTGTCTGTTGTGTGATGATGACTGTGCCCTACCTCTGACACAACTACATGTCTGAGATTCTACCAAAAACCAGCAGCTCTCCTAAAAGTGAAACAGTCATGTTTAATTAAGGTTTTATGAAAGACTCTACTAAGGATAAAGGTAAAAATTATTTGCATTACGCTCTAAAACAGCCTCTTCTTTCTACTCCTCAGACATGCCCTTCTCTGCATGTTCAGCCTTAAGTTTTCACTTAAGATTTCCACTAAAATTTCTTAAGGTTGAACCTTTCTGTGGAGTGAAGATGTGTGCATGGAGACAAACTACTGTATGCCAGACCTGCTCCAGAAAAGCATGTTTT
Source organism: Perdix hodgsoniae (assembly GCA_035772895.1). Taxonomy (NCBI): domain Eukaryota; kingdom Metazoa; phylum Chordata; class Aves; order Galliformes; family Phasianidae; genus Perdix; species Perdix hodgsoniae. The sequence continues at coordinate 282,331 of JAPSGF010000024.1, read as the reverse complement.
GTTAAGTTTTGCCTGGGACACCCTGCCTTCCCTGCCCCAAGAATGAGTGTTTGTGGTTCACTGACACAAAGATTTGAAACTGTAAGTGACCTTGTGTGATTTACTGTCACTTTTTCCTCCTTGTTCCTTACTTTCTTTCCCTGGGGAAAGCTGAGATACTAAAACTTCAGTGTAAACAAAATAATCTTGTTTTACAGCAAACGAATTAATCAACCACCAAGTGCCACCAAATATGTCAGTTTGGTATGTCTATCTTGCATTAGTACTAGGAGCAAGTATGTCTGTTAGAGAATTATTTTGCCTCAGGCCTGGAAAAAAAAGCTAAGAAAAAACAACTACAGAGAAAAAGGAATAAAGAAAAACCTGTGCTGTGCAGTAAAGTATCCCAACATAGCACTCACTAGGGAATAAATGCAGGTAAAAGAGGTCAAACAAGGGGATCTTCCTGAGCATCTTTCTTGGAAGGGTCTCTAATGGTTGTGCATATATCCAAGGCGAGCTGACTGATGCTTCTGCAGCCTGAGAGGAGTGTTTATGGAAAATAAAAGAGGCCAAACTATGGGGAATAAGGGATGTTTAGAGTGAGAGAGTCTGTTAAGCACCAAAATGTTTCCCTGAAGATGTGTGGGAATGGATCAAAATGGCATGGTTTTCCTTTGATATATGAGCAAGAGCAGGCAGTAAGATAGAGTACATTTGATGGAGATTGGAAATACTTCTGTTAAAAAGGAGAAAATTAGGAGTGGGCACATTACTACTCACTAATCAGTGCTGCATGACAGTTAAGCCAGTTAAAGACTCTGCTCTTTCCTGTCCCTGGAAAGCAGATTATATCAGCAAAGAAAATAATGCAGAGGAAAAACGAATAAACAGTTGCCCTATATTGTTTATTGTGTGTTTTAATATATAGTATCTGACATTTTAAGTGCTTCTGTTAGGAGCAGAAGTCACAGTAAAGGTCACAGGTTTGCAAAGTCTTAATAACCAATAAATGATTCAGTTTTTCAACTTAACTTCAGCTGTGCACTTGAGCTAGAAGAGGGCTGATAATACACAGGGAATGGAGAAGAAGCACCTTGTACTGACCAGGGAGTCATAGTGTAGAAAAGGATTTTATCTTCTGTCAATCAGGGAAAGAAGCCAAAACAAACTGAAATTAAATGTTCCTGCATGGGGTGGGAGCTGTCTTCTGAGAAGTGTAGGCTTTTATTAAATTATGCTCCAATCTGTGGATCAGTAGTAACTATTGTAGCTGAAAACGTGATGCAATTATGTAATCGAAATATAATTAGGCAAGAAAGTCCCATTTTGCAATGAGATATAATATCTTCTACTTTACCACAGCTAGATGCCCATGTAAAAATAAAACTTTGAAATGATGTTCTGCAGTGTGGATTTTGTCATGCCAAGAGACGCTTAGGTTCCCAGCACAGCCACTGTGGATAAATTAATTTGACCAAAGATAAGGGTGGGGTTCAGTTGATTAGACATATTTGAATAGTGTCATTTTAGGCAATGACACTGTATCCAGGGAATGCAACTTCCGTGCACATTTCTGCCAGCCCTTAGATGTTTTGGAAGCCCAAAGACAACTCAAATGGCAGTAGGTGCCTAAGTTCAGATAGCTTTCTTATTCAGGGTGAGATTGACAGATATCCAGGCTCCAGTGGATCCCTTAGAGCAGCAGAGCCTGTCTCCACTGACTCAATACTAGCATTCATGCAAGCACCTACAAGAAAACATATGAAATCAGGTGTGTTATTCTGAAGCTAAATCCTATCCCAATTATATAGAAGTGCAAATTCAGAGACTACAGCAAGAACTTCACCTCAGACTCTGTTTTAAATACGCTGGGATCAATTGTAGCCATGGCTATCAAGTCTTTCAACTGAAATGCCCATTTAATTTGACTGACTTAGTCCTCCTGATGACAATAGCAGGAGGAAATAAACCTTCACTTACATAAGAAAGAAAATGAACACACAGGCAACTGTTTGCATGCTGGGGCTATCTGTGAAGTGATTGTAGGGTCACCCTCCCTGACTATCCCACAGTGCCTCCACGGCTTGCTATCTGAAGTTTGGGGGCCCATCCTTGCATGTGAACATCAGCGTGGAGAGTGATGGTTCTAGCTCTTCTGCTCTACCTGAGAATTCGACCTTCTTTTAACAAAGTTACTCTCAGCACCACCCTGCAAGGATATGACACAATTGTTATGGCTATTATTTCAATTTTAGAGTTGGAAAGTGGGCCGCAGAGAGGCCATATTTTTAAGGTAACACTGTGACTACTGTAGACACACATAGCCCCTGGTGAGATCTTTAAAGTGCCTCAGATTCTAATTTCTTTTGAAAATTTAGACATTGTGTGTCTACATGCTTTTGAAAATTCCACCAGGGTCCTGTTGGCTGGTTCATTGCCTAACTAGCTTGTAAAATCTGCTGTAGCTTGTTCAAGGTGACACAGAACTCCTGGATGCTAATTCTCAAATCGTTCTCTCTTCAGTTTGCTTTGACTTTATGAATAATCCTTTTCCTACCTGACTCTAATTCCAAATTCTCTCCTGAAGTTCAGCCAGCACAAATGCACCACGGTGGTACGGAGTTCAGATAGTGAGTTCTGCTGCTGTATTTTCTTCTGAACATGGCAAAAGCTAAGGGACTGCTGCTCATAGCCCCGCATTCACCTTGTATTTTTACCATGAAAAAATTTCCAACATACAGCCTTAGCACAGTGCTATGGGTTGCTGCTCCCATACATTTTTTGTTACCTACTTAAATACATCAAGGAAAATTGATATCATGACTTTTATAGGTAGCTGTTCTACCACAGCTTCATAGAAAATCTTAAGGATAAATGTAAGCTTAATACCCAGTATAAATCTTTGCTGCAAACATATCCAATTCCTGTTTTCTTCTAGCAACACGAGACACAGAGAACAATCCATCACTGTTTCCTTTGTAACCACATTCTCCAAACATGGGAACCGTGAAGAACATTCTTTTTGATAAAGAAAATAGATTAATATCCTCATGGTTTATCTTTTAAAGTTTTTATAATACTTTTATGTGTCTTCTATATTTGATTTATCAATGTCTATTTAAAGTGGATTTATCTTCAATTAGCAATGTTGCTGTTAATTGACACTGTGAATTTAAAATAATTAGTGAAATTGAGAGGGCAGATAAAACTTGAAAAATAGTTTGTTGACAGAATCTTTTTTTGATAAATTTCAAGTTAGTAAGTAATGTTTGAGCCATTTATCAACAAGCTACTTTTAATGTAAAATTATAATTATAAATTTAAGTGAAAAAATCCTTTTACTGAAGGCTCAGTTTTCTTTATGACACAAACTGACATGGGATTTGAATGGACATAATTGAAGATGGCACTAGTAAATATGAAATGGCTTCATCCAGCTACGAGATAACGCTGTCTTTCAGGTTATCTCAGGAGAGATTGGCCTGTTGCCTGTAAGCTACTGTTCAAACACCTTATGTGCCTACAAAAATATATACAGAATGACAAAGCTTTCAAAGAGAGATGTATTCTGAATGTCAGAAGTGACAAATTTCCTTGATATCTTCTATGATTTTCCAAAGCTATAAAATACGGTACAGGAGAATTAGCTTATAGCTTTGCTGTAATTTCCCTAGATAGTAAATTCAAGCTCTTTCTCTGCATTTAAATGTGTTTTATAATAGGAAGTTAACTTTATAATTCTCTATATGAGTTTAAAATTCGGGTCCTGATCTGGGGTGATGAAGTTAAGCAACTCTGAAGTTAAATGTAAAAGAGGATTTTGTGCTATTTCTGAGAACTGCTGCATCCTTAGAAAAACTATCCAAAACAAAACAAAACAAAAACTATTTGTGTGTTACAAATAGTCCACACAAAAAAAATATCACAATGCAGTTGTCATTATCCAAAAGGAAAGTAACGTAGGACATACATGACAAACGTCCCTGAGAAATTAATATGGCACACGAAAGACTTGGAAGAACCTGTAAATATTCAGATAGCTTTTTCCATCACATCAATGACGTGTTGTTTTCCATCCATGTTAAGCCATTTTAAGACATGTTTTAGCAAATGCACATTATTATATAATGTAATATTAGAAATGTCTTCACCTATTTCTCATAAATTTGTAAAGTTTTGGTCTTTAAAAAGCACTTTTTTTTTTTTTTTTTTTTTTTTTAAGACTTAGCTAAAGAATGATGTTCAAGATAACAGAATGGAGCAGCTAATAATCCATAACCCACAGGGCCTTCCCACCACATGTGCTTCTGGGAAAATAGAAGCTACCAGACTAAAATAATTCATATTGTTCAAATTCATATAATTGCACTTTTTAAAAGAAAACGCTTCTTGTTTGCTCTGCACATGCACATCAAAAAAACATCAAAAAAAAGTTCTAGGGGAAGGGAGAAAATGGGAGTTTCCAGTTTAATATGGAGAAAAGCTTTATGCAAAGCTGCATGCTTTCCAGGCCTTCATTCCCAGCACTGAGACATCAAGATGATGACTTTTTATGTAAGTCTCATGAAAACTGGCAGTGAAGCACAGGAGGAAACACAGCATTGTAGGTTCTGAAGGAGAGACAGTTCTGGAAAGACATTCATATCTAAGCTCACTGTCCTTTCTGAGGTAGCAGCTACCTTCCTACTGAACATAGACAAAGGCTCTATGTTCTGCTTACAACAAGGCACATCGGAAACTAGCATACTAGATAGAATAGCAAGGCACATTAAAGCTTGAGACCAAGCTGCTCTCACATAGTTGGTACATAAGTGTTAACTATAATTCTAATTTCATTTTAAGTATACTTCCAAAATGCTATTAGATTATTTTTCTTTTTTTCAAGTGCAAGTTATTGCTGTTAATATATAACTCAGTATAGCTGGGATCTGTAATCTATAGAATATTGCCAAAAAAGGGTGAACTTCAAAAATACTCTTTTATTTATGTAAATAATTGAGCTCTAATAAGACTGAAAGAACTTGTCTGAAGACTGAAGAACATTGTCACACCTGTCAAACAGCTGATTCATAAGATTTACCCATAAGCTGTATATATCTTCTCAACACTAAGATGGTGGTTGACATGAAGAGAAATGCAGTAAGTTGTTAATAAGTTTTATTCTTTGACAGATGTTTTTTTCTTGTACATAGCATCCAAATGAATAGCAGTATAAGAGTATTAATTTTTCCTTAAGAAAGATCTGTTCCATTTGCTGTACAGAACACATGACAGTTCTGCAGCATGTCAGATAAACCCAGCTCACATAGCTGACTCAGTGAGAGTTAATATTCATTAAAAGCAATAATGAGGTGATACTGCCCTGATTTAGAGTACCTACAGGAAGCTGGTAACAATAGTCAGTGCTGGGCCAGAATGCCCTATCTCACTCTTAATTCAAGCACGCATGAGCACCAGCCCATGACTTACTGGGTCCCGCTGTTAATCCAGCACTGAGCATAATGAAGGGTGAATTTCCATTTCAGACTTGGTGCTTCTGCACTGTGACATAAAGCTGTGGTTTACAATGTGTTACGTAAATTGCTTCATTGGCACACAGGGTCCAAAGATCTAAAATGTCAGTGCTTAAATGTCTATTTGAATTGTAAGTAAATAGCCTAATATCCTGGGGCCATTTTACCTCAAGCAGTTCAAAACAAGCCAAAGAATATTTGGAGATTTGTTAGTGCATTTTTGGTATCCAAAACTAGAAACAGACTTTCCAGCTATTTCAGGATTTTCAGTTGTTAACTAAGATTATATTAAAAAGGATTTCATGCAGCTAGAATTGGTAGAGGGACCAGGAATGCCCAGGCAGATATTTTCCATTCAGTGCTGAAAACAAAAGCAAGTTTCAGTGATCAGTGACAAATTTATGAAAAAATTTATCACTTACAGTGGTCAATCAGGTACCCCTTGGGAATAATGTAGCATTAAGTATATTTATGAAGCAGCCAATGCACAGAGAAACAGCTTGTAATTTCAGAGAAGATTTGCACCTCAATTGCAACACAATAAAAGCAATTTGCTTCACAGATGCCTTCACACAATTTCTTTCTCTTTAAGGCTTTCCTGCTTCCATATTGCAGAGAAGCTCCTGTAAGTCCACACACTGAGCTGTGCAGGTCATTCAGCTTCTGCATGCAACAAATGCTCCATGAACAGCAGTTATCCCTGTAGAAACCATCAAGGGCCACTGCCTGCTGCCAGAGGGGAAAAAAATACAAACACAAAAAGATTAGTGGAAAAAAAAAAACAGACTAGTGAAAGGACAAGATGCTTCCTGCTTGACTTTGATAGATCACTTTGGCTATGCTTAAAAGAATAAATTAAACAGCATGAAGGAATGTTCCCAAGCACAGAAGTTTGACTTACATGGTGAAACTGTTAAGATGACCCAAGTTGGTACTGAAAGTCACCCAGATGGTTTCTGCTTTGAAAGATGGTGTAGGCCTGAGGGAATTCCCAACAGGCAGTCTTGCTATAGGCACTATATTCGGGTGCTGAAGGCACTATGTTCTGAAAAAAAAAAAAAAAAAAAAAGAACTGAAGAGGAATAAGGCAGGCAGTATTCTGACTGTTGGCCTCCATGACAGAGGGCAGCCCTGCCTGCGCTTAATACCTAGTGTAGATGTTAGTACTGGTATCAGGAGAGCAGGCATCCCTGGCTCTCCAAGAGCTAGGTTCAGCCTTGAGCTGGGCACACAAACCCCTTGTAGAAAGCCTGGGAAAAGTTAGCAATCTTAGTTGATAGTTATCACACATTTCCCAGCAAAGTCTGGACAAGCTAGAAGTCATTTCTGTTTGTGTCTGCCCTGAATTTCTGCAGAAAAATGCCTCCAATAACCTAACTCAGAAAGTGATGGCAAAGTTCTCTTGGAGATTAAGTACCAGGTTCCAGTCCCATCTCTGAACCATTTTTGTTTATTTTATTCACTAACTGTTTAACATTTAATACATAAACAGTGCTTAGAACAAGAAAAGGAATCCACAGTTCATCCTTTTTGGGCAAGTTTCCTGATAACAGGATTAAAATCTTATGCTTATTCTTGCATGTTCTGTTTAGTCCAATGACTCTTCAGTTCTTTGCTGCACAGCAAGAAAGCTTCAAGGAAGATGGGAAACATCTGACAGATCTTTGTCATAGATCATCTAGAGACAGAATTGTCTCTAATTCAGATGGTCTCCAATAGATGTTTTTGAAATTTTTCAGCATAAAAGCTCACAGGGGGTGTTCTCTATTCCCATTGTGAATTACTCACAATATCCAATCTAGGTGGACTACAAATTAAGTAATTATTGCTTCTCCATCCGGTGAATCAATTAGTTAATCTTATAAAAGCTGTTGTTTTCATTCCCATAGATACTTCATAGGTACATTCTGGATACATTTGGATCAAGTCTTATCTAAGTAGGAAGGTTAATGAGAGTCCCAGTTTGGATCCAGGTAAGACAGTCACAGAAAGAAGCATTTGCAGAGCAGAGCCTTAAGCACCCTTGCAGTTTCATCAATGATAACAAGCTATGTGAGGAACTGAGGTTTTCAAATTCTCATTTTTCTTCCTCAGCTGACATCTTAAATTCTAACAGTATTCGCTTTCAGAATTCACTTGAGGTGACTACACACTTTATGGTCCCCTGCATCACTTTTTCATGTTGCATATAGCTAGCACTAGTTGCCTACTTATGGATGGGGTTTTAAGGACAGCTACTGAAAATTAGGAAATTTTTCTTCCACCATTAGAGACATCCCTGGATGTAGTTTTCCTCATGATTGCTGAAGGTTGACTGCTGTTGTCATTAAGTTAGCTCAGTGTCAACACAGAGATTAAATGGGAGAATGAAGATATCCTTCAGTCAAGAAGGAAAAAGGCTAGGAAATACAGCCAAAGACAAGGAAGAATGTAGAAGACTGAAGGAGAGGAAGAAATGGGAAGGGGCAACTTTGTCCTTCAGATCTCCAGATACACACAGGTAGGTAATAACTCATTATTATGATGATCAATTTGAATAAATGGTAAAAAGTAAGTTTTTTGCAAAACTTACATTTGTATGATGCCACTTAAAGTGAGGTTCTAAATTTTATTGGATGTGTAATGACATCTTAGTTACTTCATTGAAATGACAAACTGAAAGAAATGCAAGATTCAGAATGCACAGTGTGTATGCTGAGTATGTTTAGGTTAAACTAAGAAAACAAAGGTAGTAACCATCCATAAGAGATCACATTCACAATATCTTAGTCCTTAGTATTGACAGTATGCTGGCAGGATCTGAAAGCAATTTCTTACAACTCATTCGGCCTGAGTGATCAAAGAAAGCAGATTTTGAGGACCTGAAATTAAGAATGAGGCTTAGGTTCTGCATTTGGATAATCAAATAATCAAACAACTAAATAAACAAACAACAACAACAAAACATTTGAGCACAGTCATTTTGAGCCTTCTTATGGAAGGCATACTGCGTTAACAATGATCTGAAGGAAAAGTCTCTTCTAAGCTATCTTTTGGCTAGTCCTAGTGAGTTCATTAGACTAATATTTTTAGACTAATATTTTTTTTCTTCCACACCGTTAGAAATTTTGCTTGTTAAAAAAAGGTTTTAGTTCCATAAGCAATTCTACTGCAAAATTTTAATTGTATTCTGGGAACAATGCGAAATAAATCCCCAAAATGTCACGGCCTGTTGAGGGCATGATGCTTCCTCTTTCAGGCATCAGAGAGGCTAAAGCTGGACTGAAGCATTCTGGGTTGGGCAAAATAAATGTGTGCTTCTCCAATTTATATTACTTCTGGGATTCTTTCCCCTTTTTAAGTAAGGAAGACTAAAAGACAGTGTATCTGATTTCAGTTATTTTACTGTGTATTTCTGCCATACTTTGAGATATAAATAGCAGAATAAACAGTCAAGTACGCAAGCAAAGTTGAAAAGTCAAAGACCAATGCTTGTTTCTGCAGTATTTCTAGCTTGCACACATGCCAAGTGCAATATCATGTAACAAACAAATTCTTTACAGATAAGAACTAGATTTGGGGTTTCTTCATTTCCCACTGACTCCCCAACATTATAAAAAAAAAAAATTTAAAAACTGCATTAAAGTCACCAATTATTAAGATAAGGGCAACCATATGTTTATGATTGAAATTCTGGAGGTAAAATAAAATATTCTTTTCCATTCTTAACCACTCTTATTCAATGTTCTGAAGTGGGAAGATGTGCTTTATCTAGTATTTGTGTGCAAGTAATATTTATTATAAAATAATGATAGGCATAAGACTGCAGAGAATATTTGATTATGAACACTACTTATCTGACACTTCTTCCTGACTATAAGCATAAAGACAAGCTTGCACAGTGAAAACAACTTGAATAATTAGTGCTGTTAGAATGCCAGTCTTTTAATGATCTCTACAGATGCAAATAAATTAAAATGGATGTACTGATTGCTGAATAAATACCTATCCTAACTTTTGATTTGGGTTTTCATTTGAGGTTATGTCATCCAGATTTGTCTATCTATCTATCCAGAGAAAATCCTTAACTCATTATAATATCTCCTCATGGTGAGGGGTCTGGAGCACAAGTCCTATGAGGAGTGGCTGAGGGAGCTGGAGAAACAAACAGGACCTGGGGAAATCGCCGCAAGTTGTATCAAAGGGGGTTTAGGTTAGACTTAAGGAAGAACTTTTTCTCTCAGAGAGTGGTCAGGCACTGGAATGGCTGCCCAGGGAGGTGGTGGAGTCGCCATTGCTGGCAGTGTTCAAGAGGCGTCTGGATGAGGAGCTGTGAGATCTGGTTTGGTGCTAGTGGTAGCAGTGGTAATGGGAGGACAGTTGGACTAGATGACCTTATAGGGCGTTTCCAACCTTGTGATTCTATGATTCTATGATCTATCTATCTAGATATTGTAATATCTAGATAATGAGTAATATTACAGTATCTAGATAGGTAGATATTATAATGGGTAAAGGATTTTTTATATGACATTTACTATATGTGACCAAAATATTTAGAATATTAGAAATGTCTAGAATATCAAAAACATCTGTGACATGTACCTGAGCTCTAGTGCACAAGATGATTTATGATTCTTCACAGTAAGGACATAAATTTCTGCTGAAAGTACTGTGAAGAATCACATTCACAATAGTGACTTGAGATGAAGAAGAAAATAGAACTGCTTTACTTCATTTATTGCAATTTTAATAATGTAGCAACATTTGAATATATTGTGTTCATATTCTATCACTAATATAAAAAGAAGGTTGAAGTCTGTTTTATAGACTTACTGTCCAGACGTCTTTGTTAAGATACTCTGAATTTCTGCTCCTGTTTTGACATTATTTATGTATTTTGACTTATCTATTTCTATGGGAATTACAATTTGTCCTGTAGATCTGCCAGACCTTTTAAACTTTTTGCAGTTCAATTTCATACTTGGGCATAGGTGACCATGAGGACTGTGTGGAGGAAACGGACCTGGGGGTGTTGATTGATGCTCGGCTGAACATGAGCCGACAGTGTGCCCGGGTGGCCAAGAAGGCTAACGGCATCCTGGCTTGCATCAAAAACAGTGTTACTAGCAGGAATAGGGAGGTAATTGTCCCCCTGTACTCTGCACTGGTGAGGCCGCACCTCGAGTATTGTGTTCAGTTTTGGGCCCCTCATTGCAAGAAAGACATTGAGGCCCTGGAACGTGTTCAGAGGAGGGCTACGAAGCTGGTGAGGGGCCTGGAGCACAGGCCTTATGAGGAGCGGCTGAAGGAGCTGGGATTGTTCAGCCTGGAGAAGAGGAGGCTCAGGGGAGACCTTATAGCACTCTATAACTTCCTGAAGGGAGGTTGTGGTGAGCTAGGGGTCAGCCTTTTCTCTCGTGTACACAGTGATAGAACTAGAGGCAATGGTTTCAAACTGCGCCAGGGGAGATTCAGGCTGGACATTAGGAAATATTACTTCTCGGAAAGGGTGGTCAGGCACTGGAATGCACTGCCCAAGGAGGTGGTGGAGTCACCGAACATGGATGTGTTCAAGAGACGTTTGGATGTTGTGTTGAGGGATAGGATTTAGCTGGGGAGTATTGGTGATGGTTGGACTGGATGATCTTTTAGGTCTTTTCCAACCTTGATGATTCTGTGATTCTGTGATTCTATGTAACTCTCTGCCTTGTTCCAGGTTCTCACGTCAACACTGAAGTGGTTTCTTTTTAAAACCCTGATCTTTCATTGTTTTCTTGACTAATGGTTGTGCATCCTGTAAATGTGATTGCAGTCTGAAAATGGAGACAGTTAATCTAGGAACACTTATCCTGCTGCTATTTAACCACAGTCTCCTGGGACAAGCTGAGTGGAAACTATGGGATGTCTAAAACATTTACTATACTGGATGAGAAATTGGTGTTAGGTTTCCTTTTGAGCTCTCTCCAAGCACACTGTAACATTGGACTTATCCATTAGACTATGATCTCTGGAGTAAATTTTTTAGGAGGTGAGCTAATAGATGCAAAAGATGAATGGTTGGCTAGAAAACATCAAGAATAGAGCTTATCAAAACAAGTATAAGACCAGTATAGTTCTTCTACAATAATAGTTAAATATGCTAATTACCAGTCTTAGGTCACCTGCAGAGGAGGAATCCTGATGACAAATAATGAGATCCAGCTTGCCACCCAGTATGTGGCAGAGTAAAGAGTAAAACAGAGGGATAAGGTAGCACTGCTTGAGATAAGCCGATAACAGCCTCTGTGACAAACTGCTTCCTATCTAGAGGAGTAGATCAGTGAGGAAAAGAACAGAGGAGAAGCAGATGTGAGGTGACTTCCCCAAGGAAAGTCGGTGACCAAATCAAACTCAGAGATCACACACCCCACATCATTTTTTTTTCACCCCATCTGGGATATCCATGTTATAGTGCAGAGGGCTGCTTTTTTTCTCAATTATCCAAATAACTTTTATGGCACTGAATATCCATTCCAACAGCTATTGTTCATTAATAACTGTACAATCATTTATCTTTCGTCCTTATGTAGCTGTGGTCTGTAGGTGTATAAGCACTTAACACAGAGCAATCCTGGTTAAGTATAAGGGCGTCTATGCATCACTGAAATATGAATACGCATTTGGTTATGTTTCTTTCTATTTAAATCTGTTTAACCCAGAACACAATCCTCATATGCAGTCAGATATGAGATTTCTGTCACAAATACTGGCTTTCAAAATCCTTGGGCAGAGTACATCATACAGAAAGGAAAACAGAATAGCTAGTTTTCTTCAGTAATAAAAAGTTTGCAGAAGGAAGCAATCTGAAGCCTGCTCTGATCTGCTAGGAAAGCACTCTTTTCTCACTGTAGGAATAGTAAGATTAACAGAAAATAAGAATCACTACTAGATGTTACTCTTTACTGGTTCTAGCACCAGTAGAATTAACAAGAAATGTATCTCTCCTGAATATTTTAAAATTATTTTAGGTATTTTTATGCCTTATATATACTGATGCACACTTTTACTCTATTTGTAGGGTTCCAGTTAAAAATCTTCAGGATAATGATTTTTATCATAACAGCATCTGTCCCAAAATTCTTATTTGGTAGCCAGGGATTTCATTAAAAGTTGCAAATGAAAATGTTTCAATATTATTAAAAAAAAAAAAAAAACTTCTTTTCCTCTAATAAAATGATTACTATTATGAGGAAGAGAAATATTTCTAGCAGTACGAGTGGCTCCTGACTGTGATAGCTCAAGACCACTTATGGAAATTTCCTTTAGTTTATGACAGGTACAACAGTATGGCGAATCTGACACCTACTGTAGACTTTTAATGTTCCATGTAGGACTATATGAGATATACTTACCAAAATATTTTATCATATCTGGTAGTTTGGTAGTTTAAATTTGTTGTTACTGTGACATTATTATTTTTTTTATCTGTTCCACCTGAATGTCAGAAGGTCCTCTTTCTGCATGGAAGGCAAAGTTGATGATGCCGAAATAAAAAAGAACACTAAACATTTTGCTCAAAACAGATGTATGCCACATCTCAGAAAAGGTGCTTAGCATTCTTTATTTTCAACCTTTAATGTCATAACATTCCCAGTAATGAAACAATGTACATAGGGCTTTGATTACATTGGATGAGAAGGAGATGTAATGGATGATGTGAATATCACTCCATTGAGCTCTTCAGCTCTTACCTCTTCCCATCAAATGCAAATCACTAACCTTATTACAGTTTAAAGTCTCTCTTTTTCTATATATTGCAATAAAGAGTCTGAGACGGATTAAGAAATCAGAATTTTAGATTTTATTTTCTTTCTTGAGGCATAAATTCAACTCAGCTTAAATCAAGTATTTGAGCTCAGATTCCTGTTTTGCATGCTGCAACAAGGTGAATGTAAAACAAAACCAGTACCTCAGTATGTGATTGCATGTTATTGTAAATAAATTCAGTAGTGCAATAAAGCTACTTGGAGAGTGAATGTCAATTGAAGGTAAGTCTCTAAAATGCTTGCACTGCAAACTTAAGAAAAAAGAACAAATCAATTTAACATGCAAAAAGCAAAGAAATAAGACATAAAAATTTTGCAGTCATGCATTTAAATATTTAAATGTCACCTAGCATAGTCATTAATCATAGAAATATGAACAGGAACAGCATTTCCAGAATGAAGACTTGATAACTCTGATAACTTCAGAAAGTAGATGTCACCCTGTGCCTTGTCACTGAGTACTGAAGAAAATCTGAAGTCTCAAAGTGAAATACAATCTAAAGAACTGCATCTTCTCATTTCTATGTTAACAGGGCATTTTATATGGCTCTAATTTGGTCTCAGATGACTTGAAAATTGCTGTAGGCCAGTATGAAGCATTGAAGGTGATAATACAAAATACACATTTTTTCAACATCTGCTTCTCAATTTGATTGTTTTGCATAGTTCATTTCTATTCATTCCCAGACACTAACATGATCATTTCAGTTCTGAAAACAAAATGTACCCTTGCAGGTTTATAGCACCTGCACCACAATAGCTGAGTCAAAGAGTTCACTCAGTTTTTTTAATATATTTCAAGTAAGGAACAATCTTCAGGGAAATAAGGAAGCACAGATAAAATATGCTGTCTTACGCATTTGTCTGAATAAGTGCAATTTAAAAGTAAAGAAGTGTCACAAAAGAGGAGAATGAAACATAAAATAGAGAGTACTGGAAAGCTGTGAAATACAGAATAATGGCTTTGCTTTTTTAAAGTCAGTGACAGGCTTGAGTGTTTAAAGTTTATTATGTGAAATGAGCCAGATGAAATAATTATTTATCATTGACTAGCAGAGAGTGAATTCTAAATGGAAAGCAGTTTTCAATTAACTGGTCATGCTACACTTAACTGAGGTTATGTTGCAGAATCAATCAAGAAGAAATGTTATTTGCCAATGTTTCATGAGCTGGATGGTTCTTATTTTAAAACTAATATGCTATTTTAAAGGTGGGGGCAAGGTGGGGACTGGTGATAAAATGTGCATCCCGCTGTAGAAAAAAAAATAGCAAAAGTCTTTTGACACTTGATGTAAAATTTCAGAATATTTTGTTGAGATGAGTTATAGCTGTTGGCATCTAGCATCAGATAAATGCAGTGTTATCTTTCTAATGTAATTCCACAGCTGCTTCCATAATCAAAATATTGAGGTCTCTATATTATCTCAGGCTATGAAAATGAAAGTAGTGTGTAAATATAAGTGAATATGCTAAGCATACTCTTCAGATTCAAAGATAAAGTCTCTACAGAACTGGTGTCAATGGCAAATTTCCCTTATCACTGAAAGCATAAATCAAAACTGATTGCTTTGGTCTTCCAAGCTTTTTTACTGTTCACCTGCAGAATTTCTGCCTTTTACCTTCTTTTCACACGTTGACTGCAAGTTTGGGATCACAGAATCATAGAATGCTTTGATTTGGAAGGGATCTTAAAGACCACCTTGTTCCAGCCCCACTGTCATGGGCAGGAACAGCTCCTACTGGATTTCTCAAAGCCCCATTGAACCTGGCTTTGAACACTTCCAGTGATGAGGCAGTTTCTCTGAGATACATTCTGGTGCCTCAGCACCCACAGGGTGAAGAACTTCCTCCTTATATCTAACCTAAATCTCTCACTTTTAAAGACATTGCCCCTTGTCCCATCACTGCACTCCTCCAGTTTTCTGGTAGCTTTTCTTTATTGGAAGGACTGCTATAAGGTCTTCCCAGAGCCTTCTCTTCTCAGACTGAACAAGCCCAGTTCCCTCAGTCTGTCTTCATAGGAGAAGTGGTCCAGTCCTCTGATCATCAGGTAGAGTCTCACAAGAGTGGACTAGAGAGGGACAGTCACCTCTTGCACCTCACTATGCTTCTTGGATGGAGACCAGCATATGGTTGGGCCAGAAGCGCACAGTGCCATGTTATATTCTCATCAACATCAGAGCTGCTCCCAACCCATTCTCTGGCAGCCTGTATTTGAGTTCAGGACTGCCCTAACCCAAGTTCAGGACCTTGCACTTGACCCTGTTGAACTTCATGAGGTTTTCATGGTCTCGCCTCACAAGTCTGTCAGGGTCCCACTGTCTGGCATCCTTTCCTTCCAGCATATTTCTCACACCAATCATTTTGGTGTTATTGACAAACTTGCTGAGAGTGCATTCAATCCCACTGTTCACATCACTGACAAAGATGTTAAACAGGGTCAGTCCACTACCAGTGCCTGAACACTGACCATGACTGCTACCAAGCATACCATGACAGATCACCATTGATCATTCTATGATCTAGTGACCCATCTGGTTGACAAGGCAAAGGCTGTTGATGTAGTCTACCTAGACTTCAGCAAGGCCTTTGACACTGTCTCCCATAGTATCCTCCTGCAGAAGCTGGCAGTCCATGGCTTGGACAGGAACGTTCTTGGCTGGATAAGGGACTGGAGAGCCAGACACAGAGAGTGGTGGTGAATGGAGCTAAATTCAGATGGCAACCTGTCATGAGTGGTGTTCCCCTGGAGTCAGTGCTGGGGCCTCTCCTCTTCAATGTCTTCACTGATGACCTGGATGAGAGCATTGAGGGCACCCACAGTAAGTTTGTGGATGACACCAAGTTGGCTGGACGTGTCGATCTGCCTGGGAGTAACGAGGCCCTACAGAGGGATCTGGACAATCTGGATAGCTGGGCTGAAGCCAATGGGATGAGGTTCAACAAGGCCAAATGCTGGGTCCTGCACTTTGGCCATAACAACCCCAGGCAACTTTACAGGCTTGGGGCTGAGTTGCTGGAAGACTGTGTAGAAGAAATAGACCGGGGGATATTGATTGATGCTTGGCTGAACATGAGCCAGCAGTGTGGACAGGGGGCCAAGAAGGCCAATGGCATCTTGGCTTGCATCAGGAACAGTGTTGCCAGAAGAAACAGGGAAGTGATTTTTCCCCTGTACTCAGCCCTGGTGAGGCTGCACCTCAAGTACTGTGTCCAGTTTTGGACCCCTCACTGCAAGAAAGACATTGAGGCCCTGGAGTGGGTTCAAAGAAGGGAGACAAAGCTGGTGAGGGGTCTGGAGCACAGGCCTTATGAGGAGCAGCTGAAGGAGCTGGGATTGTTCAGTCGGGAGAAGAGGAGGCTCAGGAGGAATCTTACTGCTCTCTATTACTATCTGAAGGGAGGTTGTAGTGAGCTGGGGTTTGGCCTCTTCTCTTGTGTAACTGGTGGTAGGACTAGAGGGAATGGCTTCAAACTGTGCTAGGGGAGATTTAGGCTGGACATTTGGAAATATTACTTTTCTGAAAGAGTGGTCAAGCACTGGAATGGGCTTCCCAGGAGGTGGTGGAGTCACCGACACCGGAGGTGTACAAGGAACATTTGGATTTTGTTGAGGGACATGGTTTAGTGAGTACTATTGGTGATAGGTGGATGTTTGGACTGGATGATCTGGAAGGTCTTTTCCAACCTCAGTTATTCTGTGATTGGTGTCTAATTAGACATCAAGACATTGGCCACAACTCTGAGCTCTGCTATTCAGCCAAATCCTTATCTTCCAAGAGGTCCATACATCAAATTCAAATTCTCCTCAGTTTAGAGACAAGGATATCATGAGAGATGATATCAAATGCTTCACATAAATCCAGGTAGATGATAGCAGTTGCCTCTACCTTATCTAACAGTGCTGTGACCCCAACATAGAAGGCCATCAAATTTGTCTCACACACACTTTACTCTTAGTGACACCATATTGCCCATCACCCATCAAATATGCCTTAGCAACTGCTTAGAAACTCCTTAGTTTCTAGGAGCAGAAATATCTGCTCACAATATTTCTGGGCAGAGAGATGAGACTGACCACCCTGTAGTTCCCCTTTTTCCCTTTTTAGAAATTGAGATAATGTTTTCCCTTTTCCAGTCAGTGGGAACTTTATCAGACTGCCATGACTTTCAAACATGATGGGTAGTGGCAAATTCTTTCCATCAGGAGCTTCAGACACCCCTTATTACTTCCCATTGATTTGTACACCTTGAGGTCCCTTAGATGGTTTCAAAACTGATCTTACCCCCCAGTGAGTGGTTCTTCACCATCCTAGCCCCTGCTTTAGCCTACTGTGATTTGGGCAGTGTGACTAAAGCACTTGTTGGTGAAGACTGAGGCAAAAGGTCATTGAGTATCTCAGTCTTCTCCATACCTCAGGTAACCCGGTCTCTCATTTCCTTACAGAGAGGGCTTATATTATCCTTAGTTTTCCTTTTATTACTGACATTCCTAAAGAAGCTTTTCTTCTTGCCCTTGGTGTCCCTGTCCAGTATTAACTATATCAAGGCAATGTCTCTGCATTCCTCCCAGGCTACCCATCCTTGCTTCCACCCTTCTATCCAAGAATGAACAGTTTTGGTTCATTTTTTAACTTGCCTATGAAGCACTCAAGAGCAGGGAATGCAACTTGTTCTGATATAATAGTTGCTTAATTTAAAGAGCTTTTTGTCTGTGAGTCAGACCTTCAGTATCTTTTGTAATATAAACAAATATAAATAATGCCCATGTCTTGGAATAGTCTAGGATTTTTTGTGCTAAAGCTTTCAGTGGAAAATTGATACGTGCATGAGGAAAGTGGGATGTGATATTCAAGACAGCTGCAAACATTCTTAAAATTTAGCTTCTTTCAAGTAATAAAGTAAATGGCTAATTGTATTAATTTGATTTAATAAATACATGTTATTATATAACTATACAAAAAGTGATGTACTGAGTATCTAAAGAGAATTCTATTTCAACAAATGCATATAGTTCAATTAAGTTGAAAGAAAGAGCTTATGTGCTTAACAGTAAGTGTGTGCATAAAGATTTGCAAAAACGACAAAATACACAGAAGGAAACACTACTTGGAGAAAGAAGCAAACACATTCTTCTAAATATCACCACTGAATCACACTAGGATTTCAAAGCACTTTATAAAAGCTAATTAATTATCCTTCATCTATACTGAACTCTTAATCAGCAGAACTCAGCATCTTTTATTGCAAAGAATTTCATCTCCTGGAACCGTAAGATAAAGATAAAAAAAATGCTATTGTCCTCTGAGGTTTGAAGGAAGTCAGAAGTGCGTCACTTTAGTTATGCTACAAATTACTTACTGGTTCCAGCACTTACCTCTTATACAAGATTGAATGCAGAAGTCTGGCAGAATGGGTATCAGGGATGAACACTTTCTAGGTGCTTGAGTTGTTGTTCAAAAAATGACCATTGAGAAACCAGGTGTAGGATACAATAGTCATGACTCTGAATCCTTGAGCTAACTACTAAAAACAAAATTTCATTAAATGTTGTTGCTAGCAATTTAAGACACTTTTCCACCCTATTTTGTAGCATCTTAATTGAAATCAATTTCAGACACTTTCAATTGCTGTGTAATCTGAGTATGCAATCAACACCAAAGGCCAACAGAAGGGTGGTGCTAACAGAGGCAAGATGTGTTGCAAAGGGAACTATATCCTGTGCAACTGAAAAGGCATTATCCCAAGAAGGCTATGCCTTTATCCCAATACAGATTTGGTTACAGTCTTCCTGTTGCTAACCAAATATGTGCACTCACTAAGTTTGCTGACGTGGCTATATGTATCAGATACCATTTTCCTCAAAACTAATGCAAGGTTTTCAAAATTCTGGTGAAAGGAGCGCCTAGCATGCAACCAGTGCAGGATGATGCTGTGTGGTTTCACACTGGTGGGTAGCTAAGCACCACACAGCTGCTCCCTCACTTCCCCTTCTGAAGTAAGCAAGAGGAAAAATGTAATGAAACAAATGCTCATGGGTTAAGACAAATACGAGGATATCATTAGCCAATCTCTGTCACAGGCCAAACGTACTGAGAACAAGTGAGAAAATTGTAATTTATTGCCTACTAATAACAAATGAGAGCAGTGAGAACTAAAAGCAGTGCAGGGGAACAGGGAATGGGGGCTGCAGCCAGTCCTTTATGCTTTGTCTCTTCTGCTCCTTCATCATCACTCTGTCTCTGTTCCAGCATGGGGTCCTTCCTCCATGAGATGCTGTCTTTCCTGAACTGATCCCATGTAAGCTTCCCATAGGCTGTAGCTCTTCAAGCACTGCTCCAACATGAACCTATAAATGTACAGGCCTCTAATATGGATGGGCAGCTCAGCTCCACCATGCTGCTCTCTCACTCCCCTCTTCAGACAGAAAGGAGGAGAAAATTTAAAGAAGAAAAAGCTGACAGGTTGAGATAAAGACAGGGAGATCACTCATCAATTAATGTCATGGGCAAAACAGAGTCAGTGTGGGAAGGTTAATACAATTTATTTCTTATTGTGAATAGATGAGAGCGGTGAAAACTAAAAACAAACTGAAAACACCTTCCCCCCCACCTCCCCTGTTTTACCTCCCACCACCTTGAGTGGTGCAGGAAAACAGGGAAAGGATACTGGAAAAATAGCCTCTAAATTCTTGATGCACCTGAAAATACTGCTTAGTCATGTGCTTATCTTCTGGTGTTAGCTCCTCCCAGGCAACTTCTTAGGGAAAAGCCAAAAGATTGAATGTGATTCACCTCATTAAATAGCAGGTTCTTATGTTACAGCTGCTATCCGAGGTCACAGTTGGGAATTAATTTATGAGTTAAAAAATGATCCTCCCAGGGCTAAGGATTCCCTCCTGAAACAACAAGCGTTTCTGTGGCATCTTCTCTGTCTCATTTTCCTGTCTTCCAAGAATGGGATAGAAAAAATACTTTTGAATACTTACAAAACCCTTTGAACATTGCTAGTAGCCAATGGTTGATATGATCCGAGACTCTTCCAGAAGGATCTGTTCCATGACTTTCCCAGGCAAATAGGTGAGGCTCACAGGCCTGTAGTTCCTTGGCTCCTCCTTCCTCCTTTTCCTGTAAATGAAAGTTTCCCTTTTTCTACTCCCTGGAGGCTTCTCCTGACAGCCACAATTCTTCAGATATGATGGAGAATGGCTTGGCAACCACATCAGCCAGCTCTGGGAAGAACTCTGAACTCTAGAACGCAGAATTCTGGGAAGAAGTGATAAAATGTTTCTTAGGATAGTGATGTAAAAAAAAAAATCCCTTTTGAAAATAAAATATTTGCCTCATGGCCAAAATGTCTGCTTCACAAACACTGTATCAATGGCCTAGCTGCTCTATATGTAGAGAGTTGTCTCAGGTTGTCATGTATCTTTCTTGATAATCAAACCAGCTCTGGACAACTGGTACACGTCTTTTGCAACTATTAAGATCTATTGTAAATGTAAGAGAGTCTTAGTCCCCATTTCTTAAAGTGCACAAAGCCATGAGAGAAAAAAATTATATTAAAAAAAATGGATTGGGAAAAAAAAAAAAAGAACTGTAAACTCTCTAAACATCCCTCACCACATTTGCTACTGGCTCTGCAGCAGAACTCTTAGATTATGAAAAAATTCCGTCCCACTCTTAACTCCTCTTTTCCCAAATAACTCCTTTCAACATTATCAATATCATATTATAAGCTGATGAAAATTGTCAATACAATGCAAGGTGCTTTGGGTCCAGTGTCTATTGTTACAGCCACATATATCGTTATAGCAACATATGAAAAAATGGGTATTGTGAAAGAAGGCAATCATGGATATGACATTCTGAGTTTTACATTTCATACTGAGACAAGGACTTTCTGAAAACTCTCTGTTGTCAAACCATTTGCAGAAAATTGAAAACTGAAAGAGTGCATGGGAGTCAATTATATTATATGCATGTACTGGAACAGTTAGTTAAACACTGATATCCATAAACAAATACACAAATTTTATGTTTATAAAATACATACGTATAATCAAATAAAAGAAAACTACAGTAAATAAACATTATCATTGTTTTTATGGTGGCTATTCCAGTCAGAATAACCTGATGTACTGACTTTCTGAAACTCTGTGTTTTCAGCTTGAAGAGGAGAACTAGAATTGCATTCCTTTTCAATTGCAAATCTTACTCAGCACTTTCAGTTCCAGAGATGGCATTGGCACTATTAGTAATTGAATGCATGCCCTGACACAGAAATTCAGACAAAAAATGCTCTATCAACAATGCAATGTTCCCTTCTCCTGCTGTGTAACTGTACTTCATTCAAATCTGAAAGTGATTCACTAGGAAAAAAGAATATATCGTCTTCACCTGAGAATTATTTATAACCCTAAAGATTTAGGGCCAAAATCAAAGTTATCTTAAGAACCTAAAACAGCCAAAGGACTGAGCTACATAGATCTAAAAATATTGCAGTGTGATTACTTCCATTGGAAACATTTGCATTCCTTCTGTGGTATTAAAGAAATTGAACTATATTGAAAGCCTTCAACAGACCTGAATATTCTTTAAACTTCATTGACAATAATAATTATTGACATCTTACCTTTGTGATGCACACAGTGAATTCAGGAAATGTCAGCACATAGTAGTAATAGTTTATCCTGCCTGCCTGGGGCAAGGACTTGTCAGGAAAAAGCACAAATTCAGGTCTCTATTGGAGGTGTGCTGTCTATTGGGTAGGGACTGCTCATGAAAGTGCGTACATTCCAAGGTTAGATGACACAATGGATGTATGTCTGCACCTTAGATTAAAAAGAGAGATGGAGGAGCTTACGAAATGGGTAATGAGAAAAGAGTTGTGACAATTCCCAAACATTACCAGGTCCTTTGTAAACACTAGACAGTATAAGCTCAGATTGTTAATGATCATGTTGTACTTGCAGTCTGAGACTATATTCATGATACGTGGTATGACTGGTCAACCTTCTTAATTCTGCTTCAGCCATCAGCAAAATCAATACCCATGTTCATGGACTAGCTGTTTTCAATGAACTGTTTTCAGATTCCAAATGAAATACGTGCAGCCCTACAACATCCTTCAGGAGCACCTAGGAGTCTTGTTTAGGATTTTTTTCTTATTTTTTTCTTTTTCTTTTTGTAGTATGAATCTCCTGTGGCTAAAAAGGGCAGTCCAGTTCTGTTAGGATCTGGTTTCCTTCCCATGACCTTCAGGCTACCCAGACTGATATTAGAATTTCACCAGTAATAAAAAGATTGGTTTGCAAGACATTCAAAGTAGTGAGATGCTTAAGGATAAGGTTCAGCACTGGGATAGAAATCACAGAATCACTTGAGTTGGAAGGGACCCTTAAATTCATTTAGTCCAACTGCCCTGTGATGAACAGGGACACCTACAGCTCTATCAGGTTCTCAGAGCCCTGTCCAGCCTTACCTTAAGTGTCTGCAGGGATGGAGTATCCACCACTTCTCTGGACAACCTGTGCCAATGCTTCACTACTCCTACTATAAGAAGCTTTTTCCTCATATCCAGCCTAAATCTCTCCTCATTTAGTTTGAAACCATTTCCCCTTGTTCTATCAAAACATATCCTCCTAACAAGTCTGTCCCCTTCATTCCTACAGCCCCCCTTCAGATACTGAAAAGCAGCAGACTGTGAGACTACAGCACCATCAGGGACTGTAGAAAGACTGTGGTCAAGTCAACACAAACTAGTCAAATGCTAGCAATGTCTGTAGGATGCCTGCATGAGCCGTCTCAGCAAAGTATTCCTTGCTAATTTCTGTCCATGGACATGGTTTCATCAAAGGGATGAGTTTCAGGTGAGAGCTGGCCTGGGAGAGTCATGTTTGAACCCACTTTGGCTGAAGGGTAATTCAGACTTGGCACTCCTGTTTCCTAGGGGAGCTCTGTAAGTTTTAAGCTATTAGTTGCAGTTAATTGTCATTTGAAGTCTGCAACTGGCTTTCACCATTTTTCTGTCTTAACAGCAAAGATGTGACTGAGCTTTCAGAATGAAGGCAATGTATTTCATGTATTTTAAGTGTATCCTGTGAAATGAATTCTTAAAGCTTTACGCAAAGACAGAATGATCCATATTAAGTACAAAGCAGACAAAATTGTGGCTGTGTATGAGGTTCCTTTCAGCTTCCAAAAGGTAAATGAAACTCCAGCAGAGGAAAGAAGTAGGTAAATTTCAGTATCATAAGCACCTGAATCACAAAATTTTAATCACAATACCCTTTGACAGAGGTTGAATTTAATGCCTTAATTATAGAAAACACAGCAGCTTTATTTATAATTCACATGCACATTGGAAAGGAAAATAAAAATACTCTGTCAGCACTGACCGTACAATAAACCCCATATCTTGATCTGTCCTTCATTTTTAGCAATATGTTCTTTGCCTATAATATAAACATTTTTTAGCATAAGGGTCACAGAATTTGCTTTGTGCTGGACCAAATCATATGGCCGCTTTTACATTAAGCAGTGTGGTTACAGATGGAGAATTCACTAAGAAATACTACTGTGAAAAAAATACACAAATAAAGAGTAATGTCAACATTTTATTGGTGCTGAGGTAGCTTGCCTTATTGCGGAATAGTCAGCCAAAATATTTGCACAGTTTGACTAGTGATAATTCTCACTTTTATTAAGATTTTACACAGAAGGAGCAAGGAAATAGCAAGCAGTATCATCTACGCATCACAGCATATCCAGGTTACACAGTGGCAGCAGCAAATGCCAACACTATGGAGCAGTTGCACAGAATCCAAAACTTAGTCACACAAGTAGCGCAAGTTGTGCAGCCATCAGAGGAATTGTGTTACAAAGGTGAGTACTAAAAAGGAGAGAGTTAGATTTAATGTAAGCCCTCTTCTGACAAAAGGGAAGGATGGCTGCCGGTAAGATACAGGGGTGGTGAAATAAGAAGTGGTCTCTACTGTCTCTACTGGTGAGTGACAGGATCAAATCTTTCATCATCCCCTCTACTGAATTTAAGGATTGTGTCTATTAAGGATGTGATAGACAGGTCTGTTGGCTACTTCAATAGGAAGATGCAGTGCTAAGGCTGATTTTGTCCAAATGAGTTTATGCTCACTCAGGAGGGATCCAATCACATGAGTCCTCCAAGAGGCTAAGGATGGTCATTTCATGAGGAAAACAAATGCACCTTTAAACAGAGGGCTGACATCTAGAAATTCAAAACTTAATGTGTCTCACAGTTCACATGAATTACTGCAGGAGGAAAGCGAAGCAATAAAAAAATAAAAATTTCTTGCTTAATTTTGGCAAAGGAAATGGTGCAGCTCATTTTAGTTTAGTAAAATCAGCACCCACAGTTTCTAAACAGTAAAACAAGAGTATGCAATTAGATTTGACTACAGGACAAGAACATACAATTGGTTTTCATCTCTTCTTTACATAACAGAAACAGCTGCAATTTTTACTTTTTTTTTTTTCTTTTTTCCTCCACTGTCAGTGCATTTCTGATGCTTGAAAAGTAAATAAATGTTACAAATGACTCACATCAGAACTTTTTTCAGTGTTCTCTAGCTGTATGTGACAGATCATGAGTGGTAAAGTTGAGATCCAAAATTTACCTATAAGCATTGCTGCTTTTCTAAAGCCCCCTCAGTTCCCCCTCCATTCTTCACAGACATCTCCTCATTCAGGTACACCACAAAAAGAGCTTGTCCATACATGTAAAGACTCACATAAACAGTTCATAAAAAAAGAGCTAATGTTTGGGGATGTTTTGTTGGTTATTTTGTTTGTTTATTTGTTTGTTTGTTTTCTGCAAATTATAGCTACAGATTAATGTGGATTATTTTAAAAAAGACATGAGCATTCCGTACTGAATATTCTGAGTATACTGAATATTCAGATACATTTCTGAAAAATTAAATAGTTCTGCTTTGAAAACCTACTCTTCAGCTACCGCCATGCTAACCAAACTGGAAATATCCCTACCCTTACAGCATTTACCGATTGTTCTTAGACTACAGCTGATACAGAAAGAAATTTTCACTGAGAATCGGGGAAGCAGAAAAGTAAGATGGCCAAAGTTTTAAATGTAGTTTCCTACTTTTCTTACTATTACTGTTGTCCTACTTTTCTTCTGTGAGCAATGACATTTTAAGATCTGACACACATTTTAAAGTTATGAATGTGGGTTTTGGACAGGGATTATTTGGAGGATTCCAGGGGAAAGAGGATGTTCAGCATGCTGCTGGGTGTAGCAAAATGCTAAGCAATTTGCCAGCATGCTCCATAGTGTCCAGCCCACTACTCATCCATGCAGCACATAGCGGCTTTGTGGAACAACATTGTCCACTTTCAATTTCAGGATCAAAACTGCCATTTGTGTCCACACCCACTTCCAATACTTGGTGTTGTTACTGCCCAAAATATTGAAAAAAAATAGCTAGAAATGTTATGGCTTGCAAAGCTGGCAGAAGAACACTATTCATAGGTGCACTGCCATCTTCTGGGAGAATCTATTCAGTTTTGAAGCCAGATGAATTAGTTACTTTGTCCAGCTTCTTCCCAGTATAGTGAAGGACAAGTTGTATTCCAAATAGCTGATACTACAGTTAGAAGTTTTGAATTTTCACTTTATCATGTTTTGCTTCATTCAGCACCAAGAAACAAATGTTACTGAATGCCACAGCTATGGGTACTAACACATGGACTGCTGAGGAAAATCCTTTTGATGGCCACACATGGCAAGAAATCATTTGTAAAACACTTTTGTAGAAAGTGTTCAAAATTTTTAGCAATTATCTCTGACAGCTAAATATCATCTCTGATAGCCCTACTCCTATTCAATAATCCAAAGGAAAACATTAAAAAGTGTCTAGGTTCAATACACAGATCTTCATTACAAGTCTGAGATATATTAACCCATCTTCAAATACTTCAGATTACTTTTTTATCTATTTTTTGCCTACTGATGAACACTGACCCTCTGGATCAGGCTATTAATAACCTGATTTATGACATCTTCCATACTTAAACAGATCAGTAGGAGAAAGCCTGCATGCCTCAGAGGAATAGCAAACATTCCAGTTATTTTAAATGTCTTTTCACAAAATAATGTTATATTTCATAGACTAGAAAAACACTACCCAAAATCTCTTGCAGAAATCACATTAATTCATTGAGTTTTAAATCTCCACTTCCAGTGAGGTGGTTTACAGAATTTCAATCTACTGTGCAGAAGTAAGGAACCAGAGAAAAGCAACTGTTTATTCCAACCTATTTTGTGAGCAAATGTTATCAAGTAAAACAACGTGGTTAAATCAAACCATCTGTTTAATTAAGCTTCAAAGTCCCAAGTAAAAGTATTTTTTACTGCTTATACCAATGGGCTACAGACAAGCTAATTGCTATCATCTATCCTCAAGAAAAGACAGGAAAAATATTATTGTCTAATTCATTTATAATCACCAAAGTCACCAGATCTCTTAACTTATCCTTTTTCTATTCTACCTCTTTTTCCACAGGCTAGAAATATGTCAGATCAAGAGGAATTAAAAGGTTTACTCGTTAGTCCATGCTGAATCTTGTATTTCATATTTATGCAAATAAATAATTCCCAAGCCAGTTTATAAGTTAATGATAAATTCAGACTCTCAGTCATTCTACCAGAAAAGTTAAAGTAAATTCTTTGTGCTGTAATGAAACAAAATGGCTGGAAGGGATGATAAATGCTGGTAAGCCCAGGACATGATGCACAGACCTGGAACTTCAGCAGTTCCTTAGCTGCCACTGCCTTGTGCAAACTCAGACTAGGACTAGCACAGAACAAGGTTTATTTTCTTATCAGCTCTCTGCAACTGGCTGCTTTTCTGTATCCCGCCCCTCACCTCCAGTGGATCTCACCTAGAGCTCTCCACGCTGTTTTGAAGGCAAAAGTGAATCATTAGGCTACAATTATGTTGTCTAAAGTACAAACACTTTTGGGTTTTGTGTCACCTTCATGTTCAGAGAGATGTCCAACACAGGTATTTTCTAATCTGTGTTTACTCCACAGCTTAGTTTGACCATTTCTAGGAACATCTGCTACGCTACAAGAGTTCACTAATAAAAATGGCTGCTTGATCCGACTCTTGTCTAAAATATTCCTTCTACTAATATCTACCCTGCCAAAAGGACCTCATAACGAATCACAGAATAGAATCAAAGAATTATTAAGGTTGGAAAAGACCACTAGGATCATCTAGTTCAACCGCTAATCATCACCACTATGCCCATTAACTATGTCCCTCAGATAATGGGCATAAAGAGAGGTTCGTTAATATCAGTAATGCAATTGATCTTTAGCATTCCCAAGGAAACAATCATCCTTGCATGGTTCTTCCACACTGCACGTAGCCTCTGGAAAACTTATAACAGACAGCTACATCAGAGAAGTATGAGCATTTGATTTGGGGTTGGGAGAGGATTGGGAGGCAGGGGGTGACAGATCTCTTGTTGGATTGTGATGCACAGCAATGGAATTATGATCCAAGTGTCCACATGCACTCATGTCCAATAAAATGAGCCAGTTCAATTTGAAACTGGAACTAGAAGCATTTCCAAGATCCAGGTAGTTTACTGGTGCTACAGATGTATGGAAATCAACACGTAAAGCAAATCCCTGATTTTGTCAAAACCAACAGTCACACAGTAACAGAGTAAAAAACAATAGTTTTTTGCTAGCACTGATCAGAGTCCTGCTATCCCATGTTATCTTAAGAAAAATAAACAGTAAGGGAGGAGAAAAATTTCAGTAAAAAATGGAGACAGAGACTGAGTAGATCTGTCTTCCAGACAGAATGAAGGTAAGCTATTGCTCCCATCCCTGGAAAGACCAGAGTGTCCCATGGGCTACCTTTAATGTACTTCTCTGCACAGATAAGTTGCAGAAATAATAACCTTGAACATGGGATCTATCCAAAACCAAGTTCATATAAACATCTCCCACCCATTCATGTGAACCAGAAACAGGAGGAATAGAAGGTGTTCTTCAGGGATTGCTAAAACTCACAGAGCAGAGATGGCTGTGGCTACACTGCATGTTCTCCTTTGATTTGCCCCTGTTCCTAACAAAGCTTTTATGAGAGCGTCCAAAAGAAAGAAAGATTTTGTGATACAAGTTATTCTCAGTTATTCCAAGGCCCACAGTATTCATTAAGGATGAACTTTAAATATGGGACATTGCTGATATTTTATATTGAAAAAGTGATTTTCTAATACTCATTAAAGAGAACGTCTTTTGAGCTAAGTTAGGAATAAGTGCTGGAATCTTGTTTTACAGCCTTAGAATTCAGAAATGTAATTTCAAATATTTACAAGGCTATTTACAAAGACATAGGCTGAAATGTAGCTTCTAGTGAACTAATTTAAGAGCTCAAAATGAACAAAAATTATTGCTTGCTTTCCCACAGGAAGAAATCATCAAGTTTTACTCATTCTCTCTTTCCTGTATGATTAAGTATTACTTCTGTACCAGCCAAGAGATGACCTGCAGTAACCATTCAGAAGAGGCTAAAGTCATAAATAGATACAGTCTCAAAAATATTTATCTGAAATAAAAACAACTCTCAGACCAGCAGAGCGACATCACAGGTTTGCTTGGCAAGCACAAGTATATGAAGACAGAATCTTCCCACAGTGCAGAGCCTATGCAGTTTTCTCAGATAATTCATGCAAGTAAAGCAATGATATCCAACAGCTAAAAAAAAATGATTCAGATATAGATATATAAATATCAATGCTAACAATGAATACAAGCTACATATACTTCATTGACAGCAAAAATAAATGCAGATCAGTTTTACTGGAACTTGCAAACAGGTTTGCAAAGTCATAATTAAACTCAGACCTCAACACCAATGGAAAACTCAATTATATCAGCATCAAAAAAGCCTATATATAATGTATCTATGTTCATAATGGGAAGCAACTGCACCAAAGACATGGATAAATATAGAATAAATCTATAAATGAAAAAGACTGAAGACAACTGCCTGAATGTGTTGGACACTACAGCTTATTAATGCCTTAAGGACATTAAGTTAACTCTTATCATCAGACCATTCCCTGTAAAGATAGGAAGCAGCTGGAACCACCAGTGGAGTCTATCAGCCACTCTCTGAAGATGCCATCCGCAGAAGCTGCAATCCTCAAAACATAATCTTTTTTGTATTCCTCTTTGAAGTTCTCAAACAATTGTGGTGGTAAAGCAGAGCTCAAAGGTTTGACCTCCTACACTAATTCATTCAGAGTTTTATTGTGCTGCCAATAACTCACAGGTCAGGAGTGCTGGCTCCTCTCTCCTTAACCAACGAGAAGAAGGACTGCACATCTGCTGGTCCAGTTGCAGTGAGTGCTGCCTTATTCTGGTATATGACAAAGGGCCAAACAATTGGGGGTGCTCTGGGGAAAAAATTCTCCCCTCTAGTGAAGGGAATGCATGCATCCAAGCCAGAGAGGAACCAAGCAAGGAATCTGACTGGCACTACAAATACAATGAGATTTCATCATTTGTTCCATGAACAACAAAGTTTCAGAAACATCGAATTCTGACATCTTTTCAGAAATAAATTGAAATATTTTGTTCAAAACTGCAGGAAACTTGGTATGAAGTTCAGTGATTGTGAAGCAATCGTATTATGCATAAGGCATTCTTCGAGATCACGTCTGGAATGGCTAATCAGTACATAAAACACAATAGCATATATTAATGGAAACAAAACACAGTAAAGAAAACTAGGTCCTGAATTTACAGTGATACAGTCCAAAGATTTTATTTCACAACCTGGAAGCCAGATCTGGAGTAAATTTAGTTCCTCAAACTCATTTGAAATATACCAATGCTCCTATAAGGAAAGAATATAATTTCTACTTCAAATGTGGTTATATTTCTGATATCGATAGACTGAAACAAATGATATATGAAAACATTACTAAAATATGGAGAACCTGTTTTGCTTAAGGAGATAGGGTTTCAGTGAACTGAACAGAGTTAACAGGTTAAGGATAGAGGTTTGAAGTACTAGCAGATATAAAAATGCAAGCTGATGTATTCAAAAGAGACCAGAGAAATCAGATTTATGTGCACAAAGCCTGTAAGAAAACAAAATTTCCTGTTGCCATGGAAATTGCAACAAAACCAAAAACCATTCCCAATCACAATGAAATCCTGAGATTTTGAAATTTCCTTTGGAAGAAAGCTTTTAGGGAAAACTATTAATTTAGAGCCACTAAAACATGTTACTTACTGCAGATGACATGTTTTTATTTAGGTAAGGATCAGGATTTCTTTTCAATAGTTCAGTTCACTTCTATTTGTACCATCAAAATATTAATAACTATGCCACAACATTTATACTTAACACACAAGAAAAACTTTTTCACCGCTACATACAAAGGTGTTTCCAACAAATTAAACTGATCATAGAGAAGATTAAATATTTCTGCTTCATGCTTTAACTTTTAAAATCAGACCTGAAATGGAAATATTAGCATTTCATTTAAAGTGTTGTTCAGGGAAGATAAATGAGATCTGTATAGTGCTCACATTGTCAAATGAGGCCTACCAAGAAAAAAATGGGCAAATATGCAAAAAATCAAGAGTAGCCCTGCAATTTTGCTACTGGCAGGCTGTCACAGTACCCTACTCATGTCCTCAAGAATCAATTTACTGCCTAGGAAGACATTTCAGTATCTTTTGACATGTATTCCCAATTTCATCCCTGAAGGACCTTCATGGGAAGTATTAGTTGGCACCACAGAGGATACTGAATTCTCCACTTAAGCCCAAGACACTGTTACAACTGAAATTCAAATGTACAAAGTTGGGTAACATCTCCTATATGTCTTCTCTTCATACCTCAGTACTCAGGCCCCTGTGATCTAGCCCAGTAAATTCATATTAAAGCCACTGATTAAGTTCCTCAGTAGAGGAAATTTGCCCATTCCCAGAAAACTGACAAATTATACTGTGTTGGCTTATTGCCACAACAATGGAGTCGCTGAAAAGAGTTGGGTCTCTGCCAAGAAGACGATGATCCAGGAGTTTTCCAACTTCTGAGACTCAGATCACCCTTTCAGCTACTCAGATTTTCGTGACTCAGCAGAGAATTATTTTATTTTTTTTAAACCTGGCTCATTTTTGCAATCTGCTTTATTTTGACACAGATTTATGTCAGTGTGACTGAGATAATGACCAGCTGGACCTGGGGCTGGGCAAGGTGTCACAAGGGAGCAGGAGGAATCCTTAAGCCACTTTTATCACCAACCCTTCATCTTCACTATTGCTGGCTTGAGCTCAGCTCCTTAACTCCCTAAATAGTGCAGGAAAAAAAAAAAAAAGCCTTTCACAATTTCACATATATTAAGAATTTTATATCTGTCTAAGCCTCCTCTTCTATAGACTGTAAAGCATGAACATTAAATAATAATGTTAGAACAATTGTTCTCTTGAGCCCATCTATCCACTTCAGTGCTCTACTTCTGCTTACCAGCCACTAAGCAGTTACTGGTTGATGCTAGTTTATTTACTGGAAAGAGCCCTTTTTGAAATACATTCACCAATTATTCCAGAGGAACATACATACCCATCTGTAACTACTACTTAAAACAAATAATTTCCTTTACAATCAACTTCACGGTTAGATTCCCATTAAAGGATTGGGTGAATAGATGAGGTCCACCAGGTTTTTCATGGTTTGGTTTGTAGTTTCGTTTTTGTTTTTGAGTATGCTTAATAATGAAGCTCTCACTTATAAATTTGTTAAAAAAAAACTGGCTCGTTTCCTTTCTTAAAGTATGACTTTCTTGTATCAGCTTTTTACTTTCCATCTCAACCAAACTAGACAATTCATTTCTCCTTACTAACCCCCAAATGAACATCATGAGCAACAGCAGAAGGCAATGGATGATCTACAGCAACCACAGAAAGTTTTTGCTTTATCTGAATTCTCTAAGGAACATAAGCATTTTCAAAAGAATACAACTAAAACAGGATGAACACTTTTTTTTTTTGTGAATAGAGAATTCATTGAAAAAGGCTGTGACAGGGAGACTAACATTATTTCTGAATCCAGCCTATGGCTGGTGGGAATTTTCCACAAAGTAAACAACCCAAACAAAAACAAAACAAAAAAGGCAGGAGGGATTTTGGAACAGTGCACATTTCATTGTGAAATTTTCTAAGAGCATCTTGTTTCTAGCGATGCTGAAATGTTGCATTTCAACATATTCTTTAAAAAAAAAAAAAAAAAAAAACACCTCCTTTCATTGTGAAACTTTTTGTAAAATTTTAAACCAGCCTAAATTTAATTAGATGCAAAAAGAATTAACCCCTCACAATCAAATAAAACATGGAAAAAAAAGTTCAAGGAGTCTTAAATTACGGATCTTTTGAACAATTTGGTTCAGCAACCAAACAAAATCTATTGTTCTCTTTACTAAAATATACTACTTTTTATATAACTATGACAGGATAGCACAGGGTATGATTTTTTTCATTTAAGACATTTCATTAAAGACAGATTGTTTTAAAGAGCTTGGCCAAAACAAAAATCAGTTTTTTTCAACAAGACTTTTTTCCACTTTTCCACAGCTGAAGTTATGAAGTCAACATTTTTACAGTAACATGAGGTCTTATGCAACACCACCACCCCGTTTTTGATCATCCCACTCCTCCTTGGAAAGGATTGTATAGGATGAGGAAAATGCTGTCCTACATAGTTTAAATATCAGAAAAGAGAGGCAAAAGAAACGATGGAAACCAGAAGTGTTGGATGACAGAATGGCTGGCATAGGATCACATGAAACATCAACTGGAGCCACAAGGAAAGATCCCAATCCTTTGTAGCCCAAAGCTGCTGCTCTTCACCATGAAAGCAATGTGCCTGAGCCAGCCCCAGTCTGTGCTTTCCAGTCTATGCCTGCTTCTATGGAAATATCTGCGATCTGAGCTTCCCAATGGAAGCAGGATTGGATTCTGATCCCTCCAACACTGTAGTAATTATGGTAACCAAAAGCTTCTCTGCATGTACCCTCTGCCAGCACCTGAGTTTCCATCACACTGACAAAGACTTCTCTTAATTAAACTGTCAAAGCCTTACAGGATTGGCTTCCTCCATGTTAGGCTCTCTCAGATCACAAATTCCTTTTTCAGATACTTTTCTGACCACTTAATTAACAAGTGATTCATCATCTGACTAGCCAAAGAGGTATCTCAATCTCTGTGAAAGGAGTCAGAGAGAGGAAAAGTCAGCAATTTTTCTTTCCTTTCTTTTTTTTTAATGTTCATTGTATATAGTCTATTTTTCATTACTTAGTCCAACAAAGATCACACTTCAATAACCAGAAATATTTTGCCAAGAGAGTTATTATTCAAATATTTCTGGTTTTTTTGTTTTGTTTTTTTTTTGTTTGTTTTTTTGTTTTTGTTTGTTTGTTTTTCTCACCACACTATGCAGTTCTCTTTTTCTCCTCCATCCAAAAGTATAAAAAAAAAAATCATCATCCCATGCAAGGTTTATTGAAGTGACCTTGTTTGCTGAATTACATTAGTGATGGTGAAGTCACCTGCATTTTAAAGGAACCAAATGCTGAAAATGCATATGGGATAACAGAATGTAAAGCATTTATTCCTGACCTCATTGCCTTTACTCTTTATTTTTGTTTGCTGAGTAGCTGTGAACATTGCATGGACTATACGTATATCTTAATGCATGGTGTGCCAAAGGGGGGCTATTCTATTACCAAAACCCTTGAGCTACAGGCTACTAAGGGAGAATCGTTTTAAACTGACACAAGGGATAGGCTAGATATTAGGAGAAACTTTTTCACACAGAGGGTGATGACACACTGGAACAGGTTGCCCAAAGAGGTTGTGGATGCCCCATCCCTGAAAGCATTCAAGGCCAGGCTGGATGTGGCTCTGGGCAGCCTGGTCTGGTGGTTGGTGACCCTGAACATAGCAGGGGGACTGAAACCAGATGATCATTGTGGTCCTTTTCAACCCAGGCCATTCTATGATTCTACGATTCTGTGATAATAAGTATAAAGTGAAAAAGACCAAGGTGTGAGCTGGACTGTCCATTCTTCCAGGTTATATTCACAGTGCTTCCCCCACTTTTAAATGAACAGCAGAAAGGAGACTGAAGTTAGCAAAAGTCATGCTATGGCACAGTCCTCTTCCATGGAACATGTTTTTCTGTAGGAGGAGAGGAGAGGAAAAGTTTCAAGACATGGGAACAATATTTCCCTGCAAAGAATCATTGCAGCGTGGCTTGTGGATATCCCACAGTGTTGTGGATATGGCAGAAAATGCTGCAGCTGATGTGGTGCAGCTATACAACAGAAAACTACTGATGCAGAGAAATCATCTTTCCACCCATCACCCCAAGCACAGTGTGTAGAAACGCTTGCATGGCTCATTTGTACTGCAAACAGATTCCCCATCCTAGCTTCCAGATTCCTTCATCACTTATTTTCATACAGAGTCACAGTGGCCCTAAACAGACTCTCCTAACACTGACATTTCACCAACATTGTGTTCTCCTACTTCTGTGCCAGGGGCAAAAAAAACTAGGAAAAAAAGTCTTTGAGGAAAGTCTTCTCTCACATAGCAGTGTTTGTATGTTTGAAACTTTGCATTTTCAAAGCCTTTTCTGGATATCCCAAAATGTATTAGGACAATTTAAAACTTATTAAGAGGGGCACACAGAGGTTTTCAGCAGGTAACAATACCATGAAAACAAACTCACAAAAACTGACTTCCAGCTCAGAGCATCCTTGGCAAGGGCCCACTTTCTGCCTTTACACTGTGTTGTGTAATGGGATCGCTTTGCATGCACCACACACCACTGTAATGCAGCAGCTGCTCAGCAAGTTCCAGCATGGTAGGCGAACAGAGGTTACCTTCAGTGCCAGATTTCTAAAAGCATAATAATGCGTTGACAGCCGTCCAATCAGTGTGTATACATCTAGATATACAAAAGTCTCAAATCACTAGCCTCCCATTTACAAAGACAGTCTAAAAGCAAAAAGCACGTGACTTCACCAAACGCTGCTAGAACAGAACTAGATTCATCCCTTCTATTAACCTTTTGTTCATCAAATACTGCCAGAACATAAGTTTTGTGAATTAAGATATATTAAATATATATAACTACATGAATCTATGTGTTGGCTAGAAATGCTTCTCATGAGACTATAATTCATCCTCAAAACATGTAATAATATACCACAGTATCATATAATTGTCAAGGTTGGAAAAGACCACCAAGATCACCTAGTCCAGCTGTCAGCCCATGACAACCATGCTCCTTATTGCCACATCTCCACAGTAAGACATCCAGCAATGGTGACCATACCACATCCCTGGGCAGCCCATTCCAGTGCATCACCACTCTTTCTGAGAAGAAGCTTTTCCTAATATCCATCCTAAACCTCTTCTAGCACAATTTAAGGCCATTCCCGCAACTCCTAACACTGTTACACACGAGAAGAGGCTAACCCCCACCGCTCCACAACCTCCCTTCAGGTCATTATAGAGAACAATAATGTCTTCCCTGATCCTCCTCTACTCCAGACTAAACAATCCCAGCTCTCTGAACCCCTCCTCATCAGACCTGTGCTCCAGGCCCCTCACAGCTTTCCTGCCCTTCTCTGAACACACTCCAGGGCCTCCATGTCTTTCTTGCAGTGAAGAGCCCAAAACTGAACACATTCCATGCAGCACGCTCAGCAGAGCTGAGTAAAGGGGAAGGATCACATGCCTGCTCCTATTGGCAACTCTGTTTCCTGCTGACTACAATAGATAACGCGCTGTATTTTCTCCTTCAGGCTCAATTGTCCAAAAAGAATTTCAAGAAAAAAATATATATTAATTTTCCATTATTTATTTTGATTCTTCAGTCACTGTGGAAGAGAAATAAGAATGGAAAAGTGTGTGATGTCAAAGGCAAAAGTGCAGAATTTCAAAATGACTTCTAAAAATTCAACCTCCCCCACATCCTGCCCACCATCCATTTCCCTTTCCACATCTATCACTACAGCTAATTTCATCTTGAAAATATCTGGCAAAGAAAAGGATTGCAGTGCTTTTGGTACGTTGTTTTTGTGTTTGAAATAAAAAAGTTGGAACACTGATTTAAAAAGTTGGAATGGTGGATAAAAACTGATGTCCCAGGGGATGGGGATGCTTACTTAAAAAATTGGTGTTAGTTTTTAACAGCCTTAACTTTAGTGTGCCCATCATCTCATTCAACACTATTACCACAGCACAGCGAGACTGTTTCTCCATATCCTCCTAATCTACTTAGAGGAAGAAAACAAAACAAACAAAATGTTTTTCCTCCCACCCAGGAGGCTCATGAAGCCATGCCCCCAAACACCAGCACCCTCCTGCTTCGCACAGAATTCCTGCACACACTTCCAAGCACTAAGCTGGCTTTTTGCACAGTGAGCTATTTATTCACCACACTTTTTCCAATCCAAATATGCAATCCAAATATGCAAGATTGCAAACTCATTTTCAAAGCAGCAACAACAAACAAACAAACAAACAACAGAGGTGGATAGCTATTTTTATAGTTGGGGTTATGCCACCCAGAATTAAATGCCAGACATATCTATATGCCTGCTGAACGGCCTAAGTTGGTCTTAAAATAACTGATAAAAAGCAGCCTGAAGTCACAGAATCATAGAATCATTCGTGTTGGAAGGAACCCTTAAAGACCATCTAGTCCAACCCCCATGCACTGAACGGCTCCATTGGTGCTTAGAGACCAGTCCAGCCTGACTTTGAATGTCTTCAGGGATGGGGCATCCACCACATCTCTGGGCAACCTGTGCCAGGGTCTCCCTACCCTTACTGTAAAAACTTCTTCCTTATATCCTGTCTTAATCTCCCCTCTTTTAGCTTGAAACCATTTCCTCTTGTCCTATAACCATTCACTATCAGAAAGAATCCCTTTCTCTGAAATAACACATTATTTGTGCTGTCAAAAGTAATGCTGGACTAGAGAAATTGACAGAACCCCCTCATGCTCACAGTTTCTAGGTTTCTATGAAATGAGGTAGAACCTGCAATGATGATTTATAGCATGTAGAATCATAGAATCATTAAAGTTGGAAAGACCAATAAGATCATCTGGTCCAACCATCAATCCACATGTTAACACTTCAGAACAATACAAACTCCAGTCAGCATGAAAAGCAGATACAGCATCACATCCAGAAACTACCCTTGAGAATTACTGTGCCTGCAACACAAAATATATTCCTGCAGCTAATGGAGTGGCTTTAATTCTGTGTACAAAACCTTACCCGTGACTCCCCAGAAGCACTTGGATTACACAACAAATAGCGGCCTCCGAATGGCTGCAACTAAATACTTGTGCCCTGAGCTTCTCCCTCATTTCTGCTTTCTCTCCCATGGGGGGAGGGGGTGAGGGAATGGTTGGCAGACATAGAATTCAGTGATAATAGTCTACCTTCCAAAGTGCTATTTATTTCATGCAGACCTCCTAATTCTCTGACTGATACCCACCCCTTCCTAGGCATAGATAGACACAAACTTAACAGCTCCAGGAGTGGTCCCCAATGCCACACAGCTCCCTCAGCACCACCAAGAGCTCAGAACTGAATACGCAAAGGAGGAAAGAGAGGCCCACCTATTGACACCTGTGCACAGCCCCTTGTTTTCCCCACCACTGAGACAGCTACAACCTTAGCAGTTGTAGCCAAGCAATATTTCAGCAGTTTCTCCAAGCTCAGAATTTTTTTTTTTCTGGCTTCACAGCTGCAATACTTGGATTTGGCTCCATTATTACATTTATATTAGTGCACAGGGATAGACTTTATGACACATGGCGCAGTCAGAATATTTTATGTAGCTTACAGGAAGCCAAGAAATAATGCAAATTTGAGTTGCAAAAGTACTGTCAGCATATTGTGCCTGCCTCTGCCAACACAAGTTTGCTCCCTCTGGTATTTTATTATGTGTATTTTTTTAATTACTACAGGAGGCTGAACTTCAACTTGCAGGTTATTCCAGACTAATAGATAGCTAGCAAAGATTCTGG
Source organism: Perdix hodgsoniae (assembly GCA_035772895.1). Lineage (NCBI taxonomy): Eukaryota > Metazoa > Chordata > Aves > Galliformes > Phasianidae > Perdix > Perdix hodgsoniae. The sequence goes on along the minus strand of JAPSGF010000024.1, from coordinate 243,899 downwards.
GGAAAAGATTCTTGCAGAGGAAGCTGGCTTCAGAAATGCTACACTGGATTAATACTTACCCAGCTGCTAACACTGAGCAGCTTTCAGACTTCAGGAAAATTCCTGTGTCTGACTTTATGTCACCCAGGTTCAGAGATCTATACCAGAAACACAGTCCTTCATACACACACAATGCTCAGAGGAAGACAGCAGCATCAGTGGTGGTCTAGCACTAGTAGATAGTGCAGTGGTCTAGAATGTACCACATCTACCTTTAGGTACCTAAAGGCCAGACATCTAGCCTAACAAAATTGCATATCCTTATAGAATCATAGAGTCATAAAATCATCAAGGTTAGAAAAGACCAGTAAGATTATCTACTCCAACCCCAACCCATCCCCACCATGTCCATTGAACACGTCCTTCAGTGCTACATCTCCACGGTCCTTGAACACCTCCAGGGACAGTGACTCCACCACCTCCCTGAGCAGCCTGTGCCAGTGCCCCACTACTCCTTCTGAGAAGAAATTTTTCCTAATATGCAATCCAAACCTCCCCAGACACAACGTGAGGCCATTGCTTTGCTTTCTTACTGCATATCCAACAGAGACATTTCTCCCATTTTCAGACAGGATGTTTGAACACACCAAATGTGCTGTCTCCTGAGGAGGCCTGTTTTTGTCTGTTGGCAGAGGAAGCCCAAAGGACCAGCCACACAATAGCTGAAGTTGGGGGAAGCGAATGCAGCCCAGGGTGCCCTTGTCTGTGCTGACTCAAAAGAGCTCCTAGAACAATGACACTAAATCAGGCCATAACAACCTCCAGCACAGTTGTGTGCTAGTTATAACAAGCTGTGCAGTGGAAACAGCAATGCATGTCATAAAATAGCTAGGAAACTCAGTACATATGCTATTAAATAGTAGAGAATAACTAGAGATGAAACCACTGTAATGCTATTAGATTACAATTCACATTCTTTGATCCTTCTGTGAAAAGTCTTAAAGAAACAGTGAAAGCAGATTACATCAGTAAGTCACCACGTGGTATTGCTTTTAATCAGCAGAACACAGAATTGGTTAAGACTGCTCATTCCTGACACAACGTTGAAACCAGAGCCACAGATGAGTTCTCCTCCACAATCAACCCTCAGCATATCTTTGGCCTGCAGGTTTGGGCCTATCAGGGGTCCTGTAAAGTCTCCCTGTCCCACTGGTGTATGAGGTTTTGGAAAATCGATGTGTACATAGATGAAGGAGCCCTTGATCTGCATTTCTTCCAATATCCCAAGCAAAAACTTCCTCAATACATTAATTAAAAAGAAATGACATGTAGGTTTTTCCTCAAGGAAGCAGTCATGTTTGATATTTAATCTAATTATACTGAACAAGCCAAAGGAGCTTTGCTTTTTACTCCTTAACTAAGAATTACTGCTGTTTGTCCTTTTTCAGCTGGGTGGAGTACAACATCCAGATCGGAAGTAAACAGCAAAATCTTGTAACCTATACCAAGCACTTCCAGTCACTCAATGAGCCAGGCATTCTTACACGTGCTTCTAGTGTGCATACAAAGGAGAACTCTGAAAAGCACATTTGCACATGTTTTGTGACAATCTCTGTGTGTGACATTCAGAAGCCTGAAATAAACTAGCACCCCAAAACCAAAAAAGTAAGAATGAATGTGCAGGTGCAATATCCACTGATGGCCAGACCTTGGCACGGGCAGTAGAACAGGCTCCCCAGGGCTGAGCTGTCAAAGTTTAAGGAGCATTTGGATAATACTCTCAGGAATAGGGTCCGATTTTTGGATGATAGTGTGTGGAACTGGGAGTTGGACTCAGTGATCCTTATGGATCCTTTCCAGATTGGGATATTCTGTGATTCCATCTAGAAGCACACAGTGACTTCTTCTGCTAGATCATATTTGGACCTTAGGCCCATCATGAAAGATTAACTGCATCTTTACAGAAATTAAAAAAGAATCTCAGCAAGTCGTGAATTTTTGCTATGCTTAGAAGAGATACTGCAATTATGGTGCAGTGGGAAAGTGCTGAGACGGTTTAATAGCATCTGCTGTCTGCTGATTGACAGAGCATAAACATTTCAGCAATACAAGCAGCAGCACTGCAGCTATAGAGCACCAGACAGCAGTATTTATCAACTGTAGCTGAGCTACTGCTATCAAACACAAATTGCACTTCTAGCACAGGGTTATTTTGATTTTGTTTGAGAATTGTCCTTTTGTGGATGAAGAGGTATTAGCAGCTTCACAAACACTGTCAGCCAATCAAAAAACATTAGAAAAGCTCTCTGCAGCTTAGTGTCACTTACTCTGCTCATTAAGGATGTGTGGAAATTAATAAGTGCATTAATACACAAAATCCCAGCCCAGATGAGACCACATGTTGCACTTACCAGACAGACCTGCCTGACACTTACAGCATTCTTTGATTTTTAAGTAGTTAATATTTTGCATTATGGTGCCTGACACTAATTATACTTAAGAAGTAGCAGATATTTTGTTACTTTGCTTAGCACAGATGTGCGATCATTTATTTAGCTGGTGTTTAGGCTCTGCCACTGATTTATGCCACACTGATTTATGTGATTTTTTTCTCAAAATAAATAAATAAAAGCACAATCCAAAATTCACAAATTCAACTGAAGGACAAGGGGAAATGGTTTTTAAGTTGAGGGAGGGGAGATGTAGGTTGGACATCAGGGGGAAATCCTTTGCAGAGAGAGTGGTGAGGTGCTGGAACAGGCTGCCCAGAGAGGTTGTGGATGCCCTGTCCCTGGAGGTGTTCAAGGCCAGAGTTTTGGGGCCCTGGGCAGCCTGGTCTGGTATTAAATGGGGAGGTTGGTGGCCCTGCATGTGGCACTGGGGTTGGACATTTATGATCCTTGAGGTTCCTTCCAACCCTGGCCATTCTGTGATTCTGTGTAATCCAAAAGAGTGCTAATATATACAGCAAGACTCTTTGCTCATTTCACCTCAGCTAAGCTTTACCTGCTTCCAGACAGATGAATGAGAGATATCCTTCTGGACTCAGAAAGCTTTCTTTCTTACACCTCCACATCTGCCATTCAGCTCCTGTAATACACACCAGAGAGCGCTGGCAGCGCAGAGCTGCTCCCAGCATGAGATGGGCCATAACCCTTCCTACAGTGCACTGGGAAGGAACTACACAAGGATGGATGCTGCTGTGGAAAAACTGAATAGCAAAAGGCGGTGTTTGCCATCAAGACAAAGAAACTAATGATGTGCCAGGAAACTGTTTTGTATAAAGACCAGCAATTCCCTCCCATGCAAAATGGGACACGTATCCGAACATAACCTCTTCTGTGCTTTTTTATCCGAAACAGCAGCTGGATGGAGAGAATTTAAGCAGCATTTCTACAAAGAAAAGCATACAGGAAAAAGGTACAGGAGTAAGAAAAGCATTAAAGATAATCTGCCTTCCATTGATACTATTTCCTGATAATACACAACTCTAGACAAAAAGGACATTAATAGGAAACAAGTCCCCTCTTATGTTCAAGTTTTGATAGAATTTTCTTCTAGTGAAACTTCCACTGGCAGAAAGAGCATGCAGCATCTCTGTATTTACTCTCATCTGCTTTTTATGGCACTCAAGATATGCATCATTTTCTCACACATTACAGGACTTGACGTTCTGCTCTGAGAGCAGCACACCTTTCAGCTCACACCCTTCATGGGAAAGCAAGGTGCTGGAAATATTCCAGCAAAGGAAAAAGATTACAAAGCCTTATTTGAAAAACACAGCTGATTTGAACACAGCTCTGGAGTCATCCCAGATATCAAAATAGCACTTTGCATGGCACAAGGGTTCCCTCATATTACACAGTCTAAAAGACATGCCTCACTGCATTGCAAAATCAATTTATGCAGAAAAAGTCAGAGAAACTTTGTGCCACATCCGTATGTTACCGTTCAGTTTATGACAAATTACTATTTAGTACCATTTCTGTGTAATGCTTAATATACAAAAAGAGATTTTTCAATACTAGGTTTTTTCAGCTGTTTAATACAAATTTCTTGTCGTTTTTGTTGCATTACAATATTTTTCATTGCTTTTAAACTTCAACAACATGATCTACATACAGAGCATACCAAGAGAGTTTCTTTGGACAGAGCAATTTCTATATTGTTATTCTGCTGGTTCCTATTACATTCATATGCACATACATATTTATTATTTTATATCATTGCATCTTTGTAATGCTAACTGTTCACTAAGAACAAAACACATGTAGGCTAACTTTCCCTTTTGGTTTTCCTGCATTTACAATGGGAAGAATTAATTCTGATTACCTGTGAATCATCACATACCCTTATGACACTCAGCAAGAAAGAAGCAACATTCTGAAGTTTCTCCAAAGCTCATAGTGTTCCCAAGTCTTACATTACTACACTGGTGCACAATCATCCTGAAGAACACCTCTTTCCAAGGTGTAAGTTGGTCCATCCAGTTCTCTTTTGTTTCACTGACCTGCGAAGAGGTTGGAGCTCTGTGCCTCAGCAAGTATCAGTGCAACTCAGCTGCTTACTCAATGTACTTTACAACAGAAATCCTGATACACACCTGAAAAAACAGCCCTCTGAGCTACTCTGCAGAGGCTAGAAATGGGTTCCTGTCTGGGTTTACTCAGTCTTGAAGTCAGCTCCTACTGTGTTTGATCTGCCTGCATAGAAACTGACTAAGGGCTACCAGGATTCAGCCCATTAGAGATTAAATGATATAAAAAAAATAAGAATAACAACAAAAAAAAACAGTGAAGTCTTTCTTTAAGCAAAACATCAACATCACAGTAGCTTGGATTCTTCACTGCCCAGCATCTACAAAAAACAACAACAAAAAAAAGGGTGTTCAGAAGTATTACTGACTTCTGAGGTTCCCAAGTTTCTTACGCACTCCTTGGTAGGGGAGCTTCCAGTGCCAGCTATCCCTTCAGATACCCTGGAAAGTGTAGTCTGAACCACAGCAGGATTAGCTGGCTGCAAAAGAAATCCCTGGAGAGGAGAGGAACACACAGTGCAGCAGAGCTCTGCCAGGCCATGAACACTGCTCCAGCCCATAGAACAAGCCAGGATGGCTGCCATCCCCAACAGATGAGCTTCAGAAAATGAGCTGCAACAACTTAACATATGGGTGCCCACATGCAGTTCATACCTCTGAGGGGCAATATATGGTAGAGGAGAACGTTTCCATACATCTCCAATGCTTGGCATTACAGCCCTGGACTGGGAATCAGTGCAGCAAAGATGCTGCTCATGTTTGCTTTTACCCACTGAGGCAGCACCCTCCAGCGAAGGAGCAGAGCTGACAGCATGCAGTGGTAACTTCTGAAGTCCACCGTGGCAGTTCACTTCAGTACCCACAAAACAAAGCCTCTGAGGAAGCGACCAGGGTGGTCTTAATCACAGCAGGATCCTCTCCAGGCACTAAAACAGCTCAGGTTTGCAATGGCAGAGATGGTGGCTAAAAGGTACAGTAAGCTCCTGGCTGTCCTTAGGCCTCAATTTTCATCCTGGCGCACGTGGTTTAGAACCTTCAGGACTTGCCAGAGCTTGTCCATACTAGAGGTGGGACACTGGGAAAAATATAGGCACAATGGGATTAATTTATTTTAACAAAATAAGAATGCATTGTGCTTTTGGAAAGAAATTCATAAATATTATGCTGCCATGGAGTAAGAACACTATGTACCAACACATTTTCTCTCCCAAGTTGGTTCTCAACTCCAGGATTACATAAATGTGTTAGAGAGCACAGGTTTACATGTAGATAATTCCTTCTTTCTTCTGATATATTTTCAGTACAAACTCCACTGATGTGCCATAGGTTTTATATGTTTCCAATATACATATACTTGAACAGCAGCAAGATTCTGTGTAAGCTATCATATTGCTGCAGGAAACAATGACCTCACATTTAAAACTGTTTTCCTGACTTTTTTCCTCAAAGAAAATACATATCATTAGTTGTGTAAAAAACAAACTACCACATGAGGCATATTTTAAAGCCTCTTATAACCGACGAAGCTTGTATGGCATCCTCAGAGCAAAGAATGTCCAAATATGGCTGAGTTAAGTACCCTGAGAATTAAATGCACTTAATAAATTCACTGAAGTCTTTAAGTCCATGTTTACCAGGACTGAGAAAAGAAAAATACGGAAAAGAGAAAGTGATTCCGCTCATTTTCCTGCACGATTATCTGAAGTAGTTGTGTGATAAACATCCTCCATATCTTGGATGCTGGAGGCATCTGTTGAATCTTGGTCACTGACTACGATTCCTACTGAGGAAAGGCTTGAAATGAATGAGTGCATCTTTTTTGCATAAATATCTCTAATGTTAAAATAAGGTAGATCATTACATTTCTCTTTGCGATCATTGTTGCATTGGTCTGGGTCAATATCTTTTTGCTTTTGGTAGTACTTAGAGAACTTATTGAAAATAATGGTGATTGGAAGTGCTACCACTAGTATCCCACAGATAATGCATAAGGTGCCGAGCAGCTTTCCAGCAAGTGTAACTGGGTAAGTGTCCCCATAACCAACGGTAGTCATGCTGATGGTTGCCCACCACCAGCAAACGGGGATGCTGTGCAGTTCTGATGAGTCATCATCCTTCTCCACTGAGTAGACAAGAACTGAAAAAATAGAAATCCCAACAGACAAAAACAAAAGGAGAAGTCCAACTTCCTGGTAGCTATGTCTCAAAGTAGCGCCTAAAGACCGTAGTCCTACAGAGTGTCTGGCCAGTTTCAGGATGCGAAATATCCTCATTAACCGCAGGATCTGCACCACTTTCCCCATGTTTTCAATGTCTTCACTTTCTTCTTCTTTTGTGTCCACAGCCAAGGTGGCATAAAATGGGATAATAGAAACAAAATCAATTATATTCAATGGCTTCTTCCAGAACTTCTTTTGACTTGGGGCGGTGATGAGCCTAATCACTAGCTCAGCAGTGAACCAGATGATGCACGCAATCTCCACGGCTTCCAGCACAGGGTCTTCAATCTCTCTGTCATTGGCATCCAGCCTTTGAAATTCGGGCATGCTGTGAATGCACATGGCCACGATTGATGCCAGGACAACACTCAGGGAGGACACAGCAATTAACTTGGCAGACAGGCAGTATGCAGGATTTTCCATTCTGACCCAGATCTTCTTTCTTATTTCACCAAAGCACAGATTATCAAACTTTTCCAGCTCCTTATCAAATATGGATGATTCTTCATTAGAGGAGTCAAAGCTTCTGTCATTGCTTTTCTGATCCCAGTCTTTTTCAGGACCTTCTTCTTTCCTCTCCTGGTACCGATTGCTGCAACAGGAATCAATAAACAGCTCATTTATCCCCCAATACTCTATTTCCTGGCAGAAGGAAAAGACACAAAGTTCCTCCATGACATGAAGTTTGCCGGTGTAGTAAAAGTTCAGAACATATTGGAACAAGGAGGGATTTCTGTCAAAGTAGTATTCCTTATCTGCAACACTGTAATCATCACATAGTTCTAGAATAGCCTCTTCTGAACGGCATTTGAGAAGTTTCCCAAGTCTGGTATGAGGAAATCGGAGCAAAGTGCTTTGATCCACTGATTGCTTAAAGCCACCCACATTCAAATTGATAAGTTCTGCATCTTTGCCAGGTCTGCGGAAAAATTCACCATAAACCATTTTGAACAGTTTCACTGCTGGTGCCCAATAAGATTACATTGAACCTAAAAAGAACATAAAATATTATTAGATCATTTAGTTCAGTTTGTCCTTGTGACATTCTTTTTTTTCCATCTCCAAATACTATGAAATTCTGTAACAAAACAAAATGAAAAAAACCAAAAATGATGAATGCCATTATTAAGCATTTCACAGAAGTGGGTTTAGTTTGATTTGAAAAATTTGAAAGCCATGGATTCAAGTTTAACACGTCAAACTTTTCTAGCGTGGCAGAAGAATGCCTAATTTATTAGTAAATCAGTCTCTGTATTACTATCACATTGACATAGATTTACTGCAATGCAGCTGGAAATCTTTGGTTAAAGAAAGAAAACATGACAATCCATCAAAACACTTAGGTCAAAGCTTAAGAGCAGGCATCTCAATTATGGTGTCAGTAGAGCTGTATTGATTTAAATGAACTGGCAATTTATAATCCACTATTTTCCACACTATCCACATGAGCATGAACTGCAATTACTTCTGTTGTAATACCAATACATTTCCTTCTGGAGTCATCCATAGAAGAGCATTCTGTATTCGTGAAAACATTTCAAACGTGTATTTGAAGCTTCCCGATCCCTGACTTCAGAGTTTTGTCTTGTCCATATCTGGGTGTCTGCATCCCTCACCACATTTTGTTCTCTGTGTTCTTACTCACCTGGAGTGTCCCATAACTTACAACATTGGTCAGCTCCAGAAACTCTTCCTATTCTGCCACAGTACGGATACAGCCACTATGGTAATGCTGGAAAGCTGGTGCTGAAATGTCATTTCTGGAAACAAACTTCCAGAGATAGAACTTCTACAAAAAATTTACCTCAGCACATACATGAATATCTGCAGATAGCATTAAAAAAAATGCAGTTATAATTACTAGAAAACATGTTAAATTCTCCGGAAGAGTTTAGCTCTTGCTTTCCTTTTAAGAAACCATAGTCTTCAGGCAAAAGCTGGCAGTTCTCACATTTTTCATGAGACTGTATATAACTTCTGATCATCGGGAGCTAAAAAAATTTTGACCTCTGACACTTATACATTAATTAATGTATACTAAGCTAATTTGTTTCAATTTAGTAGGGAAGACAATTAATGTTAATTATGACAAGAGAGCACTGTAATCCTCCAGTGCTAACTGGTGGATTCATATCATGCAAAAATATTGTTCTGTGGCTCTATAATGACTTGGAAAACCTACTAAGTGAACTGACAATTCCTATACCTGTCTATTTTTCAGTGCCTCATGTGATAGTCTCAATTATTATTCAGATTTGATATCTGTTTTGAATTGAGTCTGAATATTTTCTGCTGCTCCTTGAGGTCTCCTGACTCAGTTAAGAAGGTCATTAAATTTATATCTGTGGAAGGTTGTATCTATTTCCTCATTCATGGTGTGTGCACCATGTCTGCAACCATACTGTACGTAAGCATTAGACAGGAACATCAATGCTATGTTAAAGAAACCTGGGCACTTTCTTCAAATAGAAATCACTCCTGGTCTTTAGTAAGTGCCAAAGTGGATGGTTCAGACATCAGATCTCAAGGATGAGTCCCACCTTATACCACCAGAACAAGTAGGAATCAAGAAGGAAAAAAAAAAATCTACAACCTTTATTCATTGTCAGCTAAAAAGAATTTAACATTCATTCTGGCTTGGGTACTTGTCTTAATAGATGATTTCCTCTGACACATCTAGACCCACTGCATCAATCTGTAAAAATATCATGTGTTTTACTGCTGTAGCTCTACATAAAAGATGAAATTCATGGAGTCTTGTGGTAAAGGTTTGACTGAGTTGAACTGTTCTCTTGGTATGAATCAACTGTGACTACCCTGAACAGGAATAAGTCTGCATCTACACCACTGCCAGCCACAGCCCTGTCAGTCATCCAAACTGATTTGATTTGTAATTTCATAGGCATTTCCATCTAGTGCAAAACTGACTTCTCTCTTACATTATAAAAAAATTGACTTTGAACTGGATGCATTATGGAGATGGAAATGACCCTAAGCGACCCTAAGTCTGCCATAACATGTAAGACGATCCAAAAACGCTGCTTGCCTTGGAGGAAAGATTCCACAGAACTACAGAACTTCTCCATCCTACAGTAGAAGGACCTATATTAAGGTAACACCATCCTGTCTCACTGTAGGGTCAAGTCTCATGTGCAATGTGGGCCTTATCATATTTTGATTATAGCAAAAGAGAGAAATGGGAAAACTCAACAAAACTGAATTCAAACTTTCTATTAAATGTCAATAGAAGAAGGAAATTGAGATATAGATCATTCTGAGAGAGAAAGAACTAAAGTGCCCAGAAGAGTCTTATCAACCAGAAGTTGAATCTCTCAAACAGAGACTATCTTGCAGTACCTGTAAAATGCAATGTTTTTTGGGGAGCAGCGAATCCATTATTCTTCTCTGATAGTAGTCAGGTGCTGGAATGGGCTGCCCAGGGAGGCAGTGGAGTCACCATCCCTGGAGGTGATGAAATGTTTAGATGTTGTACTGAGGGAAATGGTTTATTGGGAAATACTAGTGATAGGTGGACAGTTGGACTGGATGACCTTGGAGGTCTTTTCTAACCTTGGTGATTGTGTGATCCCTGCAACTTCCATGAAGGAAAGGACTTTTTTTGTCTTCTTGCTACTCCAGTGCCTTCCAGACAGAGGAATAACAGAGAAAATAGATCACCAGGGTCTTGCAATGGCAGCATTTCAAAGAATGATTTAAGACAGATTCAAGTTTGTGTTTAGAGGAAGGTTCCAAAGGATATTCCAAGCCACGGCCTTCTCATTCCCTTCACCTTTAGCATCTTCACATGCAAGGGTTTGTTTTTAGGATTGCCACAAACATTGTAAGAGATCTCTTCAGTATTATTCTCTCTTTTCAGCACTTTCATAGTATTGTTTTTCCAAAGTTCCTTATGTAAGTAGGAGTGGGGGGTCTAATGCTACAAGCATGTAATTCCTAATCTTTGTTCACAGGTGTCAGTCAAACTAAAGCTACTGCAAACCTTGTGATATTCTTCTTGTGTGTAACAACTACTGATACCTATAAGACTTCAAAAACCATGCACATAAGACACTGCAGGTAAATATCCACTCTGGCAATTAATTCTGAAAAATCATGCTTGTATCCAGAGTAATCTTTATTTCTGTAGTGAAAGTTATTTTGAAAACTGAAAAACAGCACTTTTTTTTTTTTTAAACTACGCTGCAAGACCCTTTAAACTTTTCTTAAATCCAGATTAGTTGCAAACATCATAAATTTTACTGTATGCAGTCAAGATAAAGTTCTTGAAAGAAAAATGTATGAGACACACTGCTTTCCAACTAAGCAAGACAGAGAGCAGTCAGTTTTTACAGGACAATAAACTAGGTACATAAAAGTGGAAACTTAAAATGTAGTTTGAAGACAGGTATTTACTAGCTAACAGTATGACTGTAAAATACAGTTGCTCCAAGTGCTTTCCAAGGCTCAGCTTTTACAAATGATTAAGACATAAAATAAAAGCACTGATTTCCACTCAGAGATGAAGGGCAGAAGGATATTATCCACTGATAATTAGCTTCAATCAGGATCAAGAGCCAAGCTGTGATTTTACATCAGTATAAATTCCTCCCAAAATTTCTCAGGGTTTGGGGTAACTGGAGGTCAAAGTAGATTTAACACCATGCTGACTCTATCCATTGATTAATTTCAGTGAGTAAAACTCCACTTTCAGCAATTCATTAAGAGGAGAGCACTAGAATGTAAGCTAATGCTGTAAAAAACGAGCAAGATTTAAAATTATCAGGAATGAGTGATAACTATAACAAAAAGAAAGCAAGTTTTTGCCCCAAGCAACCCTGAGGCAAAGACCACAGACAGCAACTTCTCTCGCAGTACAACATGCTCTCTACTCAAGGGGGTCCTTTACTCCCTCATCTTTTTACCCAAGAATAAAACTGTGCTCCACTTGAAACGATACTTTCCTGGAGTGCAAAAGCCTGCATCATGATCCTCCTAAGACCACAGAGCTACCACAAACTTTGCAGCTCTCCACTTCAAGAACATCATCAACCTCTTTGATCTGACCTTCTGTAAACAAGTATTCATATATAACATAATAAATCGCTAACCATTCCAAAACACATGCTTCTTGCCCTAGAGAGTCTTAGAGAGGAAGCAAACACATAGCAGATGTTAGTTACTTGGTTGGTTTAATTGATTCTGTTGTTTTGATGAGCTACTGGGTAAGAACTCATATAGAATAGAAAATGAAATGATGCAACAATCAACATTATTCTCCGAGAAGCTAAAAAGGAAAAAAGAAAAAAAAAAAAAAAAAAACAACGAACAAAACCACGCAATAAAGTTCCAAATGTTAGGCTCGAGGGCCAAATAAAAACCAGTCATAAGGAAAGAGATGTGAAAAGGATATAAACATTAGAATAAAAAACAATGCAATAGGATTCAGTTCTTCCCAATCCAATATGGAGATGGGCTTTAGCCAGCACTTCTGCAGTAGTTGATTGTTGATGAGGCCACAGACCCATTGTCTGGCTTGGAAAGGGATAGCAAATTTCTGGGGTTTTAGCATGCTGTGAAATCCCTAAAACTTACAAAAGAAGAGCCACAGGGACAAAGTCTATGTACATGGTTCCTTTGAGATTGCTACACCATGGATGTATAACATGGAGTAAAGGGCTGTGGTTTCCAACCTCATTGAGATCAAATCCCTAAAAGGCTTTTAGTGAGGATGTGAACCCCATATCACAAATTTATTTGTTAGGAAAGTTTCTCTTTCTAAGTTTTCTTTCACATACTCTTTACAAAAAGTCCCCGTGGTCAGTGAGGTCCCACATGAAAGCTTTTGTGACATACTGCACATCTAACTATGCTAGTGTCACAGCTATTGGTTATTCCAAATTGGGACAACTTCTGCTTTTGTTAGCACTAATCTGTCTGTTATTTTCCAGGCACAAAGGAAAGGAAGTTGAACTGACTCATGGTGGGATAGACTATGCTCTACTTCACTACATAAAACACTTATGAACAGCTCATCTCTGCATGTTTTCTGCCAGTCTATGTCATGGCTAAATTGTCTATAGCCTCACCTCCATCTTGAAACAAAACAGCACTTCATAAAACTCTCAAGAGTAAAAAACACATTTCATAATGTTTTTCTCTAAGAATAAAGGTTATAAATACAAAAGATTCAAGACCTGTTCACACTGAAGTCAGAAGGTTACAATACCAACCTGAAATTAGAGTAGAGGGAAATCCTTATAACCCTAAAAACTCTTCACAGAGCTCAGGGAATGTTTTTCCCCTCAAAGAATCTAATAATCTTATAGGATTTCTATTTAAGGGTTCTAAATTCAGACAACTGAGCTTTGAGAAATTCATTCTAAATGCCTTATTTGGGCACCTGGTTATCACCATGAAACAGATTTTGCCTCCTCATGAAGGAGGCAAACCAATTACACAGGTTCTAATTTCTGTTGATTTCCTGACAAAACACTCTAGCCACATATGTGCATCTGTAGATCAAACTACTTTTAAAAACGAGGTATATGACCCTAGAAAACCTCAGTTCAGAGTCAAAACTTTAACCAGATTTGGAAGTGCCTGGATTTAGAAACACACTAAGTAGAGCAAATACTTGCATAACACACTGCCTAAAAGTGCCATGTATGCTTTCTGACCCACTGAACACGGTAGAACAGCTAAGTGCATTTACTTAATCAATCACAGTTAAAGTTTGAATTGAAATCCATTTAGTATGACTTAAGTTAATGTCTGTCAGCTGGATAGTCGTAACTGCTTGAACACACATGATTAAGTCTGAAAAGATACAATATTACTTGGTGCAACGTCTCTCATTGTGATATTAGCTGTACCCAACTCCATTTTGTAATATTTGATTCTGGAAAGTTCACTTCAAAAATCATTTGGAGTCTGTGAAGACAGAAGTGAATCTACAAGAAAATAAGTCATTTAGCACATGTAGCACGAACATACAAAGAAACCATTCTGTGGTTATGGATGCACTGTGAGGCAACAAGGATAAACTCATAAGCTGAATTATTTGCTTAGTTGTAATTTATATATTTTACTAGCGGTGACATCCTTTATCCGGAATATTACAGTAAAATGCACTGAAAATAATTGAGTCATGCAGCTACGTTTCTCTTGAAATGGATTAGGTTGAGCCTCCCAGAAGACCTTAGGTAAATGAAGTTTGTGCTGAAGTCTCCAGGGCCCAATGTTGTTCTGAAGTTACTACCATGTAAACCTACTTGGCCAAATTCATCCCTGGTTCGATTTTGTTATGTCAACGGATTTTCAGAAATTGAACTTGCACCATATGCCTGTGCATCGCTGCAATGAAATGGAAAACAGAAACAAAGAACAGCAGCTGCTAATAGCATCTCTGGCAATAAAATGTAAAATCATTTCAACATCTGTACCCGTGGAAAAACAGTCTTCAAAACAAAGTTTTTATTCTTTTCATTAAAAAAGTCACCTCTCTCACAAGACTGCATTGCAAGAAAGGGAATTATTGCAACTCGAAGTGAAAGAACATAGGCAACAATAGAGGAATATGCCACTCCAGACTATGGTTCATCCCATGGATCTTATGCACATACTTTCAGGTGTGGTGAATCACCTGTTAGAAAAGTAATTTTCTGTATATAACTAGATAAGCAGCACAGATGACTTGTAAGATGTCTAACTTGGGTATGGCTAGCATTAGGTAAAATCAATCCTCCCAAAAAGTGAAATTTGGCTGTTTATCACTGTGAGAATGTTAGCAAGGACTGAGTATAGGCCAAGGGGCAGGCATAAGAAAGGAGCAAGTGAAAGCTGCCAGCTGTATTATCAACAAGACAAAAATTTCCTTGGAAACATGGTTTGTGGTCTGTACTGTTTTACATAAAAAGAATTCCATTTATCAGAATGTCATCTTGTAAAATAATACTAAAAAACAAACAAACATAAAAAAACAAACAAACAAAAAAGACAGAAAAAGAAAAAGATATCCTCATCCTAACATGAAAAGTTCCTGGGGATAACATGAATTTTAACATTTAACAAGCCTGGCAACTCTCTATGTTCCCAACAGCTCAGCAATTTATAGTCTGCTCAGATAAAATTAAAAGACCATTATCCACCATAACTGAGTGGAATTGACAGATTAAAATGTGTTTGCTTGAAAATCTACCTGTAAATCTCCACCAGTTAAGCAGTCACAATGCTGTATTATGACACCTGTCAGTTTTCACAGTGAGCAGAAGATCTTAATAATTTCCTTGAGCTATATTATCCTAATTGCTGAAGTTCACAGAAAAATTTAAGATGAGAAGTTGCACATGGCATTATTAGAACCAAGTCAACATTGCTATAGTTTGGTGATAAAAGAAACTCTCTGCAGATTAACTTTTGGACAGTAATTTTCTGTGATAAGTCATATTCTTGGCATCCTGCTTCCATTAGAAGTACAGGTTTAAAACTAGAAGTAATACTTGAACAGAACATTGTAACTTCTAGGTCAAAGCACCTCTGCAAGGAGCACAATTTCAGTAGGTTTCCCTTCCTTAAAATCAATATTCCATATTTCATTTTCTACAGAGTCCTACGTTGTTCCCATTCAAGAACTTTTCCAACAAGCACAATAAAAATACGTCAGTAGTTTATGTCACCATTAAAGGTGAAAAACTCCTGATACATGATCCAGCATCAGATACTTTTCCACAAAGGAAAAATTTCATGGAATAAAGGTACATTGGTATATTTCTTACAAATAATTCTTCATTCTCATGGTATTTCACTCATAAAGGTTAGTTACCTGAGTAAATAAGATGATGCAAATAGCCAAGTGGGGGAATAAATAAATAAACTTAACAAAAAGAAGAAAATAAACAACAAAACACATTTAACTACAGTAGAAAGTGTAAATATTACTCATACATTCATAGTGCAGTGCACTGTGTTGGCAGAGGTGAGAAACTGCACATCTATCCAATCACTACAACCTCTTAGGCCTGACATTAGGGGTAAGCAACTAGACATATTTTCTCTTTTTCTAATACAGAGGTTCATACACCACTTAAGACTTTCCTGAGTTTCCAATCTGCGTACCAGTTGCTCACAAGCCTCTGCACTGAGGCAAGTTACACCTTCAATCAGCTATTATAATTCTCCCATGTTAAGAAAGGAAGTAGGAGTTTGGTGAAATTCAGGTCATTTTTACCTCTTGTAGAAGGGGAACAGAAAGTTAAAAATAAGATTCAATTCACTGCCCGGAAGACTGACAGGAAAACAAGGAAGACCTTGATATTCAAAATATCCACTCGTTAGTCCACCCTAGATTTTGTAATTGTAAGGAAAAACTTATATTTTTCCTCATTTTGAAGTCTCAGGAATTGTCCTCTGCTTCCTAATGTGGATGACTCCTGACAACACAGGACTGTTGATCTTTTATGCTCAGTGAGATTAACTCTTCCTAATATTCTATTTTTCAGAAGTAAGACAACGTTTCCAAAGTGCACAAAGTCAAATTGCAAGAGTCAGTTATTCTAAACAATGACAAATCTATGCATAGAATCACAGAATTGTAAGGACTGGAAGGGACCTCTAGAGATTGAGTCCAACCCCATGGTAAAGCAGGTTCCCAACAGCAGGTTGCAGAGGGAAGCACCCAGATGGATCTCAAATATCTCCAGAGGAGACTCCACAACCTCTCTGGGCATCCTGTTCCAGTACTCCATCACTCTGTCAAGGTCCTTATCAGAGCAGAATAGATGGGGAGGATCATGTCCCTCGACATGCTTTTTGGCCACATTCTTTTTAATGCACCCCAGGATACCATTGGCCTTCTTGGCCATAAGAGCACGCTGCTGGCTCGTGGCCAACCTGCTGTCCATCAGAACCCTCAGGTTTTTCTCTGCAAAGCTCCACTCCAGCAGATCATCCCCCCTAAGCTGTACTGACGCATACGCCATAAAGCATGCACCCCATAAAACAAGGTTTTCTCACTTTATGCTGGGAAGAGGAACCCGTGAACATAAAACCCAAGACCGTGTTGCAGGACACCATAAAAGAAAGAAAACCTCTTATGAGACATCTGCAGTAAGTCCTGCCTAAGCTAGCAATAACAACTTCACTAGGCGAAGCATCAATGCATCACCCACACATCAAAATACCAAAAAGAACAGTTCAGCTGTGGATGGCATTGCACTAAACTTCTGAACTGACTACCTGTAACCTTTGAATCCACGTTAGTTTTATTCTATTCTAAGTTCTAGCTTTGGGATAAAGTATTATAAATAGTCTCTCCTTACAATATTCCTATGAGTATGTAGCTTTTTTATTTATGAATAAATGGTTGTGTTAGTAATATACCAGCAGTTACAGAAATTTGGACAGGAATGAATCTTGACAAGCTATCTAATTCAAATCCTCCTATCCCTCAAGATAAGATCAAATATCCCTAAACAATTTTTAACGTATGTTTATTTAATATTCTATGATAAGGACTGTCCAGATTCTAGTGGATTCTAGTCCACCCCTCTGCTACTGGATATCACTTTGTTCCCCTCTCCTAGACTTTCCAAGTAGAATCAAAAACTAATCTGCTTTGAAATGGTCCTTTGGAGACTATCTTGTCCAACCCAATGTTCAGAGCAAATCCAGTTGCAGCAGGCTGCACAAGACCAACTGCATTTTGAATATCTCCAGGGACAGAGAAGTCTCAAACTTGCTGGGCATACATTGTGCCAGTGTATGATTCCTCCTATAAGGATTTTTATTTTTTTTTACTATAGTCTAACCAGAAGCTCTTTCTTTCCAACTTGGGTACATTGGTTGTGCCCTAGACTGTACTCCTGCATGGGATTATTGAAGCCTGGATGGAATTTCTCCATGCAGCTGAAATCCCTTTTAACAGCATCCTTTCAGCATATAGGTGTAGTATTATCCATCTTAGTCCTGATTACTTCAACTTGGCTGTCCTCACATAGCATTTAACAAGAAACAATATTTGCCAGAAAAGGTGTGAAGCAGGTATATGACAGGCTAAGATATAAAACTGCATCACTGCACAAGTGTTCAATTGACTATTCAGAGAAATAGCTGAGACACTGCTCCTGCATATAAAAAACAGGATAGCCAGCAAATAAGTTTTTCTCTGAATAAGCATTAGCCTATGAGTGCAATCCATCTCAGCAGCTGTCAGTATTACTATCTTCTTTTTTTTTTTTTTTTTTTTTTAAGGAAGTGTTGAGTAGCTACTAACACTTGGATTTACTTATGAAAGATTATATCTGACATTGGCACCACTTGTGAGATACTAGAAGCATTGTGTGAATGGGCTGCATTCTAGCAACACTAACAAATGTGTTTACACAGCTCATAGCAGCATCACCATCCACTCAACCTAGGACTCAATGTTGAGCCCTTTTAAGTTACTCGGGAATTTTTTACCATTGCCATTCAGTGGCAGAAAGTTTGGAACAAATTATGACAACAAACCAAATTGGAAGGAATTTCAGAAGACAGAAGCATCCCTTCCCTGCCTGCCTACTCCTTCCCTATTTCTACAAACATGGTTTTCTGATAGGATAACCCATACAAATGGCTGGGCAAAATCCTTAATCAGCAGAGGTTTTGCTGAAGACTGCAAAAAGACAAGGGATTTCCCAGGTTTTGCCTGGGTTACACTTTAGCTAGAAAGATTCATAGCCTCCCACAAAGAGCCCCCAAGGATTTCAAAGGAGCCATGGCAGGGTGGCACCTCCTTACCAACAGATCCAGAAAGAGATCTGAGAACTGGACTACATATCTCCCAAGAAGGAGATAAATCTTCCATCAGTGTTTTGCTTACCACAATTTTTGTGTTAAATTGAGCAGTGTTATGTTCCTGCTTCACTACCCACATCCATGAGTACAAGCAGACACAAACATTTGTGGGATCAGTGCCTTCCATCTTCAGGGTAAGCTGAAAGAACTCATATTTCAGAGATTTTTCTTGAAGTACAAGTCTTAAAGTCTTGAAGTAGAAAATAGCTTCAGAGCAAGAATTAAATTTAATTAAGCACATTCAGTGCATCAGAAGAAACTAAGAACAATACACATTTGTTTTCAGTTGATAGTTTCCCTTTATAGGCTGTTGCTTAAAGCACCATTTTAAAACCCTTTAGTTTTTTTGGCTTTAGCAGCAGAACAAATGTACAATTCACTAGGAGGAAGAAGGCAAATGACATTACCTTTCTTGTGGCTTACATTTGAATGAAGCACTTCACCATGTACTCAATGGAGTTTTAACTCTATTAACACTACCTCAGATGAAAACAAGATCTGTAATGTTGAGACTTTGAATCTGAATACACAAACACTCGCTACCAGCTGTAATCACTAAGATTTATTGCTGAGGGAAAAATGCCTGAATGCCTCTGAGATCCGAGTCATGAGTCCAGGGCCAGCAACCATGGGAGATGCCAGAGGAATCTCGTGTGCTTGCACATTCACAGAATTATAGAATCATAGAATGGCTTGGATTGGAAGTGATCTCAAAGATCATCTAGTTCCAAGCACCAGGGTTGCCAACAGCTAAATCAAGAGCAGATCATGGAATCATAGAATCATTTGAGTTGGAAGGGACCCTTAAAGGCATCCAATCCAACTCCCCTGCAGTGAACAGGGATATCTACAGCTCCATCAGGTGCTCAGAGCCCTATCCATACTGATCTTGATTGTCTCCAGGAATGGGGCATCCAAAACACCTCTAGGCAAGCAATGCCAGTGCCTCATCATCCTTACTGTAAAAAACTTTTTTCTTAAATCCAGACTTTAAATCTCCCCTTTTTTAGTTTGAAACTACTTCCCTTTGTCGTATCCTTTTGTCAGTTTGCTCAGGGCCCCATTCAACCTGGTCTCAAGCAGATCCAGGGACAAGGAATCTATTACCTCTCGGAGCAGCCTGTGCCAGAACATTAGGCTCTTTTCAGTTTCACGGGTTTCAATGTATGCCACAAACTGCTTGTGTCAAATACACTTGGAAACTCAAGGAACTGGCTTGTCCTTTACTTTGCACTTTTTTGTCATCCTAACCAATTAATCAAAATGAGGGGGAAAATAGTTCTTTGCCTGTTATAACAGAAAACAGTAAGAGAAAAAGTACAACTAATTGAAAATAACGTTTTACAAGAAAATGTGACCAGAAACACTATTACTATTTCCAGACTGAAGGCAATGAGATGAAATATCACTGAGGACCTATGCTATCCTTATTGCTCAGCTCAAACTTTTACCAGTTTCACAGATGAATTAAAAGAGCAGTATTGATCCACACTGGCTGTCCTTTTCAGTGTCAACATTGTGCTGGACAGGGAGGTACATTGAGTTTCTTAGCTTAAGAGGAGTGTACAAGACAGCACCCGTTCCGCAGCTCATTCAGGGAAAAGATGCCACTAAAATGTCATGCTGAAGTCATCACTCAGTGCTTGTCATTAGCTAGCGCTAAACACCAAGGACTGATCTAAATTTGGGCTGCAGTAGTGGCTTGGTTATCTTCAAAATCAAAGCCTAACTTATGGCTCTGTTTGTTCTTTCAACTGACAATAAACAGAGTTCATAAAATTACAAAGCAGCTTTGGAACCATGATCCAGTTAAAACAGCAGTTGCAGCGATTCAGGTATCTGCAGAGAGAAAATATATAATAAAACCTCCTATAAAATAAGTCTTCCTTGGGACTACGTATCTGATCGTCTGCACCACAGTTTAAATTATAGAATCATAGAAAGGCCTAATTGGCCTTCTGGCCAACCTAATTGGAGGAGACATGCCATAGGCAGAGTTGCTGTCCTCTAGACCAGGCTGCCCAGGATCCCATCTGACCTGGCCTTGAACTCCTCCAGCGATGGGACATCCACAGCTTCTCTGGGCAGCCTGTGCCAGTATCTCACCATTCTCTAAGTAAAAAATTTCTTCCTAACATCTAACCTAAATCTCTCCTCTTTCAGTTTAAAGCCATTTTCCCTTGTCCTATCACTATCAGACCATGTAAAAAGTGGCTTCCTCTCCTACTTGTAAGCTCCCTTCACAGGTACTGGAAGGTTGCAGTGAGGTCTCCCCAGAGCCTACTCTTCTCCAAGCTAAACAAGCGCAACTCCCTCAACCTTTGTTCACAGGAGAGTTGTTCCAGCCCTTTGTCTTCATCACCCTTCTTTGCACCCACTCCAACAACTCCATATCCTTCCTGTACTGGAGGCCCCAGACCTGGACACAGTACTCCAGACAGAGGGGCCTCATGAAAGGCAGAGGAGAAGGGAACAATCACATTCCTCTCCCTGCTGGCCACAAACACACCAACTAATAGCAACTGTATACTAAAGTAATATTGTACAGCAATCATTGCATCTCACAGACTATGAGGTCAGTCCTTTTCCCACTGAAGCCAGGAGTGAGAGTCACTTCTGCAGTACCTCCTCCCCCAACATCAGAGAGGTTCCAAGCTACAGCCTGCACAGCAGTTAACATCTCTGGAAACAGCATCAGTTCAAGGGAAAGAGGTAGAAGAGAAGCATGGAGTTATCAGAAGTATCTCTAGTTACCATCAAACACCCAGACTGTGTCTTAACTCCTCCATGCAAAACAAAACTGTTCATAGATTTTTTCTTGGTTCTCTGCCTCCCACAGGAAACCTACCTATGGTTATATCAACAGCAGCGATCAATTTGTTAGGCTTATATAAAAATAAAGCACAGAGAAACATGAAATGCCCCCTCTATGGGACATCAAAATTGCTAATATGAAGTTTTACAAGACTACTACATACAAGATAGTTTTTGCCCATAAATCTTGTAGAACTTTATTAACTTAGAAGTGCTGGGAGGCAGATGCCTTCAGCTCCACGCTTTGGAAGCAGAACATGAGATTTGAGGGGTGACCTGTTCAGTGTAACACAGCAGGTCAGTGTGTTCTACTTCAGCATTCCCAAAGCTACAGAGCCTCTGTCTTTGCTTTGTTTTTAGTGAGAATTGTAGGAGAAGGGCCAGCCACACACTGCACAGGTTGAGCTCCGAAGCTGGTGTGAGAACAGCACTGCACTGGAATGATTAAATACATAGCATAGTTAACCAGCTTCTAAGATATCAGCTGGCATCTAAATTGCTTGTCTGCATTGATGCACAAAGGACAAAAATGCACAACGCTGGAGGAAAGAAAGGGGAAGCAAAACTCTATTTCAAATTATAAACAACCCATGATAAACAACCCGTCCTCCTTAAAGCAGCTACACCCTCTTTTGCCCATGTGTCTTTTTTGTTGTTTTTATTAAGAGACTGGCAAGACCAAAACATTCCCCCCCCCCCCACACCCCCCCAAAAAAAAAAGGAAAAAAAAAAGAAAAGTTCATTGATTAGCCTTCATTCCAAGAGAGTCTTATCCAGAGCTCCCAGCGCTGGCTGCTCAGAACAGCAGGAATCCTAAAGGCTGGTGGAAGCACCTGCAAGAGCTGAGCCATCAGAGCCTCCTCATGGGCCATCTCCCAACTCCTCACATCTGTAAGAGGGTAACTTTGGAGCTCTCAGCTTAGAGCTCCCAGAAATGTGAAGGCAAAATGGGTGAGGCATTTCACTATGAAGGGTGAGAAAATGAGCTGGAGAGCTTGTGGATAAAAGGATGGAGAAAATCATAGAATCTTAAAATTATTAAGGTTGGAAAGAACACCAATATCATCAAGTCCAACCATCAGCTTATCACCACCATACCACCAAACCATTTCTCTCAGTACCACATCTCCATGTTTCTTGAACAGTGACTCCATCTCCTCCTTGGTCAGTCTGTTCCAATCTTCACCACTCAATCTGCAAAGAAATTTTTCTTAGTATCCAACCTGCACCTCTTCTGGCAGAAATTAAAGCCAGAGTCAACACTCTCTCCCTTGACAAGCAAGATAAATATTTTAACAGTCATCTAATGTAGAGCAGACTGAAAAACAAAGCAAAACCATTATACACAACTGTCATATACAGAATATTCTTTTTAAGAAAAAATGAATTAGTTATCCACAAATAACAGATGACAGCAGTTTGGCACATTAGTGTTGAGACTTCAGATATGCTATGAATGACAAGAAGACACAACAAAATAGAACAGAGTCAAATATAATGGAGAGTGCAAAGAGAAGAAGTATTAGTAAAATATAGAAAACGAAACAGACACAGAAGGAAATGAGGTATAGCAAAGAATGAATGATGGAGAATGGAGAAGCAAACGAGGGTCATGTCTTGGTGCAGCTGATGACTTGGTGCAGAGCCAATGACTGCAACAGGTCAGTGATGGTGGCTCTCAGCTGAGGATTTGTCCCTCTGCACAGAACTAGAGAAGGGCAATCAGACACCAGACTGCCTAGGTGTTCTCCACTCTGAAAATAAAGAGGCAACATAGCAAGGGAATAAGATGATCTCATCAATAACAAAGGGGAATGCCAATTCCAGAAAAGAAGAAAGAAGCTAAACAGAAAAGTATGGAAGGAGAACAAGAAAATATATAGAGAGGGCAGTGGCAAGATTAGAAGAAAATATCCACAGGTTAGTGGAATACATTTCATTTATTCATGAGCTCTCTTTTATTATGTGTCCTTGGCAGGAATCCCGTAACTGAAAATTTGCGAAGCAGAGAATGATGCGAGTTTGGAGACTTGAGTCTTGTTTCTAGTCATTAGCCTTGGGCAGGGCTTTTTAATATATGTCCCCCAGTAGCAAGTAAACAAGTTCTTCAAACCAGGAGCCTTTAGGACGTAAACAAATGAGCTTAGGCAGAGCCAGAGAGGGATTTCAGGAGAATAAGCAAACCTAGCCACAACCCACTTGCAAGTAACCAGAAGAATGGACAGGCTGCTATAGGAAAGATGCTGCCCAACACTGCTGCTCACTCTAACCCCAGCTCAGGTCAGCTTACAAAGAGCATCTGTCTTTCACATGCATTCCTTGCTAGCTGGCATTTGCTACACCTGGGAGCATGTGGGGCTCAGCATGCTCAGCTGGCACAGGAAGGGCTGCACCCGGCTCCCAGCACACAGCATGCAGTGGCAGCAGCACTGGCAGCTGTCCCAGTGCAAGGCCAGCACCGTGCCCAGCGCAGGCTGTGCTGGGGACTTGCCAGATGCTCAGCAAAGGGAAAGCCCAGCCATCTCCCTGTGAGTTTCCCTGCAGCTGAACTCAGACACTGCTGAACTTCATTTTGCTCTGAGGCTGAACCTGTCTTGTGGTCCTAGAGAGAGTGAGCAAAGAAACGCTTTACTTAGGAATACTATGTTTGTATAAGGAACATTTTAAGAAAACATCCAGACTGCATTTCCCTAGGGATCACAGCGAAGTTTGCATCAGTTCCACTTTTATTGATATCTGCTTCTTTGTCCGCAGACACAAATGGGAAGTTGAAAGGTTCCTACTATTTTGGTTGGTTATCTCAGCACCAAGATTGATAAGACTTTCAGATACAGTGTTCAAGGAGGAAAGTATCTTCAAAAAGAGCTGTAACATCCTCTGTTGTCAATACATATAGATTTCACTTATTTTAAGATCAATTTCAGCAAATCTTTTCAGTCAGCGTAGAGAAGGCTTAATAGACAAAGTAAACAACAAGGCTACTTGGATATTGGAACTGGATGGTCTTTGAGGTCCCTTCCAACCCAATTCATTCTTTGATACTATGATATTATTTCTGGACCCTTCCCAATCTTCAAATCCTGCAACTGAAATAATAAAAAAAGCCCACCACCACCAACAGAAAACCACAGAACTAATGATACTGTGCCTCTATAAAAATAAATGCTTTCAAAAGCATGAACCACACAAGAGCAAGGTATGGATACTGCCAGTGAAAGCTCTTTTATCATCATTTAGCTGCCAACACACATATAAATCATTTACCCAATTTCAGAACATAAAATTCTCTTTGCCTATCCACAGTGCTGTCTCAGCAGAAGTTCAGACACACAATCCATGATGTTTTTCCCAGTTTGCTAATTGTCTTCTATTGCCCTAAGTGCAACCTTTCTAAACAGTGAAAACTGGACAAGTATAAGTTAACAAGGAGAAGAACATAGAATCATAAAGGCTGGAAAGACCACTGAGATCATCTAGTAGAACCACCATACCACTAAACAACATCACTCATTACAATGTCTACCCCTTCCTTGAAAACCTCCAGGGACAGTGAAGGTTTAGAAAGATGCAGTTCTGTATTAAAACAGAGTCAGTTCTCATCACAGATGATTACTGCTCTCTACATCACTGCGAAGGGCAGCTTCTTCTCAGCAGGAGACAGTAAACGCAACCTACAAAGTTAAAAAGTCACCACTGCACCAAACACTCAGGCTCTTGTACGAAGTGCATTCCTGCATCCTCGATCTTCTTTGGATGTTAGTCTGAATAACTTATGCCATCTATTGGCCTCAACCAGAGACAGATGCTCGGAGGAGAACTTTAATTCTGAGAAAGCAACTACGTTACAAGGGATCTGAGGGTAGATCTGCAAGTTCTGCTAATGGAATCAATACGTTACCACTACTCTGATCCCGAGGTCAACCTTGCCTGGCTGAATGTGCTTCAGAGTGCAGCTCCCAGTATAACCAGTTAGGTAAAAAAGAGCATTGGCACACGGCTAGCTCACACTGCTTGGGAATCCAGAGACGGAGCAGCAAAGATTTGCACTCTTACAGAAGCACATAGGAAAAGTCTTTATTATGATAAGATCCACTCAGATCTAAAATCAGAGAAACTATCTCCAACTCAGTAATTCTGCCTCACATTGGCCATGTAAAGAGATGTCTCTCCCATTCCTGCACCCGCAGTGGCTAGTTAGTGATCCACGGCTCCTCAAACCGACTTCACTTTTCTATCTAAATGCATTTTTAAAAGGCAAAGCAGAGCTCTGCAATGCGAAAGAGACTCGGAGACGTTCCCTATCGATCCGCTCCCGCACAGCCCATTAGAAGCGGCCGCCCGGCATCACCTCGTCCCCTCCGAGGAGCCGAAGCGGTGCCCACCGCCGGGGCCGCCTCTTTCGTGAGGGAGACGGGGAGCCGCGGGAGTCACTCGGCTGAAAGCGGGGCTCCCCGACACTGAGCTGCAGCCTCCCTCTTCCTCCTCCTTCTCCTTCTCCACGCCGGCCGTTCGTCCCGCAAAGCGCACAGAGAAGCCATCCGAGCCGTTCGGGGCTCTGCCTACCTGGGGCCGCGGGGCTCCGCCGCGCTCCGCCCGCCTCCGCCGCGCTCCGCGGGAGCTGCCGGGGGCGGGAAGGCGGCGGGCGGGCTCCGGCGAGTCCCCACCCCGGCCTCGGGCATCCCCGGCACCTTCCCGGCGGGGCGGGCGGAGCCGCGCTGTCGCCGTCCGTGCGGGTACCGCACCGCATCCCGGTGGGTCCCGTCCCCAAAAAGCGCGTTCCGCCTCTCCCGATCGCAGCCCACCTACCGGCGGTCCCCGCGCTCCGAAGCTCCGCGGGTCGGGGATGCTGCCGGGCGAGAGGCGCAGGTTGCGCGCTCCGCCGCGGGTCGCCGCGAAGTGAGCGCTCGGCTCTCACCTCCCCGCTTTTGTGCGCCGCTGAGTGACACCGCGGACGGGATTGATCCGCGATCGATTCGCCGCCGCTCATTTGCTGAAGTGGCGAATAGACGGCTTTGCTGTGAGGTGTGATGGGTCCCCGCGTGCTGCGGGGGGAAGTGGTTCCTCTCGGTGCTGTGACACCGAGTTGTTTCTGCTTCACCCGAAGCCCAGCGGCAGCGAGAAGTGAGGGCAGCTCCCTGTGTAACCGCGGGGCACCGAGTGGGGTAAAGAGCGGCGTGAAGGAATCGGACCCAGCGATCCTCGTGGGTCCCTTCCAACCCGTGGTGTTCTGCGGTTCTGTGATTCCATCTCTTGTCAACTCCAGTGCTGGTTTGAAAAATGCTGTGGAGGTTTATGCCTCACAAATGTTGATGGAAAAGGAAAGAAAAGGAGATGGAAAAGGAAGGGGGGGGGGGGAAGACGATTTTTTGTACTTTTCATAAACTTTCCCAAACTCTTCCTTAAGGAAGCCCCCTAAATCTGTGTTATCATAAGTTATTTCAGGATTTGGAAAACAACAAAAAAAAGTAACTATTTCCATTTTTTTCCTAATTAATAGGGGGAAGAATAAACGATAAAAATGTTGCAGTAAATCCTTTTCCTTCCTTCCTTCCTTCCTTCCTTCCTTCCTTCCTTCCTTCCTTC
>JAPSGF010000024.1:204455-216925 GCA_035772895.1 Perdix hodgsoniae | reverse complement strand
CTTCCTTCCTTCCTTCCTTCCTGACAATGTGCATATTTTTCTCTTCTTGTGTTTTCCAGTGTTCTCATAAGTTGCTATGCAGAAAGGGCTCTTTTTTCTTCCAGAAAAAAAAGTATAAAATTGCATTAATAAAAGAATGTTTATCAGAAAAGTTTCTAAAATCTTCTAAAAATCACTACAGAATATGGCTTGTCCAAAAACAACATGAACCTTTCAGTGCTGTGCACAGCAATTTGCATTTCTCATACTTTTTTTTTCTTTTTTTCTGGAAAAAAAAAAAAAAAAAAACAGATTCTCCAGCAGTATATTAAATCAAAAGCAACAAACTGCACAGACTGACATTTAGTTCCACAAAGTTTACAAGAAATTAAGGCACTGAATACGGAGTGACTTTCTTGTAACTATCCAAACACAAGAAAATGTGAATAGAATTCTTGAAGATGAATGAGGCCATCTCAGTGGGTCACTTAGGATCTCAGCATAAAATCTGAAAGATCCTGCAGAAATATTGACACAGCCTTTGGAATTGATGCAGTGGCATAGCAGTCTGTCAGAAGGTTACACAACTCAAATCATTACAGGTGAGGATATAAGAGGCTGGAAACTGCTTAGGGAGGGGAGCAGCTTCCCAGACAGCATGAGCACTGGCATTTATAGAATTATGGAATCATGGAATCATTGTGGTTGGAAAAGACCTCTAAGATCATCTTGTCCAACTGTTAACCATCATGCCCTCTAACCACATCCCTCAGAGCCACATCTTCATGGTTCTTCAACACCTCCAGGGACGGTGACTCCCCCATCTCCCTGTGCAGCCTGTGCCAGTGCCTCACCCCACACTTTCTGAGAAGAAATTTTTACCTAATATTCAACCTGAACCTCCCTGAAAAAACTAAAGGCTGTTCTCTCTCACCCTATTGCTGCTACCTGGGAGAAGAGGCCAACCCCACCTTGCTACAACCTCCTTTCAGGGAGCTGTAGAGATATCTGTTTCCTGCTGAGTTCTGTGTGACAGAGGGGGATGTGGTGGGCTCATTGCTCAGGTCTACTGATTCTTGTCCTCAGCCATCACTGTGATTTGCTCGTACATCCCATGGTTGTGCCTGCTGTGTTCTCTCTTGGCATCTCACTCATTCTGCCAAGATGCAACCTGCATTATCATAACTCACAGCTCCTTGCATCAGCATCATCTTGTACTGTTCTTTTCTGGACAACAAGCCTAGTCCCTTGGGGGCAGCACATTTAGAGATGTCAGTTCTCTCCTCCCAGTATTCTGCAGATCCAGAGATCTTCTTCTCATTCACATCAGGAAATAACACAAGACTTAGGAACTGCATTTATTTTTGTATTTGATGCATCATGGCTCATTTCCACATAAGCAGTACTCAGGCACTGAGCTTTCTGAAGGAGCATCTTCCCTTACAAAGCAGTTTTTTTGCATGCTTCCACTACAACACCACAAACTCCCCTGAGCTGTGATCATTGCGTTACACAGAGGGCCGATTTGAGGGTTTGGGCAGGTTTTTGCATCTTCATTTGAAAACATACTCTGGAATTTGCTTGACTCGCTCCCCTGGAAAAGGAGAGAGGTCATTTCTAGTTTCCCAATGCAGGAAAAAATTTTGGCAGCTGTTGGTGGCGGGCATGAGCTTAGCTGGCAGCAATGGGAAAAGAGATGGAGGGGAATCCAGGTTGCAGCACTATCACCACCGTAGCACTGCAGAGGTTTGTAATAGTGCAAATAGTACTTATTGTTGTTTATTGGATTAAATGAACAATGAAATGCAGACTGCTGGGGATGACATATAAAAGGCTGGCCCACAGTATCCTGTAATCTAGCCAAAGGCCAACCAGAAGGGCTTGTATTCTGAAGGAAATCATTATCAAGTGTCTGGACTCGTTTTTACGAATATTAACTCCTTCAAAACTGCTGGTAATAAATTAAGACAAAAACATTGTTTTGAATCCTTCTTACGATGTGAAGATTTTCATGAGTGGAGCAAATGGAGTGAAAATTTGCACTCGAGAACATATGGCCACATTGCAAGAGATTGAGAGCCCCATAAAATGACCTATTTCCTTTTTATGGCTCTCTGACCACGTAGTGAGTTCATCCTATCAGGCTGCCAGTGGCTAAACTGAACTGGAAACAGCAAAGCCCTGAGCATTGTTGTGCAGGAGTTTGTTGTTTGTGTAACTCTGCCATCCCAGGGGGGGCTGGCCATTTATTCCCCTATTTGTTTCCTTCCCTGAATTGCCTTAATTCAACTAAATTCTGTCAGCACTTAAACCAAGGGGACCCTATTAAAGGAAATGGATGGGGTGTTCTTCTTCCACAAATGCTCATCATTCAGAGTGCCCAGCTGTGGGATGAAGTGGGAGTCACATTGCCTTAGGTAGTCTCCTGGAGAAAAAGAAAAGAAAAGAAAAGAAAAGAAAAGAAAAGAAAAGAAAAGAAAAGAGGAAGCAATTACAATGGCAATTCCTCTGTCAGCAAGAGACAAATCTGATCTGCCCTGCTCCACAAAATCCTACCCATTCTGCTCCAACATGCAAGAAGACACGTGGGTCAGGCACTGCAGCATGGCTGCTGCTCCATGGCCACCACGAGCCAGCACAGGGGATTCCCACTTGCTGCACAAGAATCCCTACATATCACAGCTTATCACTCTCCTATTGGCTGTCATGTTTTTGAGTGCAGGACTTCAGAACTCATTAGCCACCCCAGTTGGATGCAGATTGTTTCCTTCCACTGAGTTCTGTGTGTGGTTTGCATTACACCCACAGAGATTTGGTCCTCCTGCTCATACCAATCAGAGGAACTACTGTTGTAAGATGTTTTTGGATCATCTTCATGGAGAGGTAGATTGGGAACAGAGCATTTCTGTGTTTGTGTCCCCAGTCTGGGGGCTGCCTACAATCCTGTGATTTAAGAAAATTGGTGTGTATTTATAACCTCTGCTATTTAGTTTGAGCAGAAAAACTCTTCAAGAAAACAGCATCATTTGGTGCAGTGCAGCTCCTTCAATTCATTAACTGCATATTTCCAGTGAAAACAAAGTACTACCAAAAAATAAAATTGTAAGGATTTGCGAGGCTGTGACTTGAGGAAATGGTACATCTGCTGCAGAGCCAGAACTTGGAGCTCCGGAGGTTTTGCTGTGTTTTGAGTGCTGATTTCAGTAGTGGTCAGAGGGGAACACTGCTAACATTTCAATTTAAAAGTATAATTGTTTCTAGGAGTATGTGAACCATCCCAGGCCTTCAGTATAGCAGAAGGAAGAAATTTATGTCTGCAAGCTTCTCATGAGTTACTGTGCTATTGTAAGACACATGTCTTAGGAAGAGAAGTCAGACGTATGCATACTTAAAGCGTCTTCCATTTCTGGAAAGTGCATTTTTCTGTATGTTTTGAAAACATATTAATGCAGAAGCTTGTTTGACATAAGGTGATGGACTGCAAGTTCATTGATTCACTGTTCGCTGAGATAGACAGGACATTCCTGGTATTCTTCCTAACTTAATCTGAAATTACAACGTGACTTCTGGTCAAAGAGAATAGGTCAAAAGTAGAGCCATTTATATAAATGATGACTTACATGGAAGTTTTGATTGTGGCAACTGCCATTACACAGCCTATTAATACAGAAATTACACACTGCATACATAAACTGGCTTGTCTGACACAGATGAATTCTTGCTTACAACAAATTCACTGAGCTTTTCCTTTTTGAAAAACTAATAGGCTCTACCAGTGAGAGAAGCATGTCTGTAAAGAACGGTGAAGACCATATATGATATTTTCATTTCTTCTACAGGTTTATAAAGAGCTTTGGGTTATTTCTTTTGGAGTTTTTCTGTTTGTCTGTCTTTGGGAAGGGGGTTTGGTTGGTTGGTTTTGGTGGTTGTTGGTGGTGTTTCATGGTTGGTTGTTGGTTTTTTTTCCTTAAGAAGATAAAGTTATAAAAACACTGTTTGGGGTTCTTTTTTTGTTATTTTGTTGTGGTGTTGTTGTTTCTCTTCAGTCTTGTTTCTCTTCCCTTTGCTTCTTATTTCTCCTTTGCTGTATTTCTTCTTGGTTTTCATCTCTACTACTATTCAGTGTTCCTGAGACTGTCCCATAGCTGGCACATAATTTTGTTTTGGTTGTTGTGACACAATCAAGCACAAAGGAAGAAATCCTGAAGATTGGACAATACAGACAGGGCTATAGAGAGAATAAACTGAAAAATAGAGTTTGAAAGGTGAAGTAATATTAAAATGAATGGAACAATATGAAAGTTATAGCTTGTCTCAATTTATTTATCTTTTTCAAATCTACAATACTTCTTGTTCAACTTAGTTTTCTTACCTTTCTATGATTTGTCCTTACTTTGCATTTTTGCTCAGCTCTGAAGTCCTTGACATGTCCATTGCTCTGACTTGCCATCAGTCACCAGCTGTGTGGGCAAAAGATAGAATTGCAAGGATTCCCTTCAAGACTTCAGAGAAAAATGAGCCAGGAATCAATACAGCTATATAGGCATATAGCTCTGATTATTGAGATGTGAGGGTATTTACATCTGAAAGCATTCCACCATGCTCTTCTAATGAATAATGAAAGCAGCTATATAATTCTTGTTGGTCTGGGTTAGCCAAATAAAGTCTTTGGAGTATGAAGGAGCTTCTTCATTACTATCCTGTGTTTATATAATGTGTTTGGAAAAATTAGAGCACTTAAAGCTCAGAACTTTTTTCACATTTTGGAATAGTCATAATCTAAAGAACCTGTGGATCCAAACCATTGGCACAATTGTTACATAAATTCCAAAGAATGTCCATACAGACATCTTTCAGTTCTAGAGGTAGTGCATTTTGTGGAATGGTATGAAGCTCATCCATTTATATCCCTCCCAAGATTAGGTCTTCAGTCTAAAATAATAAGCTAGAACCCTTTTTTTGTCACCAATGGATGTTTTTTCCCATGTATCTTAAACATGAAATGGGATATTTTATCCTCTGTTGCTATAAGCTCTAAGCACAGCTTTGCCAAAGCCACTTTGGGCAATTACCTAATTTTCTGTCTAACAGCAGTGTGTTGCATTATGGTAGGCAAGCGCTGTGGCTTCTAACCAAAAATCTGTCTGAACCCTGAACATAAATAAATACCTTTGAAACCCCAGCTTAGAACTAATCTCAAGTCCAATGCCCAGCAAAAATGATTAAGCAGCACAGCCTGTGTTGGTTGTTAAAAACACAACTGGCATACACTGGCATACATACTGCATGTACCTCTCTCATGATGCTTCTCTGCTCTTTCTTGAAGTCTGTTGAGTGTAAGCAAGTTCCATTCCATACAGCTGTATTGACAAGATATAACGTGATAAGAAGTTATGTACTGCGTAGAGTTGGGAACCATTTCACATCCAGCAGTTCAGACTCACCAAGGAGATGTGCTTTTTACTGAATCCATCTGCTCATCATTATCAATAGTGAGAACAGAGAAAGATGTCATCACAAAAAGTGGTCACAGCATGATGATGAGCCATAAACATAGCCATAAAAACTAACCAAAATATTTTCAGTACAGATAGAGAAGCATTTGCATCAGCATGTATATGCCAGTGAAACGTCATCTACACTCAGTTCTGATTATCTGTAATACAGAAAGATACGTCAAAATGGAATAGATGCTACTTAAATGTTCAGATGAGTGGAGAGCCAAGCCTAAGAGATGGAAGGAAAAAGAAATAGATGCTTTGGTCTATAAAATGAAGAGTAACAGTGAGCATTATTTCTCCCTTTAAAAATGAGAAATAAAAATAAGAGTAATTTAAGCTCAAGTTGTACCGGTACAGAACAAATCAATATAAACTGCTCAAGAACTCTGGATAAAATTTAAAGTATTTCCAAACATCAAAGAAGTAAAGACCTGGAACATTCTTTCACTAGGGAGTCTGGGGAGGTAAGCAAATGATTGTTTGGGAGAGGATTTTAATCAGCCCATGAAAATGATTGTATAGAGGATTGCCTGTAATAGTGGGAGACAAGTATATGGATTTATAGACTCCTAAACTTGTTCCCAGTCCTGAGATTTTTCAGGATACAGCTGCAAGTAAATCTAATAGGAACAGATGGGCTGATTATAAAGTAGCTATGGAGTAACCTGATTGCTCAGTGGAAAGATATATAAATCCCATAGTGATCTTAGCCTTAATGGCACTGCAGCACCTCCTTGTAAAAATGTAATAAATGGTACAGGGTTTGGTAAAATATTTATCTGGATTAATTATGAAGGTTTTAACGAAGTGCAAAAACCTGAGATTTTTGACCTCTGCAGGTATATGAAAATTTCCCAGATGATCCCTGTAGTACTTGTATTTTCCTAGATATCTGTGTTGAAGTAGATGCAGAGGAACCTGTTTTTATTAATACTAATTTTTATTGATTGATATTTATTAATTCTTATTGAATACCACTCTCTGCTCTTTGCATTGCAAGAGGGAAAGACAACACTCATTGCCTTGAGGAGCAGAAGACGCCCAAAGCACACAGTGCTTCCTCCACAGACCGTCAACATCGGTGTTGCTTCCTAGTCTGGTGCTATAAAGGGATTGCAAAGGATTTTGAAACAAACTGCTTTGCAGACACTTGCTATGCACAGGATCACCAAAACATCCTGTGGATGTAGTATTATTAAGCTGACAGTTTTAAAGCTTCATCAGTACTTTTCTAATGACAGCAGAGTGCTGCTCTCTAAAAAAAAAAAAAAAAAAAAAAAAACCAACACTGAATGAGGTTCCCTTCAATTAATGTTTTTAATGATTTCAAGAAGATCTTCTGTGATGAGAGTAAGATCATAACCTTGCAGTCAACAATTTGATAAATTGCTGTGTCTTCAAAAATAATCTGTTTCTGCACCTCCTTTAAAAACAAAGGCAAAAAGAATTCTTAGCATCTTCTGTAGAAAATATCAAGCTTTCACATGAAATCATAAGGATCAATTTATCAATTTCTGATTTTTTTACTAGACTCAAATTCTGAAATCCTAGCAAATAATTCTTTTTTGTCAGCAAAGCGAAATTAAGAAGCAAAACAGCACATAAATTGAAAAAATCAAATCAAAACAGTCGTCAGAGAGGATAAGTTGTTATGCCTGAACGGCTTATAGCTGTCCCAATTAGTGTTACGTAAAGGTGATTTAGAATCACAAAATAACCAAGGTTGGAAAAATCCTCCAAGATCATCCAGTCCAACCATCCACGCACCATCAATATTTCCCCACTAAACCATAGCCATAATCCTTCCTGGGAACACATCATCTCCCTGACACTTTCACCTGCTGTTGTTCATTACTGTAGAGTAAATCCTCTCAGCAAGATGACAACAGCACCTGTATAAAAACTTGCCAGCACTAACTGCCAAACTACCAAGTGTCCATGGCCTTTACTGCACAATCAGTCGGAGTATAAGAAGCACCAAAAAGATAAGAGCAGTATCTTCTTATGCCAGAAACTTCTCCCTTCTCTGTAAAATACTTTGTCTAGGGCCAGCTTTCCCTGCAGTCACTGAACTATGTAAATGCAGATTTATTGTATCTAAAATAGTGTATCTATAGCAACACTCAATCTTCCATGTTTACATGGCCCTTTGGCACACATATTCTGTATATGAGTAATTTACAAACTGTTTTGTTTTTTTTTTTATCTTGCTTAACACTTCAGTGAAGGAGGGTTTGGAAGAGCTGGCATGGCTTTTCATTGGCATTGCTTTTTCCACAAACTGCTGTGGAGATGTAATGGAGGCTATGTCCATTCTGTTTTGCTTCACTCACCTTATGCACAAAGCATTCTCCATAGTATGACAGACTGACTGGTATTTCCTTACACAATTCATCATGCAAAATGGTGATATTCCAAGTTACCTTCTCCATATCGTTCATGATCTTTACAATTTCAATCTGTTTCCACAGAAAAATATATATATATATTTCTGAAAAAGCCAAAGTTGCCCCCAGCTGTTATAGGAAGTGTTGTGAGACTTAGCACTGGATGACTACCAGCTCTGGGGAGATTAGATGTGCAACCTGAATTTGAACTTACCTTCTTCCCCAAAAGGCAATGCGGAGTTCTACAAGCAGAGCAAGGTAGTCAAACATTGATGCAATTGAACATGCTCCCAAATTTATAAATATACCAATCTTAAATAAATTTCTGTTTGCTTTATGCTGAACAACAAGAGAACCTCATCCCCCAGGTTCTGGGAGTCTAATCCAAAGGCCACTGAAATAAAATAGGATCAGGTTATTATCCATTCAAGACCGCAGCACAAAACCTTAGGTACTTCAATAAACAAGCACAGAATTGCATTTAAATAAATTACAAATTACTTTTTATAAAGATACTCTGAAAAGATTTCTCTTGGTTCTGTAGTGCCTTTGTTTGACTGCTAATAAGACATCATGTGGGATTATTTAAACAGAACAAATCTGTTTATTTGCTGAAGTTAACACTATTTTCACTTGATACTTCTGTTGCTACAGATGCTAATTCAGACTAGTGCATAGTCTTGCATTAAAGAAAATTGATATAATTCTTGTAACACTACAACTCACTTTCTGATAAATAAATGATGATGTAAGATCTCAAAAACTTTACTTAAAAATGAGGAAAGATTGGACTACAAAGGAGTAAAATAGTGACTATTAATCCAGAGAATATTTGAAGTGACCACAGAAGAGAAATCTGTCTGTCTGAAGAGCAGCCTGGCTTCTGACAATAGATCTGAGCATTTCAGGTTCTTCATCATCATGAAAATGAGCTAAAAATACAAGAGGATTTTATTTGTGTGACCCATCTGCATAATAGGAGCTAGTTTATGTCCATTACTTTGAGAAATACAAAAGTGCAATAACTTCTTCAAATGCAGACAAAGGGGAAGAATGGGAGGGAAGAATAAAATCTGTTGTCTATATTTGAAATAGAACTAAGTCACAGATTGCATTTTCAGTTTAAGAACAAGTAATTCTTTCCTTGTTTATTAGTGATGTCAAGTAACCATACATAACTACGTATAGACAAAGAAAGGGTTGTACACGGGCAGCAATTATTAATGGACATCACGAAATGATAAATAAAGAGCTTGCTTGAAAGCAGTATTCATTGCACACAGATGTCTGGACTGCGGACAGATGTCTTAAATTGTCTACTCAAAGCGCTTTTGTACTATCACAGTAATCTAAATTGCTTTGCATTTGGTTCCAGATACTTCCATAGACTGTTCTTCACTGCACATAAATTCCTATCCTCAAATTTTAACTGGACTTTAAGGACCAGATTACTTCCTGGTGTATCTCTTTGTCTTAATTCACTTCATTTCTATTGAGACAATTTGATGCAGCCAAACAGTTGAAATGATATTTTCAATTATAGGAGATCTCACCCCTAACTGCATGGGCTATGGCCCTGGTTCAGAGGAAGACATGCACTGCCCTTGAGCCACCACACTGAAGGACATGACACTCAGAAAGCACAGGAAGATGAGGTGGAAGCATGGCTTTAAACAGGAAAAGGGTAAGTTTAAATCACTGCTAAGTAGTACCCTACTGAGGGTAGGTTGAAACACTGCAACAGGCTGACCAGAGAGGCGGTGGATGCCCCCTCCCTGAAAGCATTCAAGGCCAGGCTGGATGGGGCTGTGAGCAACCTGTCTAGAAGGAGGTGTCCCTGCCTACAGCAGGAGGTTGGAACTGGAGGATCTTAAATATTCCTTCCAGCCCAAACCATTCTATGATTCTATGTTAAACTATAACTGAAGTGGTAGTCTAATCTTTTTTTCTAAGAACCTTTGCTCACTGAAGACCTCCATTCACTGGATTCTCCAGGACAAAGGTCTCAGATATGAGCTGTTTGATGCCTAGCTCCTAACACTGTAAGCGCTGTGTGTGCAAAACAATATGTTCTTCACAAGGTCATGGTTGACACTCCTGGAGGGATGCTTGTTTCAAATCTCCTTCCTGTACCCTGTTCAGAGAATAAAGGACTACCGTAGCATGACTTATAAAACTTTAATTAGGAGCATTTCTTCTTTTAAACCTGCCAGTCCCTTGTTTAATCTGTGAGTTGTCAGCTAACCTGACAGCCATAAGTACTGCCCCATACAGGAGGGAGACCCAAGAAAGCTGCCCATAGCTCTGAGACAGATGGCTTCTAGCTCTCTGGGGATCTGAACTGTACTGTACTTCCAGAGCAGGACTGTGCCTAGCAGAAAATCAAGTCAGTGATGATTTAGGAAATTGTTCATATTCCCAGAGGAGGAATATCTTGCAGCAGAGACAGCCCAGGCTAAGTTGCTAAGTTCTGGTTAATGGCCTCATTCTATCTAATGTGTCTGTTCTTGCAGTTAGTGCTAACAGATGAAATGTGTACTTTCTATCTCCCCATATATTTATTTATTTAGCTATTTTTACATGGAAAATATTTGAATTAGCCTAGCACTTAAACACACTGTCTAGGAACATATTCATGGTGGGACAAGGATATAAGGCAAGACAGATAGGGTACTACATTGAATAAATATTATTTTACATTGTAACCCTGCAAAGAAAAGGAGTGATAAATTTTCTGGTGGACATTTTACGTGGGTGAGACTGCAAAATCTTGGTTTTATTATTCCTATCAACAATGAATTATCTATTATCTAATATGAGAAGTGCTGTTAGTTGGATTTTATTTATCATGCATTTTTGTCTTCAAAATGAGAAGACAAAACAACTTGCAGTTAGCATATAGCCCTACTAAAATGAACAGACAGACAGTCATTAAGATCTTCTTAAACAAATGTCTTGACGCTATATGAACTCACCCTACAGCTCAGATACTGCTTGCTGTGGGAGAACTATCAGTTACCAGGCAGGATGCTGGTAACACTAAGCCATGCTGATACTGGAAAACTAAATGCACTTATTTGCACACAGTAGTTATCCCAGGAAGTAAGTTCTTCCTGATCTTACCCTGATACTAATGAAAGTGCCAGAAGAAAACCCTGTCATTCTTGAAGATTTTGGCCATAGAGTTTGAGTAAAGTCTTCTTGACTTCAAATTGTTAGAAATAAAAATTGTGACAGACAAAATGTCTTCCTTTTTAATTAAGTCAGCTGACAATTTAGGTTTGACTGGGTATAAATAGTCTTGGATTTGTACGTGCTGCTTTATTGCCCAGAGTCACAATTACACACAATTACAAATTAAGACAGGAGCTACATAACAAAAGAAATTTAAAATAAATAAATAGAGAAGTATATGTCACTGGGAATTAATCTACAATTGAATGGTAAAACCAGAGAAAAAGAAGAATGAAACAATCAGACAGAAACTGTGCAAGTAATCTAGATGGGTAATGCTTTCAGTATTTCTGTGATAAACCTGAGGTGTAGCAGGACTACTGTAATTCTCCTTCCACTCTGGTATGTGGTTATGAGTCACCATGACCCTAAATTTCCTTAACATTTTTAGGAAAATAATTTATTTTCAGAAGGAGTGGTGAGACATTGGCACAGGCTGCCCAGGGAAGTGGTGGAGTCACCGTCCCTGGAGGTGTTCAAGAATTGTTTGGATGTGGCCCTGAGGGATGTGGTTAGTGGGCATGGTGGGAATGGCTTGGGTTGGACTAGATAATCTCAGAGGTCTTTTCCAACCATAATGATTGTATTACTCTATGACTCTATTAAAACTGCAAAAACTGAATGAGGTATCATCAGGATCCTGCCTTGTGTGTGTCTATTGGCAAGTGGATGGATTCATGGAAACCTGGCTGGAGTTCAGGGTAGGAAAGAGGAAA
Organism: Perdix hodgsoniae; assembly: GCA_035772895.1. Lineage (NCBI taxonomy): Eukaryota > Metazoa > Chordata > Aves > Galliformes > Phasianidae > Perdix > Perdix hodgsoniae. Next base: position 205,108 of record JAPSGF010000024.1, on the reverse strand, counting down.
CAGCCTGGACATCTAGTGTAGAACTGATGTGATGGGTATGTCAACAGTGCGGATCTGCTTAAATGTCAGATAGACTTCAGGCAAGCTAGAGGAAATCTCACGCACATCCCCAGTGGTATCACAGAATCGCCAAGGATGGAAGGGACCTCAAGGATCATGAATCTCCAACCCCCCCACCACAAGCAGGGCCACCAGCCTCCACACTTAATACCAGACCAGGCTGCCCAGGGCCCCATCCAACCTGGCCTTGAACACCTCCAGGGACGGGGCATCCACAGCCTCTCTGGGCAGCTGTTCCAGCACCTCACCACTCTCTCTGTAAAGCACTTCCCCCTGACATCCAATCTAAATCACCCCTCCCTCAACTTAAATCAAGTTTTGGAAAAATGTATTAACATTTTTGTAATATTTTAAATATTGACTGCACTGAGAAAATAGGCTTAATTATAACATTAACTAATCCAGCAATAATAAACACAATTTGCAATGCAGTGCTTAAGTCCTGACTGCACAATCATGGTTTTATCTTTTAGTGGATTCTATATAAATAGTGATGGCTCTCAGAAAAACTCCCTGTAAAGTTAAAAATTCATCAGATTAGCTAATTTCAAAGGGAAATAACGGGAAAACAAGCCAGGTGGGAGTAAGCTCCA
>JAPSGF010000024.1:55350-204355 GCA_035772895.1 Perdix hodgsoniae | reverse complement strand
CCCCCCCCGAGGTAAAATCGAGTATCTCAGAGCAAGCTAAACTTTGTTTTTTACATTTGATTTTATTATCTGTTTAATACTTTGAAGTGGTGCAGTAAGGATAGCCGCAACATTTAGCTTCAGAATAAATGCATCCATTTGTCTAAAACGACCTTGATCAATAGTTATTCGTTTTAAGAACAAACGCCGAATAAACGTTGAAGAAGGTGCAGCCGCCCAACGGAGCAGAGCAGAGCATCCCCATAGGAGGGGATCAGGCTCCCTCTCCAGGACGCTGTTGTTAATTACAAACCCTGCAGCTCTGCCCTCTGCCTTCGCGTGCGCGGAGCAAGGAGCAAAACCGAACTGTCACAGCATAAACCTAAGACAGAAGGATCCCCAGGATAAAATACATAATAGAGAGAGGGTTTTTTGCACATCTCACCTCTCAAAGAGTGTTACAAGGTCAACATTCATTATTCCCAGTAAATTTATTTGAAAGTATAGAAAGAAAATAGGGAAATAGCACCCAAAGAAGTCAGGTAATCAAAGCAGAATTTTGACCACAAAAGGGGAGAAATGAGAAATGCCACAGGGGAACTCTGACTCTAGCAGGAATCTATTTGTACAGAGTGACTGACCACTGGACTAAATGATGGCTGCCCTTGAAGACAAGGAAAATGCTAACTTACTGCACCCAATTACATGTAGTAATCAAGCAGTGATGGATTTATTATCCTTTATGCTATTAATATTGCAGTAGTAACACACAAGCAGGCTACATTCTGGCCACCAGCATCTCAGCTCATCAGTCCCAGAGGTGTCACAAATCCTTGCATCACCCTCAGTGACCTGAATGCACCCACACAGCCATCTGGACCCAAGGCCATAGGTTTAGCTTCTCTGCCTTCAGCAAGCTGCAAATCCAGGGTCCTCATTTCTGATCTTCTTGCAGTCAGACCCACTCTTCCACAGTTTTGGGGATTTTTTTCCCAAAACTGGCTGACCATGACTAATAGGAATTATTTCTGATTTAAGAGTGCTACAAGTCACCAAGTCTGATAGTTCAGAAGAAATTCTTTACTTAGAGGGCAACAAAGCCCTGGCACAGGCTGCTCAGAGAAGCTGTGGGTGCCCCATCCCTGGAGATGTTCAAGGCCAGATTGGGTAGGGCTTTGACTAACAAAATCCAGTGGGAGGTATCCCTTGCCTACTGCAGAACAGTTGAAAATAGATGATTGTCAGGTCCAAACCATTCTATGTTTTGGTTTAAGATGTCCATCAGATTCTGCTATATACTACCTACAATGCTAGCTGCAATCAATGACTTCAACAGTCAAAAGTCCCTTCTTTCTTTGTTATATCTACTGCCTTCAAGCTATACTTCACACACCAGAGGTAATTCCAGTTCTCCAGGAAAAGCCATCAAAGCTTCTCCACAGAGGAGAGAAAGTGAAACTAAAGCAACTCAGAAACAATAAATTACATATTCTACCAGAACAGCACTTCTTACCCTACTGCCTCCTCCACCACCACCACACAGAAACCTGCAGCTGTGGAGCCAAAGGAACCTGGATAGAAATGGACGTAAAACAAAAGAGCAGGTGACATCAGTTATAGGTTTGTAATTGGGAGGACGAACAGCTGAAGATGGTTTTCACCACTGTAAAGAGGGCAGCTTCTCCTCTTAAGATGGGGAGGACAAGAATTTTTCAGTTTTGTGGAAAGCTGATGGTAGAAATTTGTGTTTTCTTGTGACTGTTAGAAGAAAAAGTACTGAGGCAAAGCAAGTGCACAATGAAGTTGGGTCTGGTGCTAAGGTGAGAATTTCATGGTAGATAAATGTTAACTGTTTTTCTCAAGGCATCAGCATTGTGAGCTTCTTCTTTATTATACCTAACTTTCTGGTGATAACCAAGACAATCTTATTTTGCACTATCTAGACTTGTAATTCTAAACCTTAGGCTTAGGTTCCTGAGCACAGAAACTTGTGGATTCTGCTAATCCTTGTTTTTTCATGCAGGTTATTATTAATAGGAATACTTATCTCTACAACATGGACCCAAGTGGCATCAGGTAACGCTGCTGTGAGCAGCATTTACTTGAAATTTTTTATTATCATTTTTCATTTTCCCTTTAATAGATTAGAGACTTTCTTGTCTTTCTTGTTTTATTCTATTCCAGTTTAAAAGTTCAGTTTAAGGCAGCAGACTTTGCTCTCTTGACCCTATTGCAGAATCCTGTTTCCATTGCTGGCTGCTCAAAGTAGCAGTGCCAGCTCACCAGTTACAATTACAATTGGAATACATGTTTATGGCTGTGTTGGAAATACTGGTTGGTGATTTCTTCATTGATTTTGTTTGTTTGTTTTTGCTTTTTGTTTTTAAATCTAATATCTCTTGTTAGAAGATACAAAGGTATAATTACTGATATAAAACTGTGTGGAAAGTAGAGGGTTTCTATTTCTTATCTTTAATTCTGTATTTCTGTCTTTCAATGCCTTCAATACAGAACTCATGACTTCAGAATGCTTGAAGAACTTTTTGCATTTAACCTTGAATATGGAACACTTTAGGGATAAGTATTTATCTTTTTCTGCTGTTGGTAAGTTGACACAGAAGAAGAGGGGGGAATTGTAAATGGTGAAGACTTTAAAATCATTTCAGTGCTTCCTACACTAGAATTTGAGGATCATATTAAGCTAACAGAGTTGTAGAAGTAGGTTATTTTTTGTTGTTTTTAAAGCTATCTTTATTTTTGTTGAATTATAGCCTTGTTAAGTAATAACTTAGTATCAAGTCTAACTATGACTGCCACTGGACTGAAATGGAAATGTACTCTGTAGGAAAATATGGTAGCTGTTGGCACGTTGATGCCGAGGGATATTGTTTCTGATACACAAATTTTCTCTAGTCACCACATATTGTATTCTCAAAATGCAGTAGCCCTAGCTGGTACTATGTTACTGGTTTTGCACTGATGGTCACCCACTTTCTTGCTTACAACTCACAGACCTAGTAGATGGGTATAAGTTCTTAATGAAGCAGGGAAACTAGCTGGGCCTTCTGGGACTACAGGCTTAGTAATCAACAAGCAATACTTTCAAGTGAGAAATGCCACAGAGTGTACTAGAAGGTCAGAGTGGGATAACTTGAGAACAATAGACATTAAGACTAAGTTTGTGTAATCTTTCACCTGATGAACTAGCTTTCAGTGCTAGTTAGTTGTCTGACTAGGTGCAGTCAATTACGCAGCATCCATTTTTCAAGAACGTTACACTTATGTCAAATCCTCCTTACTGCATGTTTCTGTGCTTAAGCATCTTCACCCATACGTAAACAGACTCTGTATTTGAGGTATATACAGCTTTAAAATATCATATTTTTAACCAAAAATAATTACTTGATAGTTCTGTAGACTGAAAGATTTGACCTAAGCATTAGTGTGTTTGTTGTCCTGGTTAAGATTCCTTAAGAGTCTCCATTGGCATTACAGAGAAACATGGAGCTATGCCAGCCCTGGAACAGCACCCTGATACTGCAAACTATCACTGTCAATCAACCATGACAACTCTGACACTGATCTGTCTGTTCTGTATTTACCTAGGCTTTCTCTCCCTTTAGGATTTCACATCCTGCCATACTGGTCATTTATTATCTTTGACCCTTTAGCTGCTAGTGTTTCCTGTCCTAGTCTGTTTGTAATCTTACCCTACTTCCCTTTCTGTATACGTCCTTGCAGAATTTTATCTGCAATTCTCTCTTAACTCTTACCACATAGTATGTAGCCAAGCCATAGATGATCTAAGACAGCTGAACCCTAGGGGCAAGTGTAGGTTTCTATAAGAAGGGGTTATACTAATTAATGCTTATCTCAACTAATTGCTCATAGACCAATCTGGTGTAACCTGGGAGCTAGACGAGGCCCTGGCATCTCAGTGTGGCTACACAATAACTTACAGCAGCAGGAATAGCATTGTATTTCGTGCTTCTGCGCTAAGTTGCCATTCTCACTTGGAGGTAAGTCAAATCAAGATGCAGTGCTGTTGTGTATAACCTCTAGGTGGAAGATGAAGAAATTATTAGTAGGCATTTATTGAGGGGTTGTAATGTGTTGAACATCGACTAGCAGAAGATTACTTAATTCCCCTCAAATGTGTCCAGAGGTCTGAAAATAATCCTTGGTATTGATGTCCAAATGTACTATATAATAGCACAGATGAGCACAGGAAGAAGCACATCATATGCCCTTGAAGGACAACTGCCTTTTCCTGGATAAAAACAGGGAATTCCATCTGGCTGTTGTTCTGCTGTGCTCTGGTGTTTTTGTGTCTGAGATGGTGTAATGATTAATCTCAAAAGTTTCTCTGCATGTGTTCCATGCCCACTGCTGCTATGCTGTAAAACACAAGATCAGGTACATCTTGGGATGTGTTTTCTCCTGTCAAGCTCTGAAGCTCCTCCCCATTGTATTTGTGTGGCTATGTAGCCATACACCTCCATGTGTACAAGGTATATAGTTAACGAAGTTGAAAACAGTATCTCAGCAATGGAGTTGCTCTTCTGTGGAAAGACTGATGGGTGGATTTCCTGAGTTAGGTCACAAGAAGAGCTAATGTCCTGCTTGGAAAAATCAGTTTAACATGTGTTTCCTGTGTCCATGCAGAAAGATGTGTTCACATTAACTATACAAATCAAGGTGTCCCATACTTCTGATATGAAAAATGCTACAACTCATCTGAAAAGTGCAAGTTGCCCTTATGGCTCTTTGAGTCCAAGAGAGTTAGTATGTGAAACCACCTACATGGAGGTAAGCATTGGAAGTGTCTTATGGTAAAATACCTTGAGATGAGGAGGTGAATATTAGAAGATGCAGCATTTGGAAGCAGGTCAAATGATAGGAATTAATACCAAAAACAGAATATATCTCACTATGAAAGGTTAACTGGTGAAACCATAGCTTACACCTTGAGCTTAGTGATGCATTTATGTTATGTCTATGTAGATACTGAATGGTGTTAATAATAGCCAAAAAAAGGTGTGAAACAGTATTCAAGAGGTTAAGCTAATGGGTTGGACTTGATGGATATTGTCTCAACACATTTTGAAATAACTGAAATGGAAATTTCCTTCAGAAAGTGTACTTACTAAGTTTGCTGGGGAAAACTCTGGAGCTAAGAACCCTCTTGACTCCTTTTGTCCTCTCCAAAATAATTTCCTGGCTTTAAATAGAAGTGAAAACACCAAAACTAGATAATAGATAAGAAATCAAGAGACAAGGGAAAAAAAGTGCCACCAATACTTACAGTGACGTTTCCTATTCAGGTTTCTATCCGGAGAGATGTTCCCCAAACTGAGAAGGATATCATTTTGAATGAACCCGAGGATTGGATTCTTTCTTATCCAGAGGTAAAAAGCAGGTTTTTTCTTGCTAGTAAAAGCTAGTGCTACCTCTATCACTATAATCGTTCAAAGTCCACACAGAATAAATTGTCCTTTTCAAAGGAACACTTCAGTAGGAAGAGCTCCTTTACCAATTGTTTTTTTAGAAAAGAGGTATTCCACATTAGAAATATAGAAAGCTGCAAGCCTGATCTCCGAGGAAGAAATGGAGACAAATTTCTCAGCTTAAAAGTCGTTTTCCCTGACAAGAGTGTGTGCAACAAAATCTCTAAGACTTCATGGCCCAGGAGTGAGCTGCAGATAGGTTTTTTTTCTTCTTAGACCCTATAATTTCAGCGCAGCAGTGATGCCAAAATCCTGCCCCATCATCTATCTTCAAACCAGAAGGGATGTCTGGTTCTTGTTTTGTTTTGTTGTTTTTTTTTTCCTGATCTGCATCTGTTTGTTACTCCTGATACAGAAAGCTTCCTTTATGTCAGAAGCTGAGCAAGGCAAAGCTTAAGGACTATCACATGACCAGCGCTTAGAATAAGGCAACAGATCTGCCAGGCAGCTGAAAATAAATCATCCAGTGTAGTAAATAGCTCACTTTAAAGAGCCTGTTCAAACTGTTAATGAATTTCTCTGGGTAGGCAAAAGCAGAGGAAGCCTCAATATGGCAGATAGTGTTTCATCAACCCGAAGAAAAAAGAGCTCTGCTTGTAAGTGATGCTTGGAAGGCTGGCTATGGACTCAACACCACAGAAACCAGAATTCTGCTGCGAGTGCCATATAACACTGCACAAATTCAGCTGGTCAAGGTTGGTACACTGTCTCTAAACCAGAAAGTTGTCAGACTATACGGGTCTAATGAGATCTCTTTCTGCAGACTCAGGGAGTTACCTTTTCTGCAGTGAGATCAAGTACATTTTACAAACAGCAGTGGATGATCCTGATGGTGGATACTGCTATGGCATGTCCTGTAGGTGAGAAACATCATACCTGACCTCACTGCTTAAATATAGAGTCTGGCTTGCAACTAGAGTGATGAGATAACAGCTTTCTTATCTTGTCCTTGAGATGGTGTGAATTACATTAACAAAACAATCATCTGGACTGTTCCAAAATATTTTCAAGCACTCTGTGCTGGAGCAACTGGCTTTAAGGATGTGCTTGTTGAAGCTGGTGTGAATCTACACAAACTCTCTGCTGAAGAAATGGCCTCCAGGAAATATGTGTTATCTAATGACTTAAATACAATTACAATGAAGGTACCGATAGGTGCAGAAGGTGGCTCTTACAAGGTTAGTACTGTTGGATGGCAGGCAAAGTAGATCTTCTGTTGAGTGGTTTTTGTGTGTGTTTGTTTTCTTCATAGTTTGGTCTTTTTTTTTAAGGGTTTTTATTTTCTGTGGTGATCATAGGATGGCAATATATAGTGTCAAATAGTGATAGAATTGTGATGCATCTTGTTTTCCTGGGCAGGAATAACTTCATTCTGTTCCTTCCAAGTGATAAGGGAGGGGAAGAAGTAAGGAAAGGAGGAAAAAAAGGGGAAATCAAATATACAAATAGCTCTTGTACGCTTGATTGTGAAGACTCTTACTAACAAGTAAAGATGGACACAATTCTATAAAGGAATATTGATTTGTCTCCTAACTCATGTTGACATAGAGCTTTGGCTTTGCAGTCCTGATGTCACACTCCAAAGCTATAAAACATGTAGATCTTATCATATTTTCCAAAAGATTAAAAAGTGCTGAAGAGAATGAGAGCGCGTGATTTTTTTTTATTTATTTATTTATTTATTTTTACAAGATCATGTGGTATTGGGATGCCTTGAGACTGTAGCTCTAAATCTAGTACTTCCTTGAAGTGAACCAAGTCCTGGGCAAATGCGGTAACAACTGAGCTTTAGAGAAGCTGAAAGAGGAGCCATTTCCCTGATTAAACAGTTCCCTACTTCTTTGGAAGTAACAGGTGGGGGATGAATTTAGAAGGTAGTCTTTTGAGTATCCTGTAAATCCAGACTTTAGAGAACTACTGCCCATAATAGTGATGTAGGAAGCATCACATAAGAGGTCAGTTCCTCACAGGTGTTGACTTTTTTTTTTCCAAAGTTTTAAGCATAAAAGTGGCCTCACAGAGCAGAAGAGGAAAATTATTTGGAGCTATAGTTCTAGCAGATTCTGTAATGCTATGGTACGACTTTGATTGTAATGTAGAGTCATATTTTACTTATTTTTTTGATTATGAAATTGCAGACTTCTGTGAGCAGTGGAAAGCACGGGGCAAAATACTCCATCAGTCTGTTCTTGGAACACCAGTGGGAGGATAACAAATGGGGACTAACCAAGTATACCATCATCAAGGAAATAGAAACACCGTTTGAACAAGCAGAACTTGCTGTAACTAACAGTAAGTAGCTTAACACTCTTTACTGAAGGTTTTGGTACTGATAAGAGAATAATGTTGGTTTATGCATTTTCAGACTCCAGTCTGACTGCAAGGCTAATGAACGTTACAGTGGGAATGTTTCTCCTGGATGTGGAGCTCGTGAACTTGACCATTGAGGGGACAACTGTAACTGTACCTGAAGCTATTCAGCATGGTTATTTAACATACGAGATTCAATATGCTAATAGAAGCAAAGTCTATGTAATACAAGTGTCATTTGATGCGCCAGGCATTAAGAAAGAGGTGCGTACAAAGAATATGCACTCCAGTATACCATGGTGTAGAAATTGTGTAACTCAGTGTTTCTTCTAAATGTGATTTTTTTTTTCCTAGTATGTAACCGATGACACAAGAGAATACACACTCAATGTCACACTGAAGTTCATCATCCTCCCAACAAGTGACACATTTGCTGTCCCCATCACAATGGTGTCTGCTGTTAAAGATGCTGGTAAGCTAGTGGAACCTGAGCAAAACTGTCTTTATCTGGCTGCAACTAGCCAGACTAAACTCAGCTGTTAACTGCGCTACATTCAGCCAGTGATGCTGTCAGTGCTAAATAGCACTCTTAAACTCTGATAGTAGCACACACATTGGCTGACTCTTAACTGTATTACAGTACTACCCAGTGCAAGGGGATATTGTGATGAGGATGACTTCCATCTCATTATCACTCGTGGGAATGTGGATCAAAACTGGCTGCCCTTCATCTCAGATCAGCACCTGATACCAAAGGTTGCCCAGAAATACTACTATAGCCTGAATGACAATGGCACTCACTTGACTGTCTCTGTACCTTTCCTTTCCTCCCTTGTGGACTATAAGGTAAGGTTACTAGTCTGCATCAATTAAAATACACATTCTATCATCTATGAGATATTTATATGATACACTATGTCCTTGTAGGTAAAAATAAAGCATCCATTTGGGATAGGCTTCAAATAATTAATGGAGGACATTTTCTACTTTGGAAGAATGCTTTACAGTAAAGAAAAGCATTTCACAACCACTTAAAGGCTGAACAACATTTTAATGGAAATTGTGCAGGCAATGATATTTAAGTTGTATTGTAAAACAAAACAAAAAAAAGCTCTTTGTCTCTGTCTCTGTATTAAAATAAAAATATCTCTTGTGGATGTGGTTTTGGTCAAGGACCATTACTTTTGGCTTGTGATAATCTGCTGTCTGAGTATTTCTAGAAAAGTAGTGGATCTTCATTCTCTTGTTTAATCTGTATCATCCGTAGGATATTCACATTTCTGGAGTAATGGCTTCACTTCACTTAACCTTGAAGGATGGCATCACCTTGGTTAATAAGAAGGACTTCTCGATTTCCTGCAGATTTCCACCTTCGGAGCTAATTCGTAAGAACATTACCTCTAATGCACTGTGTCTTAGCTCCTAAATGCTATTCATTGAGTTGTATGAATAATCACAAACCTACACAATTATAGTATTTATGCTTCTATTATACCTTATCTGCCTGTCAAATCTTATGCCAAGTAATATTCTACAAGTGAAATTACAGTGTGGAGAGGCTATCCTGTTGGGTCTTGATTTTGTGAAGGAGTAAAAATATTCTTGCTCTCTCACTTCCAAAGCAAAAACATTTGTCAGAAGGATTTGGGCTTGTTTGGGGCCCAAAAGTTGTTTGTTTTTTGTTATGATTATGAAGATAGGCCTTGAGGGGTTCAGCTTATAAACTCTTCATTGAAAAATATACTCATCTGGATTGACTGTGCTGAAATATATTGACTAGAAAAATCTTTTGGGAAGAGGAGGGTTTCTAAGAATAAATGTGTGAAATCACCATTATTCCATGTATTGCACACAGTGAAGATGCTAAAGAAAGTTAAAACTTAGTATGGAAGTCTTGCTCAAATGTTTGCTCTCATGAGCTGCCAAAAGCCTTGTTAGCAAGTCCATAAAGAACTTCAGCATAGCCTTCCAGCTCCTTTATTCTGTAACCTGATTTGTCCTGAAAAAAAGTATTTTTCTCTTTCAGAGTGCCTTCCCAATGGCACTGTGGTAATTACTGCAATAAAATTAGTAAGACTTGCAGATCTGGACACCAGCCTGCTTGTCTTAAGAGACAAACAATGTAAACCCAGTCTAGTGACAAAGAAAACTGCAACCTTTAAATTCAATGTGAATACATGTGGAACAAGTAGAAAGGTAAGGGCTTAGTAATATTAAGTTCCCTTCCTATTGGGATAGGTTTAGCACTAGAAATGGCAGAGATTCAGATGCTGCAAGAAGGTTGCAGCTGACAAGTGGTCACTTCTGAAAAGCAGTATACCTACACTCCTTTTCTGAGAATGCAAAATTCAGTTAGGTAGAATTTTTTTAGTGAAAACAACTTTTAGAGCCAGAAATGCTTTCTGAAACAGAACTTAGTTTGACATTGACTCTAACAGACTCGTATGTGAGCTTATGTTGTCAATATATACTCAGCTTCCTTGTAGAAGCGTATTAGTAGTCACTAGTGAATGCCTTGACTAAGACTTAATTTACATAAGTAGAAAATAGAAAAGAACGAAAGATCTAATGTTAAAATTCCAGTTGCAACTAATGCAACTTAATGCTAGGTACAAATTCTGCTAACAGAATCAACTGAACTCTGATCTCAGGCCCAATGTACTTATTTCTGGGCTTGTAAGTCACTCAGGTGTTGGTTGATTAGGTCCTCTTTATCATGATTTTGCTGTTACTAGCTTTAGCTTAGTGAGTACAAGATTGTTGACCATTAGTTTCTTCATATTTCTAAGTGCGCCCTGCTCAGAGCACTCTACCAGATTGCCAGGCAAGTAAAGAGATGTGGATATTGTGTTTGGGGAGCAAAGAGGACAATTACTTTAGAACTGACTTGTTTGTAACCCTATTGATGTTTCAGTTCAACAGCACATCTATAACATATGAAAATGATGTACTCTATTTCAGACCTGGAAATGATATACCAGTATACCAGTAAGTACTGTTCCCTAGAAGGAGATTGTCAAAGGCAGTTTTAATTTCTAAAATCTAATCTAAAGTGTTTTCCCTCAGATTAAAGTTCGTATGTGTTTACACAATCAAGCACTCAGCTGATGTCACGTATGAAAATAAGAAGAACCTTCCATCGCGTATTAAGCCAGGTTTTGGCCCTTTAGCTCTCTCACTGAAGCTTTTTAAAGGTAACTTTTCTGATCAGGCTTTTGATCAGGCTTATTATGAAGGATAGGGTTGGAAAAGCTGTTGATTGTCATCTTGTTCAACTTTGCTCCAATGGGGTGACTCAGAGCCAGTTGCCCAAGACTGTGTCCAGGGTGCTTTTGAATAACTCCAAGGGCAAAGTAAGAGACTTTTTGAAGGCTTCATAGGTTTTGCCTCCAGAATGTAACAAATGGCCAGGGTTCTATAGTGGATCATATTATGTGCAACCAAGATGTGGGTTTTCTGCTGGGGTAGTCATGTTATCTTGTGTAGTCTTTGTGATGTTGGCATCTCTCTGTATCAACTCTTAAAGTGTGGCTAAGCAGAGGAATCAGTTTATGGTTATTGTGACCGGTGCTGTGTCAAAGAAAGAAGCTGCATCAATGCAGCTTAGGAGGAAGTTTTTCACAGAAGGTGGTGACACACTGGAACAGGTTGCGCAAGGAAGTTGTGGATGCCCCATCCCTGGAGGCATTCAAGGCCAGGTTGGATGTGGCTCTAGGCAGCCTGGTCTGGTGGTTGGTGACCCTGCACATAGCAGGGGTTGAAACTAGGTGATCCTTGTGGTCCTTTTCAACCCAGGGCATTCTATGATAATGCTACTGCAACATGGTAGCCTCCTGGCAGAGGCAACTAAAGCCTGAACAAAACTATCACCCTGACAGGAATGACTCTGCTCTTATTTTTTCAGCGCTTTTCTAGAAGTAGTTTTGATCGAACATCTCATTGCAGTGGATTTTATGGAAGGAAGTGTCTCTTCCTTGTCTGGATCCTCAGATCTCTTTCTTCACTAGTTCTTATTTTGTCTGCCATCACAGCCCTATTTGCTGACACCTAAATACCCTCCCAGTTCTACTACTACATCAGAATGAATGATGATGGAAAAACAGTGACTTGAAATTGGTGAATGTTTATCCTGTAAAAAAGGAAACTCTAACATCTCTTCTAGAGAAATCCTATTCTGAGCCGTATCAGGAACTGGAATACCCTGTGGTAAAATATCTGAGGGAGGCACTGTACTTTGAAGTTGAACTGCTCCAGCCTGCAGACCCAAGACTGGAATTAAACTTGGAAGACTGTTGGGCTACCAACTCCCGAAGCCAAGACAGTCTTCCACAATGGCCAATCCTTATAAACGGGTAAGAAGAGCGTTCCTCTTGTGGCTGATGACTGCTCAGCACAAGGCCCCTAACCTTAACTAGAAGGAATGGGGAAGAGGTTAGAAGTTGCCTAGGAAGGTTTACTCTGTCCTGACTCTGTATCTGTCAAAGTACATGAAGGTGCCTGAGCACCAACTATGGCTTTTGGTGTCACCTGGTGCTTTTGACTAGCTATCGCTCATGAACATCTAAGAGGCAACTATTACCATGGCCAAAGGCAGGAACCCTGAATGGGAGGGGCTCAGTCCATACTGCTATGCTCTGAGGAAAACAAGTTATCTGGCATTTCACATCCATAGGTTGTAGAACAATCTTACTGAAATGACGGCTTGGATTATGTTTGTTTTCTTTTATTTTTATTTTTTCCTAAAAGGTGTGAAAATAGTGAGGACTCTTACAAAACAGTCTCTCATGAAGTTAATTACAGCCATAGAGTAAAATTTCCTCAGCACTTCAAGAGATTCGAAGTGACAGTGTTCACCTTTGTACAGGGCACAACTCTACTACAAATGCAGGTAAGAAATCCCTTTTTTGTCATGTTGGCAATCCCAATGTGTAGAGCTGTTCATGCAACAAATGCTGTAGAAGAGCTCAGTTAGCCAGGTACTGATGGAGGCTATTATCTGCCCTAGGAGTAGTACATAAAGACTAGCCTAGCCATACAATAGCATTCACTTATAACCTTACTTGGAGTCTGTCTTTGTATCCAGTTTTTACTAGACTTCCCTGTACGTGCTGCATTTTCTTTTTTTTTTTCTGTAGTTATATTTCCACTGCAGTGTTGTGATCTGCAGCACTGTACCACTGCCTTCAGATGCGGTTTGTCAGAGGACGTGCTATCCTGGGACACATCGCCTTGGTAAGAAAACTGGTATGTCTCAAGTTGTTCCAGGAGCTTGCTCAGCAGCTGACTATATGCTGTTTGGAGTTTTGTCGATTGACAGACTCTTCCTGGTGCGTGCTGTACAGAATATTAAAAGCTGAAATGTCTCACTAGACCGCAGTGCAGAACCGCATCCAAAGGGGCAAGTGTCATCTGGAGCAGTGCTTATTAGAAAGGAAAAAATGGTCAGAAGAGGTTGGTATTGCTCTCAGATCACATTACTGATACACCAAGTGGACTGTGGTTTTAACATGAGGCATTTCTCTCTTCCCTGTAGGTGAACGCACAGACTTGAGGAAATATCCAAGGACTGTTTAGTTCCATGAAGTTGCAGTTAAATGGCCTAAGTATGTAGTCTGCCCAGACTTACAAGGAAGGGCATCTTAAAAATATCTGCCAGGAAAATACATTCTCAGTGCCTACTGAGGAGAAGGGTCAGCTAAACAAACACTGATGTAATCTCTTAGTAAACTTCAGTGTGTTCCTCTCTTGTGTTTCTCTAGAGCTTTGAAGCTGTGTTTTTTGTGTGACTTGCATCTGACCTAATCTTACCAGCAAACTTTCCTGAAACTCTTCTAGTTATACTGCACTTGTGAACATCTGTTTCAGAGCAGAGGGATGACGGTAGTAGCAGGCATCAAGTCAGTCCTTTGGGGTGGGTCATTTTTCTTCTTAAAGACTTAAGATGAATTAAATGTTGCATGGTGCTTAATATCAGTAAGCCTTTCTGAAGCAAGGTGGGCATTAACATATTTGATCTTGTAGAGGCCACTGACAGTAAATCTGTGAGCTGTGGATCTCTTTGGGGGGGCTGTGGCTCTGCAGTGTCAAGTTGTTGTGTTCCTTGGAGTGGGAAGGAATCACTCAGATTGCACACTAGAAGAAAATAAATAAGTGAAGATTTTAGTGGAGACTTGGTGTATTATCACAACAACTATTACTAAACTACTATTACTAAATTCTATCTACAAAGTGTTGAGGGTTCTTCCTTATATTAGGAGGAGTTCCTGTTAGATTACCTTGTCCTTTCCTTTCCTTTTTTTTTTTTTTGGTGAAAGGGGAAATGTCTTTTTTTTCCTCTACATCTGAACAGAGCCATGAAAACCATTCAGATTCAGTACTGTATTTTCCTATTACTGTTGCTTGGCATGAATCATTATTGCTTACGGCTAAGTCTTCAACAATAGGTATAAAATGCTGTTTGCTTTTTAACTTTATTAAATAGAATTCTACTGTAGAGGATTTCTGTGAAAGCCACCTTGAGCAAGAAACTATTTCCTGAATCTGTTTGTACCTTGTGAAGAAAAACAATGAATAAATGATTTGTAGCTCTGTTACAATACCTGTGCAGTGGCCTCATTAAACCAGCTTGTGTTGTAACTTAAAGCTCATGTTTGTAAATCTTGTCAATCTTACAGTTTCCTGTTAAGTTTATATGTAGCTGATAGATTATTGCTAGCAAGGACAATAAAAGATGTGTAGGCTTCCTGATGAACAACATATGAAGTGCCTCAAGACTGTTTTCTGATGGATACAGCTAAAATGCTGAAGGTGTCTTATTTTACTACAGCTTACTCACAGCTTACTGCTGTGCTTGAGGAATGATGCTGAAATGTGCTTTGCCTTTCCTTTTATTCCCTTGTTGAAGAACAAGATGCACAAGCTTGACAGACCATTTACTCTGTGTTTAGTGATTATTTCTCCTATGTTAACCTAGTGGTTAAGTGTCATCTATTCCTGAGTCTGTGGGTACAATCTAGTGAATTCACAAGGGACATCCATGATATACTTGCTAGGGTTTTGTGTCTAATAGGTTCCAGTTTCTATGCAGGTGTGTGACTTCCCTTCTCTATATCATGCTGAATTTTTCCTAAGAAATAAGACTAGTATGCAGTGTTTTCTCTGGGTAGAGCTGCAATTTTCATCTGCCATGATGGTGTTTTAACAATGCACTATAGGCTGCCGTGGGCATCCTGAACCACGTTCACCTCTGGGAGTGCCGAACCTCGGGGGAAACATGTAATAACTAGGAACTAAGTGAGTGCTAAGCATAAGGTAGGGCAGTCTATTTTAACATTGTTAACTCTGTCTCTGCTGTGGTTTCCTGTGTTTTACAATCTTTTTCTTCGAACCAAGGCACAAAGAGAAAATCACTTAATAGAAAACAGTATTTACAATCTTTCATCTATGGATTGTTCATTCCCCAGAATTAGTCAATATCTTGTTCTTTCCTGTTACCAGGGATTTAAGAGATGTTGAAAAGCTAGATGATGCCCAGTCTAAACTTTGTTTCTACACTTCAGTCTTTCTTAAACTCTGTTTAGTACTGTCTTGCATACTGAGAGATGTTAATAGATTAGTGGTCTTTACTGAAAATTCATGAGATTCTTATTTCAACCATGGAAAGGTTTCGACTGAACTTTGTCAGATTTTTCAACAGTGTGTGAGACACAATCTATTTCAATATCAGCAAAATATGGAATTTGAAAAAGACATGACAGTGCTCTCTCTACCTTAGAGGGTGCCTGTTTATACTAAAACTGCCTTCCTGGTTTTATATATCTAAAAAAAATATATATCCTCTTCAAGTGTTGATTCAACACCTCTTTGCCTTTCAAGTGGATTTTTTATGACCACATGCTTTCCCCCAGTATTTGGGATGTTATTTTTATATCCTTGTTAACACAAGTTGAAAGGAGATCAATCTTATTTGTTTATGCTTTATGTCTCCTGCAATTTCAACAGGTGAATGATAAAAGTCTAGGGGAAAAGAGAAGTCTGGTGTGATTTGTTTTTATAAGAAAATAAAACAATACTGGAAGCCTACTGCAGGCAGATATTTCCACTTGAAATAAATGGCAGTAAGTCAATGCTATAGCTAGCTCTGTCTCCTGATAGAAACAGTTTTTTCGTTTTTACTGTACTTTATTATCAATTGCATGACTACTGTTCTTGAAACTGCTGTGTTTGTTTCTTAAAGCAACAACACCTTACTCTTAACCAAATTTTGGAAGATAAGAAAACTGATGTTTGTTTACAGCTCAATTAATTTTGGTATACTTGTTTTGATCTTTGTTATAATCCTTAGTGGCTTCAGTGAAAGCGTAAAGACCATGCACTTCTGTCTGGAGGAAAATGCTCTGACAGTGAGTTCATGATTTGGGAAGCTTTGGTTTCTACCACAAACCTATCAATAGTCTGCAGCTAGTAATTTCCATAGAAACTCTCCTTCTATTTGAGCATGCCTGTTCAGAAACATCTGAGTTGCCATACTAACAGGGCAGAAACCTACTTCAAATTAAATGCTTAAAGCATAAGTAAATTGAGTTAGCTTCCTTACAGTACTTGGTATAGTGATAAGAGCAAGTCTAGGTTCGTGCTGTGTAAAGATCAAGGAGATATTCCAGATAGAAAGAGGAAAATGGCTCTCACTCACTGCCAAACTTTCTCCATGTAATAATGTTTTTCTACCTGTTAAATGAGGGGAAAACAAATAACATTTGTGGCTGTATAAGCATTAAATTAGGGGCAAAAGGAAGTCAGATACTTTATCCCCAGAAACTGAGGTGCGTGTTTCTTTATGTATGAATACGTACAGATGTATTTGAATGAATCTTTTGTATAAAAATTTCTTCCATGCTGGCAGTTCCCCTTAGGAGCAGACTGAAGTCCCTTAACAAGAGGTTTTCTTCCCATCAAACTCACCTACGTGCAGCCCAAATGTGTAACTATAAAAGTTCTTGGCACCTATGTGGTGCTCCTCAGTTTAGAATTTCAAAGTACTGTGTGGGGGCAGGCAGCCATGGGCTCCCCTCTGTTTTGCTGCTCACAGAGCCAGAGCTTTCCTGGAGATCTTCTTCCAAGTAAAATCTCAGTCACTGAGGAATACTCTCTCTCTGAGAACATGCTCATCTTCAGCATGTACCTGTAGCTCTGAGCACAAATTGCAGCTCAGGAGAGCAGAGGATAAGGTCTGTCCTTCCTCACCTCTCTTGCCTTTCTCTGAAGGTCTGAGAGCACTTATTTAAAAGGCAACCACTCGTGGGGTGCAGCATCTGACAGCAGGATGGTATGGTGGTTTCATTTGTAATCTAACACTTCAGGAACAAATATTCCAAGCAGCTGTCAAGTTTCTTTATCTAAAGATTTCTTCCAAAATTGTAACATCTACAGAAGTAAATTAAACAAAAATGAATTAACTGAAATATTTTAGAATATTCTTCATTTGTCATCTTTGGTATTAACCCTTGTCCTGATGGTGAATGAATGAAGTCTGATTCAGTCTACTGGTTTCTTGCATGGTGTTTTTGGTGGAAGCTTTGGGTGTTGTTTTTCTCTTTTTAACTCTTCTTTCTAACCTTCCTTAATACCTGTGTTAATGAAGGAATTTCAATGATGCTGTCCCTGAAAATGCACAATATGACTTGAGAGGGATTTTAGGACTGGGAGAGTTCAGTTCATTGACTGATGCTCTTTTACTCTCCGTATCTCTATCTTATCTCTTTTTCTTTAGCATGGTGAACAACTCTGCCCCTTAGGCAAAATGTAATATAATTCCTCAGCCACAGTCTTCCAGTGATCGTTGTGCTACTACTACTGTAGTTTTAATGTATGTTAAAATGCTTGTGTGTGAAAGATTTTTAGTTCTGTGTCTTTTACCACTTCTTCAGACTGTAAAACTTTTTTTTTTTCCTCTGTGCTATAGGCTATCAGTTTTGCTATTGGACTTCAATACTGCCTTATGAATTTTATATACAGTCCTGGCAGTTATTAGATCTTGTATTCCCACACAGGGGACTTAATTCTTGGTCTTTTTCACACCAAAGAAATAACCTACATCCTTGGGGGTAAAGAAATGGATAACAAATAACCTCAACTGTGTTTCACTTTACTTAAAAATTAATAGAAATAAGTATTTATTAACAGCAGAATTTGTATCATCGTGAATACAACACTCTCTTTCAGTGAAATTTGTACACCAAGGGAAGAACTACAAAAAAAGAGAGAAATGCTCCATGGCCTCGAGAGCAAAGTTGGCACATCCTAGGAAGTCCATGCCACAGAATTATGGAAAGGCTTAGATTGGATTAAAGATCATCTAGTTCCATCACCCTTGCCCAGAGCTCCATCCAACCTGGCTTTGAACACTTCTGCAGATGAGTTATCTACACCTTATCTGGGCAACATGTTTCAGTCCCTCACCACCCAAGAGTGTAGAATTTCTTCCAAATGTTTAATTCTATTTTTGTTTAGTGTAAAGCAGTTATTCCTGTCACTCAGGTAAGGATTTCCTCCTCAATTTTTCTGTAGGACCACTTTTTTGGTATTGGAAGGCCACAATGAGGCTTCCCTGAAGCCTTCCCTCCTCCATGCTGAACAAGCCCAACTCCCTCAGCCTTTCTCAGCCTTTCTTTGTAGGAGAGGTGCACCAGCCCTCTGCTCATCCTTATGGCCCTTCCCTGGGCCTGCTCCAACAGCTCCACATCTTTCCTGTATTGGGTGCCTCAGAGCTGAATGTAGCATTACAGATGGGATCTCACAAAACCAGAATAGAAGGGAAGTACTATGATCCTAGAGTTGTGAACTATACTCCAACAAAGGGGAACTGAATTAACCTCTGTTTCTGTTCGTGTGTCTTAGTCATTTTTTCCACATCACCTGTGGGTGAAAGGAGAGATTCCCATTTTAGGGAATAACTGTTAGTACTGAAAAATCAAACACTTTAAGGTTAATTTACTAGCATACTCTTATCTTGGAGGGGGATGTTGGTCCTATGGTAATGCAGGGTGCAATTTAGGACAGACCAGGGCCTATTTCCTAAGGGTATCTTAGATACAGCCATCTTATCAGAGAATCATAGAATTGCTCAGTTTGGAAAAGACCTTAAAAATCATGGAGTCTAACCACAACCTAACCATACTACCCTAACTCTAATAACCCTGTGCTAAATCATGTCCCTGAGCGTCTCATCCAAACTGTTTTTAAATGCAGTTGGGGATGGTTACTCATCCTATGCTAAAGCTCAAAGTATTTGAAAACATTTTAGCAGTCACTGGACTTTTAAGACTATAGACTGAGTAAAGGCAAGGGCTGGTTAACTAGTAAAGGAACGGTAAAGTGGTCTGAAACTCAAAGCCTTGCTTTTGAGGTCATTTAGAGTTGTTCTATATTGGACTTCCAGGGAGAGAAGGACTCTGGAGAAAGCTAACAAGCCCAGTACTTTCATGGCTTTTGGCCTCTGTTTTCCTTGGGGCAGCTGGGAAAATCAGTCCTGATGCATGTCTACAAGCTGCCTCCTACTGGGGCAATCTTTTTTGCATGCAGTGTTACTTAGCTTTCTTAGCAGCAGCAGCTTTCTGAAACAATTAGCTATCAGTCTCCCTTTACTGTTGAATAAACTGAAACAGTGATGCTGGAGGACCTGTCGAGGCCATAGATAAACTAGCAATGAAAGTGGATGCTCTCGCATCCCTGATCCCTTTGCTTAAACACAACTCTATAGGCTTCCTTAGCTGAAAAGTATGCTAATTACTTGCAGTTCCAGTTGTGAAAGATTTAAGGACCTGGGTTAGATGATTTACCAAGCATAGATAATCTATCAAAACAGTATAGTAGTACAAGATGATGGTCTATAATAAAAATGACAATGATGGAACTACCTTCTGTGTATCTGCTGGTGCTTTGCCAGCACTAGTGAGCATGTACTCCCTTACAGCTGTTGGCTACAGTGAGAGTCTTTGTTAAAAGACTCAGGATCAAGTTCTCCATTCTGGTTCAGTGTGAGATCCTGTGGCCAATGCACAATTTCATCTCCTTAATAATTGGGAGATCATAGAATGGTTTGGGTTGGAAGGGATTTTTAAGATCAAGTAGTTCCAACCCCTTGCTATAAATAAGGACACCTCCCTCTAGACTAGGTTGCTCAAAGCCCCATCCAGCCTGGCCTTAAATGCCTCCAGGGCAGGGGCATCCTTAACCTCACTTAGCAACCTGTTCCAGGTCTGATCTGGCTGATCTTGCCTGTGAGGCTCTTCATCTGCTCAAATCTGGATCTAGTACACAGGCTCATAGTGAGGAATGCTATGGTGACACTAGTGCTGCCATTTCACATGCACAGGCAATTATCTCTATTTGGACAATTTTATATGGTTTTAAAAAATGATGCTACTTACACTTTTACTAATGCCCAAAAGTTTGTGAGAAATGTAATGTGAGTTAAAACAGAACAGGAGCATAGAGGATATGCTTAATTGTGAATACATTTGACTGGCATTTCTACCTGCATAAATTTGAACTTCACTGCTTTTGAAGACAGTGATGGATTTCACACAGATTGCTCCAGTATGCATGTACCATCTGATAAGAGTACTGAGTGAGCTTAGGCTGAAGCATGGAGGAAAACAGTACAAAATCTATTTTACTATTATATATTACATATACCTATTTTACCTATTTCATTACAAAAAAAATAGAAAGAGGAAAAAAAGAAGAGGGAAATGCAACAACATTTTAGCTTTGCAGAGCTCTGCTGCAGGATGCATTCACAAACCAAAGCCATCTGCCCCACACAGACATGTTGATCTATTCATCTCAGTGAGACAAGCCTGTTTTCTCTGCCTGTTGCTCTCCTTGTGCATTACATCTCCCCACAAAGAAAAGGTTAATCTACCTTAAGGAACTCTATGCTGTTCAGCCTTGCAATACAGCAACTCTGGGCCAGACTTTGCTCCTCTCCTCTCTGTGTGTTGCAGGGCTCAGTGTAGCCAAGTGTTTGAAATCAATCTGCAATGAGATTTATGGAGCTTTTGTTTTCTTTTTTTCCCCTCCAGTTTGGTGAGACCTATGTGATCTTGGTCACACAAAAGGTAAAAGAAATTAAAGATTTGTACTATGTTCTCATTTATTTGGCTTTTGGAAAGTTTCATGTGTGTGTTTTATAGGACTGTTACTGGTTGTAAGAAACAGCTGATGTGACAGTTTTTAATAAGGACGTTACAGTTACTAGCATCCTCTTAGGTTTCAGTACATCTTGGGGATAAAATTTTGCATCTTTCTGATATTTGAATCAATTTATTTCACACCAGAGAGAAGGAAGAGGAGGGACAGAGCTCAGCCTAACATTAATCCAGTAGTTTGATATAAAAATGTATTCCACACTTTATCAGACTCTGAAGCAAATTTTTTTTAGATTAAAAACAAAAATAAGATTTTTTAATACATATATTAAAACAGAAGATAGAGTTTAGCAGCAATTTGTCTATACAAAATCAATCTGTTTATATTTCATTTCCAGTATTTAATCATCAGTGTTAGACTTTACTTATCTACCAGGTATGTAATACAAAGTACAGACAATGACATAGATATTTATTTGTTATGAGCAAAGAAGTTCTTGCTATTACTTCCTTTCTTGATTTTCAGGTACAGAGGAAATGTAGACAAACAAGTAATATTTGAACTAGCTAAACATGTTCCTCCTCATCCTAATATTAAAGTGCCTACGCATCAATACACTTATAAATCCTATGCTGTTGTTAATTTTTACAAATTCACTTTAAAACCTATGGATTTACTGTTGTCTGCATTAAACACAAGATCAGTCGGAATACAGATATGTAAATCCTAGGAGGTTCACGTGGCTTTTTGGTTCATATCAGATCAGCTTTAAAATTTGTCAGAAGCTTATCATTCAAATAAACAAACAAAAAATGACAAACAAAACAGAAGCATAAGAAAAACAAAAAGCAAGACTTCCATCTCAGCAACTTGCAGCTCAGGCTTCAGGCAGCCCTACATCACCTTCCAGCATCGCATCCTACATACGCAGCCACTCTCGCTCTCCCTCCCTCACATTCCTCTCTCACCCCATATAACCATGTTCCAACAAAGGAGAAATTGGGCTGGTTTTGTTGTCTTTTTCAAAGGGCTCTTCCACAGCAGAGCCTGGGGGTGCCAGGGCAGGTGCTCCAGCCGGGCCCTACACCCGCTTGACGCCGTTGAGGAGCTCCGTCAGTTCGCTGATGTACTTGATGGTGTACTTGAGGGTCTGTATTTTGGTGAGGGGCTGTCCCCGCTGGCTGTAGGCGGGCGGCAGGTAGTTGCGCAGTGTGTGCAGCGCATCGGCCAGGGTCCTCATCCGCAGCTTCTCCCTCTCGCTAGCTTTCCTCCGGCGCTGAGCTGACATCCGCACCTTGGTGCCCTTGGGCAGCCGGGCCTGACCGGGGCTGGGCAGGTAGGCTGGGGGGAAGTCCACTAGGCCGTAGCCTACCAGGCCACCACCGCTATATGGGGTCTCAGCTGCCGCTGGGCACGGAGACGAGGAGTAAGACTCGAAGGACGGCGTTGGGGACAAGCTGTGTGGAGAGGAGACAGAGTGCAGCTCGAAAGCCCCGGTGGAGTTCTTCCAGTCCCAGGAGGATAAGCAGACAGAATGCTCCGAACCCAAAGTGTCTTCCATATTTATCAACGTCTCATGCAATTTGTCCATTCTGGAGGAGTGCGTGGGAGAAGCAATTCCCGCTGCCCGACAGCAAAGGCTGGAGCTGCCGGCTGCTGAGACCTTTTTATGATGGAGGGAGGAAAGTGACAAAGTGGGAACGCGGGTTTGGCCAGGGGAGTTCAAAGGAGCACCACAAGTGCTAAGATGGAAAATGAACTCCTGATGTGCTAGTTTCTTCTCAGTGATAATTATCAACCTTCAGCTAAAAAGCCTTTAAGCTAACAGGCCACAGTGAGGAAGGAGGAAAAAAAGATTATCTTCTTGTGACTAAACCAATTAAGGTCGCGCATCAGCATTTAACGTTGCACTGGGGGGATAAGTGATGAGAGAGGAAAAAGAAAATTAACCATTTTACAGAGCAGTTAACAGAGAGTTTAAGGATAGCAAGCACTAACACAGGGCCAGAATTTAAACTATTGAGCCCTGTTTTCTGTGTAACTGTTTGGAAGGAACTGCACCACAGCTGTGATCTGTGTGGCTGATTCTCTCACTGTGGCTGAGATTCTCTCATTAAATGTATCTTAATTGTGAAACCCAAAAATGGTTGGCTTGGACTTTGATGTGTGTGGCTCTGTGGATTTCTCGTCTTGTTAGGTTGTAATTTCTCTTTGAATAATTTACTTTCCAACAAGAGAAAGGGGAAAATCTAGATATTCCGTGTAGTCTGCAACTTATTTTACCATTTCAAATCTTAAGTCAAAAGACAAGAAGGAAATTAGTTGTAAAGAAAGTCAGAATCCTATTTAATAAAAGATTTGGAAAGATGTAATTAAAAAAAAATAAAAATAAACGTATGGGAAATTAAATCAACACAAACTTCGGGCCTGAACAGTTGTCTTAGACAGGAATTTAATTCAAAGCTGTATATAGGTTAGAAATGTGTAAGAGAAGACTAAAAGATACTTCTATAAAAATTTCTACCTCTATGAATCTGTTTTTCTGCTAAAAAATAGCCTTTTCCAGCCCTTACTGGATACAACAGCGAAGTTAGATGTTAGGCATTTCAAATGAAAATATATATCCTAAAAATGAATAGCATTAATAATGAGCACTTTCTGTCTGTAGGCCTCAGAAGAGTTTACAGTGATGATTAATGATCTTTATTTCCCAAGGAGATGGATACTTTTACTCTTTACTGTGAGAGTGGTGAAGTGCTGGAACAGGCTTCCCATAGAGTCTGTGGATACCCCATCCTTGGCGGTGTTCAAGGCCAGATTGGATGGGGCCCTGAGCAGCCTGGTCTATTATTAAATGGGGAGGTTGGTGGCCCTGCATGTGGCAGGGGGTTGAAGATTCATGATTCTTGAGGTCCCTTCCAACCCTGGCCATTCTGTGATTCTGTGATAGATCAGCAGAGTCAAGGACGAACTTGCCCAAGACTGCACAGCAAATCATTAGGAGAGCCAGGAAAACTACTGAGCTCTGTAACCACTGAGCAGCTCAGCTGCTAGCCATGACTTCATAGTAATCCATAATAAGAGCAAAATACAATATACAATGAAAAGAAAGAGAGAGCAAGTGCTAATCTGAAGGACCCAGAAAAGTAGGGTAGGATTTAGTTTCTCTGTGTAATGATCTCTGTGTGCTTAGTAATCCACTCTGAAAAAAAAAAAGGAGAAAGGCTTTTAGATGGCACATAGACAAAGCAAGCTGGAACATACCATTTCTTTGTGACTATGAAATCCTCAGTACAACCACTAAGAGGAAAATCCTACGTGCACTGAAAATAGGGGCTGATCCAATATTCACTGAAGTCTCTTATGGATTTTTGTTGAGTTTGGAATCAAAACATTTGGAAGCAGCTTGTAGGAGAATTACTGATTTTATCATGAGGTGAGTAAGAAGGAACCACAAAGTGAATGTGAAGGGTTTTAGCATTTCAGCCCAGTCTGAGATGATTTGGCTGTGATGAAATATACCCCATGCAGAAACTCAGGGCACATCTTACCTCAGTCAGGATTGCTTTGGGTTTCCCAGTATCCTGTGTTGTTCTTTTTTTTTTTTTTTCTTTATGGAAAATGAGTTGCAAAAGTCCAAAGAACAACAAATTGCTGCTATAAATTAAAATTAAGAGAAGATTTACAGCAGGTATTTTTTGTGACTTTAGCGAGCTGAGTGAACTTCATTGAGCACCATTTCAGAGGTCACCAAGTCACAAGTCAGACTCAATAACTGATTTAGCATAAAAATGAGTCACTTTTGTCCCACTTAAAATCTCCCATTCTATTTTTAAGTTTTCCTCACAGTATTTGTATTTTGTAGTACCTTCATAGTGAATATACAAATGCATATTTATATATATATGACCCTTTCTTCTCATTGATTTTGATTTTGGAATCAAAAATTAAGCCCTTAAAGGCAGTCAAATTTGGAAGCAAAAATTTCAACAAATCACTTGTTTGCTATCTCTAACCAATGCATGATAATGGTAAATGTCTTAAATTATGGATAAGTTATGGAAAATATCATTCAGACACCAAATTTGAAAAGTTTTGGCCAAATCAGGAAGCAGTGTAAGGTCCATGATTCCTGGATGTTCTACAGACTATTTAATTTAACAGAGCATCATAGTTTTTAGCTTTTCTTGGATTCATTCTGTGATTCTGTGATTCCTTAATTAATTTTTGTCTGCAACTACATCTCTACCTGCAATGTGAGAATCATCGGTTGGGAAATGATCTCACAAAGTAGGGACAGTTACAATAGGAAAAAAAGAAATACTGGAAATGATAGAAGTGTTTATGGTGTTCCATTATAGCAGGGTTGAAAATGTGATACAGAGGAGGGTATGGCTATGTGGTGGATACCAGGTATATTCTTATCTACTCTTGGACTGTTTGATGCTCATCCGTTAAAGAGCTAAGAAAGTCTAGTGTTTCGAATGTTGCCTTCCTGAAGTGTAAATACGTGGGAAAAGAAGAAGAAGAAGAACAACAAGAACAAGAACAAGAAGAATAACAAGAACAAGAACAACAAGAAATTAAAAAAAGCATTGCAATCTTTATTGTATTCGACCTTGAGCAGATTGGGGAAGCCCCTTTTGTTCTCCCAGTAACGCCAAAAGATTGCAAGGCAAAGTAAGATATGAGGCTAACACCAATGACATACTCACTTGCACTTAGAAAATGATGAGGGTTTTTCTGCTTGACTGACAGTTTTAATTTCCATTCCAGTAATTTATTCAGCAATATAAAGGCTAACATCTCCATCTTCATCTGCTTTAAAATGAAAGGTTCCCTACTCGGATTTCTGTATTTATAGCAGAAGGAAGGAGAAGCATGGATGGAGCTAAATGTTTTATATCTAAAAGAAAAGCATAAAATTGAAAATTTTTTTGAGCTTGTGTGTGTGTATGATTCAGGATTTAAATTTAAAATAAGATGTCCAGGTAATCTGTCACTCACAGATATGATAGGTAGTTATGTAGATATTTAAGGATTGATCTATATTTTTAGTCTGTAAAAACTCCAGATCATATTTCCACCAATCTGTGAGGTTTGGAGGGTAAACAGAATTGAAGTAGTAAGAAAAAGTCATATAAAATGGGAAGAATGCAAGCTAAAACAGAGTAAGCATGGCTGAATATATTTCAGTAACACTTAGCAGTCCACCTCCTTGAGAGTTACGACAGAAGTCCAGTCTTAGTGCACTGACAAGCAGTATATTGTACAAATAGAGCTCTACGATGATATGTTTTCAACTTTATTTTACACTTGCAAAGCTCTTAAAGTCACTTCATCTCTCATTTAACATGGTTTCCCAAGCACTCTCTGTTTTGCCTCCCACTCTCCGTGCAGCTGGCTGTTGATGGTCCTGCTTTGCATGGCCCAGCCGCACAGATGTAAAATGTGGTGCAGGCAGCTGCAGGTCTCCCTGGCTTCAGTAGACACAGCTGTGTTCAACACTTCCGAAAAGTAACACTGGACACCTCTGTTTACACCTAAGCTGACAATAAAGGAAGAAAATGATCCAGCACATTTGTTATCCAGAGTCCCAATAGCCACCGGGAGATGCTTCTCTCTTTTTTAATGCTTTCCCTTAATTTTGAGTGGAAGTGTTTTGTTTTGCTTTGTTTTGTTTGTTTTTTAATGAATTCATATGAGGATTTTTAATACTTGTGAAAGAGGGTCTAACTTGAGTTCAATCTCAGCTGAAATCAGTAGGATTTGTAGATAAGTAAGCTGCACTGTACCAGCAAATATCAACATCTTTTTTTCTGAGGTCATTATTCCAAAGAATACGAATGAACAACTATCTACAATTCCCAGGGGGAAGCAAGGCAGTTAGAAATGGAACAGATACTGACTGCAGACCCCTAAAAAGGAGCCCGCAACTCCCTACTACAATCAGTGAAAACCATGTGCAAATTGGATCCCTAATTGTTATCACCACCTTTGGTGGCTAGGATGAGAGAAAACACTGCTACTTATTTGTAGTAAGAACAGAAACTGGTGATTTGCAGAGCTGTTAAAAATCCTGTCTTAGACATTTAAACTCTTCAGTGCTCTCAACTCCAGAATACTACACCAAGAGCCTGCTGATGAAGGACAAGTATTGTGGATGCCATGCTAAGTATCATAGATTTCACCAGGGCTTTGGATGGTGGCAGGCACCTCTCTGGCAGTTGCCCTGGCAAGAGCAGGACCTATCTACTTGCTTTACATCCTCACATCTATTTGATCCTCCGAATAGTGGTAGTCTCTGTTGACTGAAAAGTGACATCAGCTCCGCAATTCATTTAAAACATCTGATCTCCAAGCAACTGGCTTCCTAGATGAAAAGGCCTACGTGTGGAATTTACACCTATCCACCTTTTAAGTAGGGAGTTTATTACCTAGTGGCTTTCAGCTGATTTTTCAGGAATGTCTTTTTAATACCCCTGTTAACAGAAGTTGAAAGGAGATTAGGCTATGTGGTTGGTCTTTAATGTCTACTGGCTACTTCAGCCAGAAGGAAAGGGCAAAGCTGAGGGGGGAGGGGGCCTAGCGAGGCTCATTTTGCTCAGAAAATGAAAAGTTTCAGATATTATCAGAATAATAGAAGTCTTTTAGTGGGAGAACTCCGTTATCTCTTAGTGCAGATTCATTGTATTAACTTTCACATGTTTTTAGAACAAAACGACTGCTGAAATTGAGTTGATTTATTTTAAAGCTTTTCATGGGAGAGGTAGAGGAATACCTGCTGTAAACATTTTAAGATCCTAAGCAATGCCTCCTTTTCTACCCAAAAGCATAGGATCAATTTCATGAAGTACAATATAGTTTATTTCCATTTTTTTCTTGTAATCTGTGAACACCCTGATGATTCATTTTGTCATGTCTGGCAGAGGTTTCACTGGGGCAGCACAGAAGGGTCCCAGACAAAGTTCAAGTTTGGTACTCTTGATTTCCTGCCATTGCATGGATACTTTGTGCCCTGTGCTCCAAATGCTTAATTTTGCATAATGACAGATTTTCTAAACCTCACTAATTCTTACGAGAAATTCCAGCGGCCAGGAAATTTTCCCTGAGTGTGTTTAAAAACCATTTGGATGTGGTGCTCAGGGACATTGATTTGGTGGAGGGTTGTTAGTGTTAGAGGGTAGTACGGTTAGGTTGCAGTTGGACTTCATGATCTTTAAGGTCTTTTCCAACCTGAGCAATTCTATGGTTTTGTGATTCCAAATTTGAATTAAAATCTCAGTTGTGCTTATTTCAATTTCAGTTGCAGAGCTGAAGCTGAGTGTTTGTAAAGGAGACTATTTTTCAATTTCTCTGATTACATTTCATCTCAGGCTATTCCTTTCCATCCAGTGAACCTCACCAGGACCTGCTCATTTCTCCCTCCCTCACGTCTGAGTACTGATGTGCAGAATTGCTGCTCGCTGCTAATAGAAACCATATTTCATCTTGGCGCTAAATGAAGTTATGCTACGAACAGAGCTTGCAGCTCAGTTTAATAATTATAAAATGGATCAATAGTCTAAGGTAAGAGACAACCAACAAGTGTTAGATTATAAATACAATCTAGCACTTACATATTTCCTCTGTTCAGAAATAGAGTGTGCTGTGTGCATGTTGCAGGCTTCCTTCCCCAAGCACTTGGTTTACCTGTGGGTGGGGACTTTAAATCGCAAGTTGCCAAATCTCAATTTTAATCACATTCAGTTCCACAAAAAGCAAATCGGTCTTTCAGTCCACTGAGGAATGGGAATTGTACTAAGTACTTCTCTCTTTTTTTTTTTTTTTCTTTCTCCAGATGCCTTAACAAATTAAACTCAGTGTTATAATGGCTCCACAAAAAATATCTGAGCAAAGTTGCTGCTATTTTTCAATAGCTAAACTTTGAACACATGGCAGGTTTCCAAATGATACCAAGCTGGGAGAGAGTGATTAATATATTGGAGGGCAGAGGTGCCACTCAGAGGGACCTGGGCAGAGAAAACTGTCTGAGAAGATCCTCAGGAAGCACAGGGACAGCAAAAGCAAAGAGTCATGGAATCATTATGGTTGGAAAAGACCTCTAAGATTATCTAATCCAACCGTCAACCCGTCCCCACCATGTCCCCCACTAACCATGGCCCACAGTGCCACATCTCCATGGTTCTTGAACACCTTCAGGGATAGTAACCACGCCACCTCCACGGGCAGCCTGTGCCAATGCCTCACCACTCATACAGTTTTCTAGGGACTGGGAGAGCTTCATGCAGCACGGGAGCAGGATGACAAGCCAGGAAGCACAGCTTGACTTCTTCCCCTGCATAGAAGACCAGCAGAAGCAGATGGGCTGACAGGCTGGAGTGGGTCCAGCAAAGGGACCCTGAGTTGGAGCATGTTGGTGTACAGGGAGAAGCCTGGAGAGGTGGGTCTATCCACTCTGGCATTGAGAAAGCTTCAGGTAAAACTGGTGGCTGCAGCCACATGATGGGAGAGGGAAAAGAAGAACATTCAGGCTCTGCAGAGGCTCCCAGTGGAAAAAAAAAAACAAACAAAACAAAACAAAACAAAACAATGATCACCTACAGTTCTGAGTTTTATGGGCTTTCAGTCTCTCAGTGCTGAATGTTATGGGCTTTCAGTCTCTCAGTGATTTCTTACTGATTTCTCACTATACTTCTGGTTATACAGGACACCAATACATTTCCCTTCTGATTACATTTTTAGACAGTTGGACTGATTTAGACAGCTGGGTGACAAGTATAGGAACACACAGGACTATTCTCAACAACTATAGACCTTGTTCCCTTTCATTGCCTTATAATCAGGTTTTACTGTCTGTCTCATGTAAATGTTTCTAATTCCATCTTCCTCTCTATGACTAGATATTATATCTTTTTTTTTTTCCTTTCCTTTCTCCTTTTCTCCCTTCCTATCTTCCTTCTTCCTCCCTCCCTGTTTTCTCCCTCCTTCCCTCCCTCCTTTCCTTTCTTCATTCCTTATTTCTTAAGATTTGATCTAGTTGTATATTTAATTTTCAGCCTCTTTCTCATTCTCCTTCTGTTTTCCTTGGTAGAACAAGAGCCCTTTTTAAAATCCTCTGCCTGTACAAATCATACATCTTTGTTTACCTGCTCAGCTATGTCGATAAACCTAATGTCAGAAGTAGAAAACACTTCATTATTGCTCAAAGATATGATTTAGTGGAGGATTGTTAGAGTTAGGGTACTATGGTTAGGCTGTGGTTGGACTTGATGATCCTTGAAGTCCCTTCCAACCTGAGTAA
The DNA here is from genome assembly GCA_035772895.1 of Perdix hodgsoniae. Classification (NCBI taxonomy): domain Eukaryota; kingdom Metazoa; phylum Chordata; class Aves; order Galliformes; family Phasianidae; genus Perdix; species Perdix hodgsoniae. The sequence goes on along the minus strand of JAPSGF010000024.1, from coordinate 174,103 downwards.
TTTTATGATTCTATGATTATTCACTTGAAATTGTCCAAAGCATAAGTTATAGAATAAATAAAATAAATATCTATAGTAGTTATTAAGGTTGCAAAGACACAAGAAGCCATTGCTTGAGACCAAATTTTACTTTAGCAAACTCTTATTATTTCCTTTTCTACTTTTTTAAACATAAGGGAGAGCAAAAAAACCCTAAACTCTGATTAGGAAAACTTATCCATGGGCCAGTAAGTTGAGCTTATTCTTATCTATTAGGTCAAAAAGCTAGGAGATAACTTCCTTCGCACTGGCACTCCATTTCACTGCATGCTGATGGCTGCCCCATCACTCTGATGAGACAGGTTTCTGGTGTGTGTCCTAAGTTTCCGCATAGTTAATGGCAACTGATGTGTGCACGGATGGATGAGCAGGTAGCTCTTAACACCAGCAGATATGCATATTCTGAGGGCAGATTGTCTTTACTAAGAGTCTGCTATTCTGGAGGCAAACCAAGGAGAATAGTAAATCACTGCAGAACCCCAGAGCCCCCATCTCCTGCTTCCTCAGACAGTGACTGTGCCAGGGTAGGGGTCCCTCTCTGATAAGATCTCCTTCATGGTGCCTACCGCAGGGGTTGACTTAAGCTGCTGGCACTTATCTATCGCAAAACACTGCATAAAATGGGGACATGATCAGAAAGCAACTAAGTCTAAATTTTCCAGGCAAAATCACTCTAAAGCTTTTGAACCCCCTCTCCCACCCTCCCAGGAAAGTAGTCTTCTAAAGTAAATACTAGCAAATGGGTTGTCAAAAAAAAAAAAAAAAAAAAGAAAAAAAAAAGAGGGAGAGAAAAAAGGGAATTGTAATTTCCCCTGACATTGACCTGACCTGTCAGGCTTGGATGCACGCTCATCAGTCTCCTGCTCTGATCTGATAGCTGACATTCTGTGATGTGCTGAAAGCAAAGTAACACAGATGGATAGTGCTCTCTTTTGAAGAGCAAAATGCATCAGTAACTGAATTTTCAAGTACATTCAACATGAAGTTAACTCTTAGATTGTAGGAGCATCTTCTAGAGGAAAAGGAACAAAAAGACTTAGCAGACCTACTAGGGACTCTCTATTATTATGCATATAATGTAAGCTAACATTTACACAGTCCCTGCTTCTTTCGATATACTTAGACACTAGCTTATCAACACTCATTACACAGCTTTAAAAAGACCTTTAAGGGTTCCTTAGGGCAGCCAGAACCTCCCAAACACAGCATGCAGTGTGAAGCCATCTCCAAACATCCCCAAGCTCCGTCAGGCTTTCTTCCTCCGAGAACCTCCATATGTCCCTATGGGGACAGGCTGAGAAAGCTGGGGCTGTTCTGCATGGAGAAGAGAAGGCTGTGAGGTGACCTGATTAAGTCTCTAAAGGGGAGCTACAGGAAGGAGAGGCACAGACTCTATAGCAGGTCTGTGGTGATAGAACAAGTGGAAATGACCTCAGGCTTAAAGAGGGGAGATTATGGTTAGTTATAAAGAAAATGTCTTTTATAGTGATGGTGGTGAGGTACTGTAACAGGTTGCCCAGAGATGTGGTTGATGCCCCATCCCTGGTGACTTTCAAGGCTCAAGCCCTGGGCAACCATGATCTAGCTGTGGTGTCCCTGTTCATTGCAGAGGAGTTGAGTTAGATGACCTTTAAAAGTCCTTTCCAATAATAAGGATTGTCCGATTCTCTGATTCTGATTCTATGCCTTCTCTTCTTCCAGAAAGAAAGCTCAGCTTGGAGAAATAACATGTATTATTTGGACAGGAAGAAATTTCATGCCAGAACTTTTTAGTTAGTTCCTCCCTTAGGAATCAGTTCTGAGGTGAGAAGAAAACAAATTCCTAGCATGTGGATCTGGAATTCACCATTACAGTGCAGCAGAGGAAACAACTGATTATATTCAATTTTACAATCATGAAGGATACAGTGATCTCATTTCAGATGTTCAGATGAGTTCCTACTGAATCCTATGAATTCCTTCTTACTTCAGGGTAAGACAGTAAACAATACTATGAACATCCTTTATATTTCCTAGGCTTTACTCTTGATTTTGCTCACATGCATTCGTGATGTCAGTAAATCTCTGATTTTATTTCCAAGCTTCCTCTTCCAGCTGAAGATTGCTTTCATGCCCAGATAATTACCTTCCTTTTCTGGTCCAACAACCAAGTGAAAAATAATATTTAAGAGACATCTCCATGGCCATCTTTTCTCAGGTTTGCTAGGTGACAAAATTCTCGGTGTCATACAGAGATGTGCCCTTTTAAGAGTAATTTCACACAGACAGAAGCAGCCAATCTTCCTGTCTTGGTGGACATTATATCAGACTCTTGAATTGTTCAGAATTTTCCATGAGGACTTGCTCTAGCTTGAAATGAAATCTAATAAAATAAATACAAACATACTTTTTTTCTTGCATGGTATTAGGGTCACTCAAATTCAGCAACAGAATTGCAATTTTGGGTGACTTTTGGCTAATTTTTGGCTATTTTTTGCTAGTGTATTTCTTCCCAGTGACTCTCAGAGCTGTGGGAGCCCCTGGATGCTCCACCTGGCAAAACGTGGGTGTAGGTGTCTGCCAGGAGGGAGAGACAACACTGGAGGGAAAAGATCAAAGCCCTATAAATGTGTCAAACTTTCAAATGCAAATCACCTGCCATAACTCTGCTGAGAACAAATCCTTCATTATCACCATTCTGTGAAAGGCTTAAATTACCCTGAATTGGCTGGCAAGAACAAGAAAAAGAAAGCCATTTATCTTCCTGTGAGCTTTATTACCTTCGGATTTATTTGGCTAATGGTCCAACAGCCCACTGGTCAGAATATCTGCATAACGAATAGTTCAAATGATCCCAAAATACAATATTTGATCATATGATGTTGCTATTAAAGTGAGATCTGTGGCAAGGGGTTATTACAGTGTCAAAAAGAGTCTTCACAATATATTATTCTTTTTAATTGACAAACTATGAGCTGCTGAGATTTACACACAATTATCACCTGGCTTCTTTGCTATGGGGTTGAACTAAATTTAGGGGATTCTGTTAATGTGCATTTCCTAAGCTGTATGTTCTCTGGACACATACCATATCCATCCTTATTTTAGACTGTCATTATTTTGAAAACGTAACTAATTTCTTAGTGAAGAAAATACATTTTCTTCCTTCCTACTTTTTAAAATAGAATCATAGAATCATTAAGGTTGGAAAGACCACCAAGATCATATAGTCCAACCATCAACCCATGCCTGTGACTGCTCTAGCCCATGACCCTCAGTGCCACCTCTTCATGGTTCTTGAATGCCTCCAAGGATGATGACTCCACCACCTTTCTGGGCAGCCTGTTCCAGTGCATCACCACTGTTTCTGAGAAGAAATTATCCCCAATATCTGACTTGAACCTCTCCTGTGCAGCTTTAGGCCATTACACGTCATCTTGTCACTGTTACCTGGAAGAAGAGGCCCACCCACACCTTGCTTTTTTTTATATATATATTTATATTTATATTTTTATATATAAAGCGCCTATCACCTGATTGATAAACATTCTTTGGAATCATTTTGATGGCAGGGGTAAGAACAGAAGTCAACCTTCTTTCAGAGAGCTGTAGTTTAAAAAATAGACTGAGGCATGATAAGTATTTGATTAACTGACTTGAAGAGCAAGAGTTTAAAAAGTACTGCACAACAATTACTGCTGATTTATAAGGTGAAATTCTAGCACTTTGCTTTGTTAAATTAAAAACTGCAGTGAAGTTTTCTTAAGAGAGCATTATTAGGATCTTTGGAAGAAGGTGCACACTGATCTGAAAGCTCTTCGTCTGGGTAGAGAAAGGTCTGTCTGAGGGGTGCTGACTGGAGACCCCTCAGCAAGCACATCCATGAGGGTCAGGTGAGGCTGTCCAGAACATCTGGGGTGGCAATTTCTGCACTGAGATATCTTGCACCTCGCTGGTTCTTCTGTTGGTCATCATTTGGATATATTCCCCCATTGATACATCCCCATCTCCACAGTGACCCACACGAGTCACACTCTAAATTATCAGTTAAATACAATATATATAAAATGTCTTTTCCCCCAAGGAAAGTAACAAGTTTATATGCGTTCATACAAGAAGGCTGTGCCAGGTGGTACAGATGCCTACATGCATGTCACAACAGGGGACTCAGCTGCTCTGAAGCTTTTCCCTGCTCACTGTCACTAGGTCTACCACAAAGTCTTGGGCTTGCAGAAAATCGGGCCTGGCAGTTGGAGGATATTTGTGACAGTTGAGAGTCATTTATACTGAATTTGTGTTTAATGACCTCCCAGCACAAAAGGTGGTGTGTTTTTTTTTTTGTTTGTTTGCTTGTTTTTAACACACTGGTTAAAAAAAGGACAAAAACCTTCACTTACTGATGTTTTACACGATGAATGTGCTGTCATGAACAAGTTGTAGTAAGACACACAGATACACATCACAACTGTTCTAAGGAATATAATTTTCTTGAAGGAATTTTTCAGTACAATAAAGATCCCTTCAGGCAAGACCTACAAGCTCATTTTACAGTTACATTCTTCAGATTATCAACATGGGGAGAAGAATATCCTGCCTGTAAGACCTTAGTGCAGAACATGCAAAGGGTAAGTGATTTTTATTTGTTTATGCAATTTGTTAGGCTGCTATATGGAAATCAATCAGCTATTATAGGATGCTTTAAAGCCTACCTGTCACATCACTAACACCAGAGACATCAAAATGGAAGGTGCTGGCAGAGTGATGCTGGATAAGGCATTCTAGGGGGAAAGAAATTGCTAAACCTGGCTTTTACATCTTAAAAAATCAGCATGTGATTGTCATAGTGTTTTCTCGTGGTACTGCCAGAAAGAACATCTTAAATCAGGACAACTGAGGAACACATTTTCTGTGCCTTTTTTTTTTTTTTTTTCTAAATATGCTGACACTGAAAACCGTATTTCTTTACAAACCACAAGGCTCCTTCACTAAGGCTCCATGCTCATAACTGTGTGGTGTGGCTACTTTCCCACAAATAGGTGATTTGAACATATTCAGGCCAACAAGAGCACTGGCCTTGTTGTTCCCTTTTCCAACTGAAATTCTCTAGTTATCAAGAAATTCTATGGCAAAAAGACACTCAACATTCTCTTGAACTACAGCAGAGTAAGAGAGGACAGAGCAATAGTTCTGGTTCTCGCTCAGGAAGCTTTCAGATTTCTATAAACTCAGCTCAGACTGGCAGCCTCAGCAATCTTTGTGGAGAAGAGTCATCTCCAAGTTAAACTGCAAAAGCAGAAAATCCACAAAAATACAGAAAAGTGCAATTAATAAAACTGATTCAGAGCAACGTAGTCTTCTACAAAATGCAAATTGTCCACTTCTTTGGCAGCATCGAACGTAAAAGATGCTTCCTCAGTAACATCATCTTAGGTCATACTGAGACGTCAGTCCTATAACTAATTATGAGAAAATAGGCTGCCTCCCATATTTATAACTGGCAGATCTTATCTGGTAGATGCATACTACAAAAGCTATCAACATGCTTGTTTTGATAAAGCCCTTTTATAGTAGGCAAGTATGTGGCTATAACTCCTGGAGCCCTTTGCTCCATTAAATTTCAGGCTTCAAAGAATGGGAACACAGGCTTCTTTTCCACCCAGCAAATGTAGCGCAGCATGAAAGAGTCAAAGGGAATATTTACAACATTTAATAGTGCACTGAGCTATAGACAAAGGCTAAAGCTTTCTGGGATCTGGCCATTATGTTACCCTGGAAGCAGCCTGAATTCAGTCTGAAACGAGGCCACAAATTCCACCTATTTTGCAGAATGATAAAACTTGGGACACCTTGCCTGTTATTTGTCATATGAATACTGCTCAGGCAGGATTAGCATGCTGGGATGGAGGAATAAGATAGAATGTAAGGATCTGGCTAGCTGGCCAGGTCTGGAGAGTGGTGGTGAATGGAGTTCAGTTCTGCGGGCAAAGATCATTAATGGTATTCATCAGGGGTCGGTTCCTGCTCATTGGTGATCTGGATGAGGGGATTGAATGCACCCTCAGTAAGCGTGCAGATGACACCAAGTTGGAAGGAGGTATTGATCTGCCTGAGGGTAGGAGAGGCTCCACAGAGGAATCTGGATTCCTCTGAATTGATGGACTGAGGCTAGCTCTAATGGTTCAGTAAGACCATGTTCCTGCACTTTGGTCACAACAACTTCATACACCACTACAGGCTTGGAGCAGAGTGGTTGGAAAAGTGCAGAGGGAAAGGCTCTAGGGGATATTGACAGCTGTCTAACCACAAGCCAGCAGTACACCCAAGAAGGCCAACACCATCCTGGCTTGTATCAGAAGCAGTGCAGTCGGTGCAGAGATGATCATGTCCCTTGGTGCAGGTGAGCTGCACCTCCAGCATTATATTCAGTTTTGCACCTCTCACTACAAGGCGGCCACGGAGGCCCTGGAGCAGGGCCATGACATCATGAGGGACCTGGAACATGTCTTATGGGGAGCAGCTGAGGGAATTGTTCAGGCTGAAGAGGCTCAGGGGAGACCTTAGTGCTCTGCACAAGTAGGTGAAAGGAAGTCGTGGTGAAGGGAGTGCTGGCCTCTTCTCGCAAGTAACTGCAATAGGACAAGAGGTAATGGCCTTGAGATTTGCGAGAAGAGGATCAGGTTGGATATTAAGAAAAATTGAAGAAAGAGTGGTAATTCATAGAAACAAGCTGCCCAGGGAAGTGGTGGAGCTGCTGTCTCCAGAGGCATTCAAGAAACTAGGAAATGTGGCACTGAGGGATGTGATTGAGTGGGCAGGATGGGGATGGGTTAATGGCTGGATGAGATGATTCTTGAGGTATTTTCCACCCTTAGTCATTCTATGATTCACCTAGTAAATTTGCACGCAAAATTACTAGTTCTCCCTTCCTATATCTGAGAATACCAATAGCCTGACACAGGAGCCCTTTCATCAAGAATGTTTGTGGCAGTACATCCAATTCAGCTGAGCAAATAGCATTTTAAAATAAAACAAGTGCTCACACACAGCTACTTCAACACAAATTTACTTTGCATTGTAATTATCCATTCAGCGAGCTTGTTGTACTTTAGTCAGGCATCCAATTTGCTTCAAATATCCATCAGAACATGAGTGTAGTCAGCAGTTTTCTTTGAGCAAAATTTTCTCAGGATATGTGTTTTCCCAGCTCTGCTCAGCGATGAAGATCTCCCCCCACGCACAAGGCAAATTCTTTCAGGAGACAGAGATGAACCTCTGGTTTACAGAACTTTAAAAAGTTTTGTGGTTTTATTTATTAGTCTTAAATTCAGATCAATACTGGCAGTAACCACAGTGATGGATAGGAGGAAGAGAACTGTGCGAGAGTGGTTCTGTCACCTGCCATCATTTTGTTTTTCTTTTAACAGTTGTTTTCTTTCCTGAAGGGAAAAGCGCTAAATCTAGCGCTGAGTTTAGGTTTTGCCAGCAGCACTTAAGTTTGCAACAACTCCCAGTAATATTCTAACTGCAGTTTCCCTTTTATCTACTGATACAACATGGCAGAGTTTGACACCTTTTTAGACATGAAAAGACTTTATCTTGTCTCAAGTAGCAGCTGCCATTAGTCTCTTTCACCACATCTACCCAGTTTCTTTGTTATATAATAGCATACAGCCAAGCCCACGCTAATCCTCAAAATTCAGCTTTGGTATCTCATTCTCAAATTAGGAAGTATTTATGTCAATATTCACTATACACAAATTTAATTTATCAATTCTGTTGTTAAGATAAACACAATGATTATGAACAAAATTCTTGTTAGCAGCATCTGTGAACATACTCAAGTACGTCAGTAATATGCCGCAATGGAGAGAAAAAAAGAAGTAAAAGCAATTGCAGCTCAATAGTGGGCTTTACAGGAAATAAGGATTTTTTCGATCATTTTCCACTGTGTATATATACATATATATATATATATTTTTTTCCCCTATGCATACATTCCCCATATCAATACTTTATGACTTTCTGGTTGATTTCCGCATGGAACTGAAACAGAATTGCATGAATAACCCTAAACATTCCCCCTTGTTAACATCTGCTGCTATGTTAAAGTAGATGTACAACATTGCTTTTAAAATGGAAATAATTTATACTGCTGTGACAGAATCTAAATTTCTGGCCTGTGTTTCTCCAGGCATCAACTGAGCTAGAATGACACCCTCATCAGGAGTGATACGCCAGTGAGCTTGGGGAGTGCATTCACAGAAAAACTTTCAGAGAAGTATTTGAAGAATGATGCATCTTACCTGCTCCATCTTTACAGCAGATATAATTTTATTGCTTTGTATGAAGCATCCTGATACAGCTTGTTTTGGCTGACGAGGATGGATAAATGAAAACACATTCAGTGGTAACAGGCAGATGTATTACATTCATTTATACCTGCTACCAGGTTAGCGTAATCTTTTAGAATTTTCTGCAGATGATATCTGTTACACACAGTCAATATATTTAAGCATTTTCTTCACAAATGTGAGAGACTGCAAAGCAGTCAGCTTTGACATTTAGAACAGCTCCAAAGTAGAGAAATTGGCCCTAGTCCTTGCATTGACCAAATTACAGTAAGGTGAGAACTCCTAATGCATTTAAACTGTGATCACCCCTCTGCAGAGAATCGCAAATCTGATGATAACCCCAAGGATAAATGTTCCTATGTTGATTTGCTGCAACAAACAGAAGTAGAGTGAAAGACAGTAACCTATGCAGTTACTTCCAAATCCACTGCTGCTTCTAACTTTCTTCCACTGCAGTTCTTACTAGCTCATTAACACATCTCATTTCTGACTTTCATAATCCATAAAATATGAATTTGTTGTTAATTATGGCACAGTATTTTTGGAAAATCCTTCAGAAAGGCAGTTTTTCCAGAAATCTGAAAAGCAACCAAAAAAACCTGCTCCAAAAACATCGCTCACCATCAGATTTAAACAAAAATCTAAAGCACAGAAACCCACAAAGTATGGGTAAAAATTTATGATCCTCCCAGTAAGTACAGTGTTGATATTTTATTCCTGAAAATTCAAGATGCTGATTACAACATTCAGTATTCAAAAATCAGCAGCAAGAAACAGATTCAAACAAATGTGTTTTTCTGCACACACACACACACACACACAGTCTGTCCACAACTGACTAGAACATCTGGAATCTCTCCCTTTCTAACTCGCAGGCGACTGCTACTCTGATTCTCCATAGCGTTTCTATTCTTTCAGCTATATGCTCACACCATCTGGGTGGTAAGCCTCCAGAAAGAGACAGTTCCAATAGTTTTAGAATTTTTGCTCATCTATATAACTCATTTTTCATTTAGAAAACTTACTACAAATCAGCTTTTGCTACCTGCCAAAGGCCAATCTAAGAAGTTACCAACTTTACTAATTACAGATTATCTATTTCTTTAAACACAGCTAGACTTTAGCTTCCTAACTTCTAAGGTTTCTACCTTAGTAAGAAATAATTGACTTTTTCAATAATGCATGAATAATATAAACCAAGTAGAATATAAACACTGCATGTAAGATGGGCATTCACTGTGGTCAGTACAAAGAAAAATTATGAATTAAATACAGGTAAGGAAGAATTTTCTAGTAAGCTTGAGAAGACAGTTTTTTTGTTTATGGTCAGTTTGCTTGACTATTAACAGGAAAGAAAAAAACACCTTCAAAAATCCAATTGCATTTAAGTTCTAGCAATAAGATCAAACATTTACAGTGCATGATATTTTTCAGAAAGCCTGCAATACTGTTAGCAGATTTTGATTTTCTGTATTTAACCTTTCTCTTAGTGTATGTGCACGTTTGATGAAATTGCATACCCTCTGTAAATTAAAAATGCCCTAACTTAGAAACATGGTTAAAACTGCCATCAAATTTTCTTTAATAGCACAAGTGACAGTCACAAAACCAGAATATCCTTATATGGCTTATTCCATTTGAAAGGTACAAACATTCAAAGAGGTTTATTATAGGGCACAGCATATTATAAATTTAGCTGTGCTCAAACATACATCTGCTGCATGGGTCTCTATCTGACCCATTAGAGATAATCAACATATCCAGCATTCCATAATTTGAAAAGCGTAGTTTAAACTAGCAAAATTAAGTCAGTGGGGCAGGTTTGAAAGTTTCAGCTGTTTTGCCTCATTAAACACATCCACTAACAGGCACTGTTTTTAGTAAGTCTTCGTATAAGCAGAAGGACTAATAGCCTTAACAACCTGGCAGGGAAAAAAAGACTTCATAATTCAGAAGTACCAACCCTGCTCCTTTGTATACCATAGTCTGCTGTTTACACATTCAGAAAATAACCAAGCCCAGAATAATTGGTATTTGCCTACAATGTCTGATTTAGTACCTCTGTCAACATTTTAGTTTCAAACTTCAGCACCAGTACAAATTATTTCATAACACTTCTTATTCATCATGAATGTTTGCACTTCAATTGACATAGCACAGGAGAAACTTTGAAAAAGAGCTCTCTAAGAAGTGAAGCTTTAGAGTTAATTGTTACCATAATTATTTTATGAGCAACCTAATTGCTTTTGAGTCTTCTTTTTAGTCTTTCAGACAGAGGAAGGGGACTGTCTGCCCACGAAGAAATCAGAACATCACTGTCAACTTGCACAGGACTGGAACCTGTGCCCTTAAACAGTTGTTCTGAACTCTGGGAACAATCAACTTCAACTACAGAGGAATTTTTTGGAGATAATTCCAATGACAAATTCCCACCAACTTGCTTAAAACTTATGTTTTTCTCCATCCCTTTAATTACAAGTGCTGAGTCAGTGCTTGTACTTTTGCTACTAGCAGTGTTATATTTTGTCTTTGTAAAAGTCTTTTTGAACTGGCCAGGGTTCAGTTGCCTTTTCTTCTGCTTACATATTGGATTTTTATTCATGTTCCCATCATCACTGTCCTCGCTAGAAGAGCATTTGCTCTGGCACACACTCTTAAACGAAGTTTTCCAAGCAGGCTGAGTACAAGTTTTTGTTACGTTATGGACAGGAGCAACATTTGCTGGCAAAGGAAGAGGCAGTGGAAGCACTTCACACGCAGTATGCAATGGCTCTGTTGTTTGCCCACTTGGGACTAGAGATGTTGAACAGCTTATAATACGGTCTTTCTGCATCATTTCATGCAGGGTGTCAGTTTCTTGAGAAACAAGCATACTGGATTCACTTGCACAGGTTTCTGGGAGCACATTTTTAGTATCTCGCACTAGTTTATTTAACTGACATGATGAAGAGAGATAATCTTTATCAAGTTTCAATGCTGCTTCTGTGTGCTTAAAATGTTTGAAAGGCTCCTGTTGCATTACATCTTCTGGCAGCACAGACTTTGATGGAACAGAAGCCTTCTTAAGTATACGCTCACTTAAAGACAACTTCTGAAGCTGTTCCATGTGACCATCTGAAAGCAAATCATCTGCACTATCAGAATGATCTTGACCTGATTGTGCAGCACCAGAACACCGCAAGCTATTTTTTACTGTTTTGTGATGTAGTGGATATGAGTGCTTTATATAGGCAGACAAGTCAGGTGCTGGATCACAGGTATTATATTCAAGGGTTGGTGATGTGCTGAAGAAGGTTCCTTTCCCATCAATACTGCTCAGTTGTCGATCAGCTGTTACAGAGGATGACACTCCTGAGTTTTTAGTAAATTCTGCTGGCACTACAGATGAGTCTGTCAACGTACTCTGTAAGTGCAAGCCAGATGATGTCGTCTGAGAAAGTCCAACTGATTCTGATGTTTGAACAGATGTTACGCAAGAAGCTGCAGCTATCGTTGGATCTTTTGATTCCGTGCTTCTCTGGCATACCTGATACTCAGGTGGAACTTTTCCATCAGATGTGTGGTTTGGTACAGGAATAATTTCATATGTAGACTTGAAATTCATCTGAGACAGTAAATTGGTAACTTCAGCAGAAGCATCCGATAATTCCTTTTCTTTTGGTCTGTTTTTCTTGTCTGGAAAAAAAAAAAAAGGCACACAAACATTGTACTTCTCCCACTGTTGAGTAATATTTATTTTTGTTCCTTGTATTCTGGCAAGGCCCATAAGATAAAAACTTTTGGACTTACTTTTCTGTTTCTTTGCCAGAGCTTCTGACTTTTCCATTTGGTAAAGAGCAGCAATATCTGGATAAGCAGCCTGAAACAAAGGCTGTTCTTCTATTGTAACTACATACAACTCCACAGGCTCATCTTCTGCATCAACATAGTGCTCTATCAAAATTAATGAATTTATATTAGAAATATATATACAAATATTTCAGAGGATGGAATGAGAAAAAAGTATCTGAGTGTAAGGAAGATATGTAAAGAGACAAATAGCACAAGGTCTGAGGCCTAGCTATGGCTTTCTGACAAGCTCCTACATCATACAGACACGCTGAGGACTGAAGTCTGTCATGAAACGAGACATAACATAGCATGAAAGAGTCCAGATCTTATTAACCACAAGAAAATAATTGGAAACCAAGCCTCTCGCTTTCTGGGTAAGTGGTTAAAATGGGTGGTTTTTTTTTTGTTTTTTTTGGGGGGGGGGGGGGGGGTGCTATTTGTTTTTGGTTTTATCTTGTTTTATTTTGATTGCTCTTGGTTTCAGGGTACTTGAAATGTGACATTTTCTTTCACAGTACTATTTTCCCAATCTTATTCATAAATCTTTTACCCATAATGCTATCAAACTGCTCTTTAAAGAATGCTTTTGTCTTTTTCTATGAATTAGACTGATCAATAATAAGCATAGAAATCAATCCAACCTGGTTTTTGCCACTCAATTTCAAAACAGGGAACTCCATTTTTAACACGTGTTTTGACTATCCTGAAAGAAAAGAAAGCGACACATCAGATGATTTTGTCTGAACAAGAAACAAAGAATCTAAGAATCTAAGATACCTAAAAGTATTTCACTTCATTTTAATTCATAATGATTCAGAGCAGAAGAAAGTTATCTCTGTAGCAGTGAACTTCGCATTTTAAAAATATGCTTCTTTTTTTTTTTTTCCCCCTTTTAAATGCACAAGTTGTATACTACAACTTTGTCTCTAGATGTTGATTACTGATTATTCATTTAGGAGAAATGATACTGCTCTGAGTAGCACAACCAGAAATCAGAGAGCTGTTCTGAACATATAACCCTAATGTAAACTTCCACAAACATCAGTATGGTATCTTCAGCTATGCCATGGACACAGACAGTCATCTTCTGAATGAAGAGACATTATCGTTCACATCTTTTGCACAAGAGCATGAAGATAGTAAACAGGCCCATCACTAAGATAGAATGTGAACTGAACAGGGACAAAGTTCCTACATGTAAAGAGGTTGGTGCTGTCTTGTTACTACGTTTTCAAACGACCGTGAAAAGAACATGAGATCAAGATCTGTCTTTTAAACTCTTGAAACACTAGACAGAAACATAAACAGAACGTATCAATTCTTTCATTCAAAGTAAAATAACAGTAACTTGTCTAATCAACTCATTAAAAAGCAGCCGAACAACACACTCAATCCAGTCACTCTTCTGTAAGATAATACTAAACAAAACAGCTTCTCTATGAGGAACAGTACACTATCAACCCATCTAATCTAATCCAACTATCAACCCATCAATCCAAAAGAGATGATGCCATACTGACATTGACAGCTTTTTGTTCCCTACAATTGAAGTCTATAAAAAACAGCACCAAGAAATGGAGTGACAAGTAAACCTTACAACAGAAGAAAGTGGATCCCATCAAAACAACCTCTAAGGAAGTTAAATAATTTTTTCTATACTGTGAAGTTAAGCTTAGCTATCTTTTGCCAACAGACACTGTAGATTCTTAAAGTTTACATAGGCTTAACAAAATATTAGATCATTTAAAAGATCCACCAAGGGCTGACAGATCAAAATGGTACTCTGGCCCTGAGAATTACTGAGTAACAGAAACTGGATGCCAGGAAAATATTGAGATGAAAATCATTATTTGCTTCTCGCTGTTTTTCCTGCATCTCCATTTTTTAATGACAAAGGACGAAGGACTGAATTTTTTTTTAGAGGAAGGGGTAGCAGAAACAAAATGGAAAGCAATAATTTCACTAGACACAAGTGAGTATGCAGATGTTTATTTATAAGTCCATGCTCGTAACTTTGAATCACTGAAGTCAATCAAAATTGACTAAGTATCTGAGAAGAAAAGTAATCCCTTAAAAGGTAAACCTCATGTACACAGACACACACACACACAAATTCCTCCAGCAGCAGAAGTAAAGCATTAGGTTGAAGAACCGTTACATTACCGTACTGCCTGCAGCTGCTTTGAATCAGTGTGTCCAGATTTTCTCTGGATCATATCATAATGTGTAAGCAGCACTAACAGCTTCTTACAAGCATAATGCTTTGGCCATTCCATCTTCTCAGAAGCAAATATCTGTTAGTGTAAAGCAAACAAGAAAACACACGCTTCAAAATTTGCTTACTCTGTTAAGTATCAAACTTCAACAGCCATATAGCAGAAACACAGAACTAGATGCTTTAAACATTCTGTAAGTTAGAGAAATGCCAAACAATATCTCACTACCAAATGGAGGAACAGTTCTCTCTGTAAATGAGGAGATCCACCTGCTGCCAATAACAAGTCAAAGGAACAGTGATGTGAAAGAAAAGTCACGTTCCAGATGGCCATCTGGACTATCACACTGTGTGACAAGCTAGGCTACAAGTCAGAGTCAAAATGGCAGTCTATGGGGGTGGTGACATGGTGAATTCCCCACTAAAGGAAAAGTTCAGGGTGGAACTGATGCGATCTTTTGGAATAGGAAAGAGACGACGCTTCTGGATTCCCTGCAACCCAAACAAAGTATCAACTCTGACTGCTACATCATGATGTTGACTAAGCTGAAGGCTCCAACTTCCAGAGCCAGGCCAGAGAAGAAGACAACATAATAAAGCCAGGTCCATACCAGTTTCAAGACCATGGAACTCTTTGCCAGTCTTGGCTGGACTGTCCATCTGTTTAGGCCAAAGACAGACTGCATGGGTAAAGTTTTCCTAGCAATAATGCTGCCATAGCAGCTGTAAAACAGTGGTCCACCTCTGCTGGTCAGATTTTCACAAATGCAGCATGCAGGCTCTTGCTAATTGGTGGTGAGAATACATAGCTAATAGTGGCTATTATGTTGAAAAAAAGAAAAAAAAAAGTGCTTTGATAGAGCAAATTTTTTGCTACAAACCATGGTATTGTGCTCTTCATAGCTGCTGCAGTTCACATGGAAGCAAGCAGTAGGCATTACTTTTGGAGTAAACTCTGTATTTCACTTTTGAGCTTTGAGCACTTGGAATTAAAGAGCCTCTGTATCTGGAAGGCGATAGGACTGTGCTAAATACAGGCCTGCCATCTTTTTGAATATGCACAATTCAGAGTAAATGTCTCTGCTTGTTATATATAGAAGCCAGCTGTCTCAGTGATACCAAGAAATTACTATTAAAAAAAAAGAAACAACCCAAAACCTCAAAGTCTACAAACGTAACTTGAGTTACCATATACATATGTTGATAAGACAACAAGGCAACATGAGTAAAAACCAAGAGCCATACCTGTTAAAACCTTTACGAAAGATGGGAGAAAGAAAACATTCCTGAAGCATTATGCCTCATAAACACACCATATCTACTCCAGTAATACTAGACAACGAAAAAAATGGAACAATGGCAAGTGACCTTTTTTCTAAGTTACTACACTTGAGCTTTTCTAAATGCTTATTTACAGCAACTTATTTTTCAGAGTTGCCAATTTTTGACTTTCAAAAAGAATGAGGTGAATTAAGAAGCAGTAGCAAGGTACTTTAATTATATTTCCCATAGAATTACCAATGGGAATAAATAAATAAATAAAAATCACAGATGACTTCCTTAAGGCAAAAAACAAGAAAATCCAGAGATGAATATTCAGTATTTTCACATATACCTGAAATGACAATAAATTTGGCCTTTTGCATTCCATTATCTTGTTCAGTTTATTCTTGTTTACAAGAAATTCTTGGATAACCTTGAGATAAAACAGAAAAGAGGCAGTTGAGGAAAGGGCAAAGAAACTGAAATTACAATTAATTGATTTGGAAAATTAATCTTTAACTAGGCTTCTTACCTCAGAGAATGGAAAGCCTTCACAACTGTTAGCTTTTCTACAGGTAAAACAAATGTGTTAGGAACTGAATAACAAATAGGAAAAATAAACATTTTAAATGCTCACTCTGCATGTGAAAGAGAAAGCAGTGTCTTTTCAAAACATTCCTACTTTCTGATATTATCCTCCACTGCACTTGCTTGTTTCACTTGCTCTAACCGATGCCATTCACAAGGGCAGCAGTATTTGGAGTCGCTGGGTTTGCAGTATCTAGTGCTTTCACAGAATTTACAACCACCGTGCTCATGTTCCTTGTATGATCCTACAAAAGATGTACAAATGACGATGAGAAAGGAGGTTGTAGAAACAACAACTAATATTAACAATATTAGCAATAATAATACAAAGGTCAGAACACACATGAATAAGAGCCGTAGGCATATCTGAGTATATTAGCTATATAACTACCATAAAAACTGACAAAAAAAAAGTATTATTTTTTAAAATTATTTTCTTAAGACTGTCCCTAACTGTTTCAGACCTTGTGATGAGGAATTTACCATAAATGAATGCTGCAGAAGTAACATGGGACATCTTGACAAAATAATAAGTAAAGGATATATAAAACAAGCTTTTTTCCCCGTTCTCATTACCATCCAGAACAACAGCTTTAAATGAGTTCACTGAGGACACTACAAAAATGAGGTTAGGACTAATTTATTTTCAAGAAAAAGCTACAGCAAAATCCAGCAATGCCAATAGGGTCAGTCCTCATGCAGGACCAGTTTAGGGAGGAGAAAAGAAAGTGGTTTGCCATTACAGCGTGCTGTCTTTAGTGACACTGTTTAAAAGGTCAATATCTGGAATCACACAAAGCATTGTATTAATATTCTGCTATCGACTGGTTTCACATTTGAGAAACGTCACTTGCACCCTCAAAAAGCCTTCATATAGATACACAGTGCAGAAAATGTCAAGTCAGAAGCTGACTGACAAGAAAAGCAGTTTGTCATACTAGTCACAAAAATTCAACCAGCCAATGATCCAACATCCAGAATCAAGAGCAAACAAGTGATTAAGCTAAAAATAAAATGCCACGCTTTCAACACTGACCTGGATGATGGCAGGCAGAACAGTGCACTACTCTTTTAACAACTAAAGGTGGATTATTATCATGCTCAGATTGTTCTTTCCATTGCTCAAACCTATAGGGGCGATATTTAAAGGATTAAGAAATACTTTATACTTTCATAATTAAAATACTTTATACTTTCATAATTGAAATGCCCAAGTAGTCCCTTCATACTTCTCAAGCATTTGCTCAAGAAGTATTTCTTAAGTTCAGAAACTAGATTATTTGTTTTGCATATCCTTGTTGGATTATGAATATTGACATGCACATTAATATAATAAACACAGAAAGCATTTAGTACCTCATGTCCTAATCCACAAACCAGTTAAAATATAAAAAACAATAATTATCAGTCCTTGTGACTTCTATTCCAATGCAACAACATACTCTAAAGCTAGGTGTCAGCTAATATTTAAAACAATTCACAAGTTCATATAGTACACCATGTAATTCATTTAGGCAAACGACAATGCAGCCACTTGACTCTCAACAAAAAATTTTAAAGATGTTACTAGCATTGTCTTGGAGCTGAAGCCCATACCAGAAAGCAGAAAGTATGTGAACTAAAATCAAAGTACTTGAGCATACAGGGTAAATTTTCACTTTACCTTTCCAGTAAATTTTGACCTCTCAAAGTCTCAATTAATTTTAAAGCTTGTTCTTTTCCAACTCCTGGAATGCCCTATAGAGACAGAAATATGAAACATTAAGAAATGACATATGCAGTACACACATCTTTACTGCCTTTCTAACATTAGGGACAGAAATAACAAAAGACAATCCCAAGGCACTGAGCTAAACTGAGATTTTTTTTTTTCTTTTTACAAAATTATGAAGCTAGAAATAGCAAAAGATTGGAGCTACACAATCAGCGTAACACACAAGATGCATAAAATGGCCTTACCCTCAAAAGCAGCTCAGATAAAGTCACGCGTTTTCCTGTTTCCTACTGTCTTTTTCCTGTATTTTCTACCCCATTCTTATTCCTTTTCTCTCCTATCTCAAACTGGACTCTATATTCTTGCCAGCTACGTGCCAGCCAGCCGATTCTTCATAATAGTTCTGGAAAGAGAAAGACTCTTATCTGAAGTCAAAATGTTAGAAACTCAAGAAGATGGAAAAAGAAAGAAAAAAAGAGAAAGGCCGGCAAAAAGCTTTCAGTCACAGGAGAAAAAGCAGCTTTATGGCAAGGAAACCTCTAGTACTTGAAGATTTCAAGCTGAGAAGTGATTTACAGTGAATTTTCTGAGAGTTAATTAAAAACTCAAGCCTTAAATAAGTTCTCCTCTTCCCTTGATTGATTTTGATACTTACTACATTATTACATCTGCAGTGCACATGCCCTGTATGGGAAAACAGACTACCACTATGGGTAATGGATGGAAACAGAAAATGCTTTTCAGGATTTGCTCAAGGACAGAAATCCAGGACTTCACTGCAACTCTTAAATTCACTGAAGTACGTGCTGCTTTTCAGTTCCTTGTTCAATTCTTACGCCCATTAGTTTACCAAGAATCAGTGCAGTTAGATATTTACACCATATTGAGTGTCCTTCCTACAGCACTGCTACAAGTTTCATTCAGATGTAATGACTGAATAGAATATATGCAAAAGCACAAAATAAATATTTTCAAAACCAATTAGAAGTTGTCATTGGACTACTGACAGACATTTGAGCAGACTATCAGGTATTCAGCTTCTGCAAGGAAAGCAGCATTTTTGTATGTAATGAACAAAGCAAGTGCAGTTATAGAGTGCTATTCTCACTTACCTGATCTGCCCATTCCCACACCTGATGCACTACTGTATTTCAGGTTTCCTTAGAAGTTCGTATATTATTTGGTTTGCTGGGCTGCAGCAACTCAAGACTGGCCTAGTGCTACATAATTGTGCCATTTTAGGACTATGCAATAACTCAGCATACCAGAAGCTGCTAGGGGTATTACAGAAGCTATTGATAAGCTACTATTTTCTGCCTCTCCCCTTTTCATTAGTGTTTATTTGTGACAATGAAGTGTTTACAGATCACTGTAACAGAAGCAGGTCTCTCGTTAAAGAAAAAAGAGGAAAGAATTATAGTGATGAACTCTGCCTGTTGCTTAGAAGGACATACTTATTAAATTGAAACACCATGATTTAATAGTTAACTTAGACAACCAGAATGGGACCAATTATTGCCTGTGGTCACAGTATGATGGACTGTACAGAAATAAAGTTTCATCCCATTTCCTTTCCATTCCAAAACTCTTCAGAGCGTCAACAACAACCACCACCCAAGTGCTTTCAAGGAGAAGAAAAGTGCCCACTGAGAACTTACTTCATTCATTACTAAATAGAAGTCTTTAAGTTCCACCCAGAACAAGTGTTATTACTAACTGCAGTTCAAAGCCATCACTACTAGCTATCCTAAAGGACACAGTGCTTTTTCTCATTTTCCTCAGCTACTATGACAGGGATGTACTACAGATGCTAATGGGCAGTTCTCATGTTCGCTCAGTATCATCAAACTGTAACTTCCACACAATGGAGATGAAGACTGAAGTCGGGACTAACACATCAGATTTAGAAAGATTAACACTCCATTTTCATCATCTTATCACAAAAAATTGTGACTTACAAGCATCCCTAGATCTCAGCAATCATGTATTGTACACAGTTCTGTCAGCAGAGTCTTCCTTGATATGCTGTAAGTAATTGCTTACCTTTGGAAGATAATCACAACCCAGAAGAACAGCTAGTCCAATCAAAGACTCTCTGTCACAACCAAGCTTCTCCTTAATAGAGGACATTGTGTAGCAGTCAAGATGTGGCTCCTGAAAAAGAAATTTATCATTTATTTCATTTCTGTGACACCAGGGAAGGGACTGCCACGTCTGCAGTTCCACCTTACAACAGGCCTACCCTATAAAATACAGAAGGGTCTGATGGAAAAATCCTATAAAGCAGCAATTAAAATTTATAATGTAGCGCACAGACACTATGAGAATAACAGCAGTTCTAGAATTTCAAGCTGTAAGCATGGATACCAACTATTTAAAAGCTACCTTTTAGATAAAGATAAGAAATACCAACCCAATCTTGTTTTTCCCCCACTTTCTCAGTAGGTTTACCAGGCAAAACGCATGAAATCTTTTCTCTGATTTATAGAGAAAGTGTCAACTAAGAAAATCTGGATTTCCCAGTTTTAGAAAAAACACACTCTTAATAAACATTCTCAGCTTAAGGTCATAAATAGTTTTTTACTGAACAACAACCTGTTAATTATAATACAGACACATAGTCTTAAATGATGAAGAGGAGAGAGATTAAGAGCATTAATTGTAAATATATTTGTATGGATAAACCAAACATGTAAGATGCACACACATAAACCAGCCTGGAGGCTGCCCACTCCTACATGCTCTAAATGGGAACTTATAGGAAGCAATGATTTCACTAAAATTCTCCACTGTAGAAGAAAAAAAAAACATTACTTAGCTTTACTAAAAGCCAAGGAACACCACAAACAGAGATGACAGTACTGTAAGTGATCTTCAGTTGTTTTGCTCTTACACCCACTACATGGACAAAATGTTTCTATCTTAAAGAATAGTTATAATCAACACAAATTAGTAGATAAGCATGATATCCAAGCAATTGTTTCAAGGGCCTTCTTTTAATTTTCACTTACATTTCTGGGATGACTCTAAAGAACCAGCAAGATCCCCTTCTGATCCTACAGATGTACATTACCTTAGAGTTCATGGCAAAGTTCCTATAAACTGTTAGAGCTCCATATAAGAAAACATCTCCATCATTGGTAATGCACCCATCAACATGGCCTTTTGCATTCAGGTAAGCACACATTGCTTCTGCTTCCCCAACTGCTTGAACCCATGGGACACCTAAACAGTCCAGCAGCTGGAGGCACTAAATAAAAGAACCCAAAAGGAAATATACATTGAATGTTAAATTATATCCAATTATTAGCATATATTTTCTCAGCTCATATGCCCACTCTAAAAGAGTATATATAAAACATTATATCAATACAGCAATTGCTTTACAAAAGTATCTTACTGTAATAGTCAAAAGAAATATTCAACTAAGACCATTTATTACAGATTAATACATTATATATTAATTACAAAACATGATTAACAGTTACTCCTTCACAAAATCCGACCACTCAGCAGTCTCCACTAGTTCTAGATAAGTGTCTTTCAACAAACTGTCAGATTGCCCCAAAATATCAAGCACAAAAGGTACAGTACTGTTGGCCTAATACTGGACCACAATTAAAGACATACTGAGATATATACAAACACATACTTTCTACAAGTTTGAGAACAGAAACATGAATACATTCAGCTACCAAAACCATGGAAGTCTACATATTTTATTTCACAAAAACTTCTGATTACACAAGAATGGCAAAATACCTGTGATAATGAATTAAAATGAAAATTACTGAACAGAAGTTCTTTGCAGCCAAAGCTTCTCAGCTAATGCAGATTTCCAACAGTACACCAAATAACAAGGAAGCTGCATTTCTGTAATAAGCACTTAGTTACATGTGTGGCTCACTACAGCATAAAACACAGAGAATGCATCAAACAAGAAAACTGTTCTGATATTGCCATTCTACTGCAACGATCAACTGAGGTTGGAAAACACAACTGCAAAATATATAATAAAAATAATTCCAAATATTGTTGAAATTTGTTCTGCAAAAAACTACTAATTCTTTTGAGTTCTTGTCTTCAAACTGTTAAAGGTTTCTATCACGTTAAAAAAAAAAGTACTGAGACACACATTCCAGTTACTCACCTCTTTTAAAATAGATTTAAAAAGAGATCTCCCTGTTCTTGCAGCCCCACGTTTGCTGGAAGCTCCATATCGCATCTCATTTCTCTTACTCATGGTGTCTGCCTTGAGTTTGGGAGCCTCACCTTCCATGACAAACACCAATTTAATCCCCATTGATGTGAAAAAAGAATACCGAAAGAACAGGTTTCTGCAATAATATAAAGTGTTCCAGAATTAAGGAAAACATCAAAAGAAATCAGGTTTCCTTACATCCCTCAGCCTACACCAGGAACAGTCACAGAACAATACAACAGCTTAGGTTGGAACGGATCTTGAAGATCATCTAGTTCTAAACCCTTGCTGTGGGCAGGGTTTCCAACCTCTAGATCAGGCTGCCCAGGATCCCAACCAACCAATGCCTTCAGAGATGGAGCATCCAGAACACCTCAAGGCAACCCATTCCAGCACCTCACTACCCTCTGAGTAAAAAATTTCTTCCTAACATCTAATCTAAATCGCCCCTCTTTTAGATCAAAAAGCCATTTCCCCGTATCCTATCACTATCAGACCATGTAAAAAGTCAGCTCCCCCCCTACATGTAAGCTCCCTTTGAGTACTGGAAGGCCACAATTAAGTCTTCCCAGAGCCTTCTCTTCTCCAAGCTGAAGAAGCCCCGTTCCCTCAACCTCTTCTTATAGGAGAGGGGCTCCAGCTCTTTGATCATCTTAGTGGCCCTCCCCTGGACCCTCTCCAACATCTGCACCTCCTTTTTGTACTTGGGGCCCCAGGCCTGGATGCAGTACTCCAGATGGGGCCTCACAAGGGCAGAGTAGAAGGAGACAATTAGCTCCCTATCCATGCTGGCCCCCTCTGATAATGGAATATTGTTGGTCTTCTGAGCTACACAAACAGACAGCTAACTGACATTCAGCTTTTTGTCCATCATGACCTCCAAGTCCTTCCCTGCAGAGCTGCTCTCAATGAGTTCTACCCAGTCCCTACTCTTATCTGGGACTGCCTCAACCCAAGTGCAACACCTTGCACTTGGCCTTGTTAAACCTCATTAGATTCTTGTGTCTGAGAATCAAGCTCAATCTTAGCTTGCTCTTCATCTCTTGTGATTTCCTTATTCCCAGGCTAAAAAGCTTTTATTTATTTTCTTGTCTTTACTTGAGGTTGTTTCACTACCAATTTGTAACAGCATTACAAGATTTCCAAGGAAATGCTCCTAAAAATACTCTTTATGTTTTAAGAACATAAGAAAATTTAAAAGGTCACATAAAATGCACCATTCAGTGTCTGCTTCCAAATACATCTGCATTGATTGTTTTGTACTACTGAGCACAAGTGTATCATTGCTCGTGTATTTGATGTAAATGAATACTGTTGTTACACAGATCCATAGATACCATTACTATGCCAATTTATTTCATATTTAAATACAAATTTCTTCCCACCACTGATTTCCACCATTGCAAGACAGCAATAATTATTTGATCTACAATAGCAATACTCAGAGTAACCACACAGTATATGTCTTTCCCTATAATTCCTGGATTAATCTTTCAAAAAAGAGCAAGCAAACATTTATAACTCTTAAATTGACATGGAAAGACCATTACTCTAGATTTAACTCTGTATATTTGTTATTGGTAAAAGATGACAAGTTGATCTCTTGAGGTAAGTTCAATTTTTGTAACATATACATAAACATATAAATCCAACTACATAGTAGTTTCTCCAGAATACTTAGCAAACTAAGTTAAACCTGAAATATATATATATATTTATTTTTAATATATATATATTATTTTAATATATATATTATTTTAATATATATATATATTTTTTTAAGAAATCCATCCATTCCTTCATCTCACTTTTGAAAGACTGTGCAATGTATCTGGCCTGATGTTTCCATTCCACTGCATGTAAGACTTTATACCACAGAGAAATGAAGAATTTGTGTTAAGCTTCATTCTCTAGTTAATTATCCAGGCTTAGTAAGCAGTCTTAGTAATAAAGTGTTATGAAATGATTCTAAGATGATGCTTATTTTTCATATCAAATAAACTCAACAGATGCCACAGAAATATCTAACAGTAGCTATTAAGTCAATATTCTTGTGCTCACCAGTAGCTGCTCATTTTTTAAAGTCTGTATGTAGTTTTACAATACCTACTGTCAGCATCATTTGCAGAAAACAGTGCTCTCAGGTTATGGCTGCTTATATTTGCTCATTTAAATTGAAGACATACTTCAATGTTGCTTTTAAGCTTGAAGAATGATTTAAACACATTTACTTTGATGTGGGATCTAACTAGAATTCTAAATCATAAACAAAATCAGGCTGAAGTATTCATGACTCCTGGTAAATTATGATTCTACCAGCCTCTAAACAGCAGTCATAAACAGCTTAAATTTCTTTAGCAGCCTTCAACACAGCCTCAGGAATACATGTCAATGAGTATGCTGACTTGTTCTTGCAGTTTGATAATTTGTACATCATGCAGCGTGGTATCACAGTTAAGACTAGCACGGCTTTGCTTGCACACTTCTCACCCATTGATGAGACCTCAATAATGGCACCCCTGGTTCAACCAATTCTCCTGTTTGCTGCCAAGGATTAAGCTGAATTTAACCAGTATGACTTTGCCTTCATTCCAAACCCCCTATGTATACAGCACAGGTTATAACAACAGAATCAAACCAATACAGTAATTTGAATATTGGAGCAAAGGAATCATAAGTTCTGAAGAACTATAACTAAATCATACAGTTCCAGAACACTTTGTTACGGTTATCTATATAGATACCATACCTCAGATGTGGCTTGGTAACGACTCCCATCATCTTTTTAACAGTCTGTGCTTCACAAACCCACAGACTTAAATCAACAGCAAGTGTCTTTCCTTTGAGACTACTCAAGCTTACAGGCTGCCTCACAGGCTCCAGGATTTGCCACAGATTAGTCACCCCCATTGTTCTACCTTCTTCGTTGTCAGCAGTGAAGTTTTAGCTGTAAAGACTAAGGAAAATAAAACATCTTCATAAAATGAAATATGACACACTATGAAAGTTAAGACCAGAAAACAAATACCCAGACATTATCAGTTTTGCATTTAGGAGCAAGGAACACACAAGACTTCTAAGTACTCCTCAGATGATTTATTACTAGGTACCTTCTTTGCATATTTTACATATCTCTTACATATTTTCATTTCTAACAGTCTGAATGTAAAAACAACACATAATACAATATAACACAATATAAACTCAACTGAAACAAACAAACCAAGCCATAAATTTCTTCTGAAGTATCCCTTACATAACTAAATTCCCAGTTTTATTTACAATGTAAACAATACCCACACTCTCTGAGGAAATTACTTTCTGACGTGAAGCTGTAGGATCCACCTGCAAGGAATGAACCCAAACTCAAGAAGTTCCTTCAAAAAAACACTTCTGAAGTTATAACAGCATAACTCCAAAACATGTTAATATATCTTTTAACTTTTAATTTTGTATTGTATGACTGGCACTAATACTTCTAAAGAACACCAGCTAATAACATACACCCACTAGGCAGTATATTTCTTTGCCTCTTACTTACTTATGCAGCTATCATTCATACTACCACAGAATAGCCAAGGTTGGAAGGGACCTCAAGAATCATCAATCTCCAACCCCCCTGCCACATGCAGAGCTACCTCCCCATTTAATGCTAGACCAGGCTGCCCAGGGCCCCATCCAGTCCGGCCTTGAACACCTCCAGGGATGGGGTATCCACAACCTCTCTGGGCAGCCTGTTCCAGCACCTCACCACTCTCTCTGTAAAGAATTTCCCCCTGACATCCAACCTAAATCTCCCCCTCCTCAACTTAAAACCATTTCCCCTTGTCCTGCAAGACAAAATTCTACTCCATAACTGGGTTTCCTTTTCTTCACTATCCTTGGATGGTTCTGGTTTTCATACCTCGCTGCTTCTATACAAAGCCTTTGACTTGTAAAAGCAAGGGAAAACCTCACAGTACCCATCCATTCCTGCACTGCCTTATCACACCAAGTTCACCTCATGCTTATTTAAGTTTCTCTCAATTCCCTAAATATCAGAAAATAGAAATAAGATCTCAAATATTTTTTATTTATTGTGTCCTGAATTTGAAACTGTACACACACAAAGAACTTCCCTCTTTTGAAATGGATTTGATGAACTCTGACCTGCTTAAGACACATGAGAATATTCTACCTTGTTGCCTGTTGTGAGCAGGGCCACCGCAAACTCAAGAAGCCTCCTCATCCAACACCTGGCACAACAAGTCTCTCTTTGCAAGCTGTTTTGTACTGTTTAAAATCAAGTCGGCCATTCAGGAATGTATTACTTCTACCACTACAGGCATTCTGGATTTTCTTTTTTTAAATCATATCCTCAAAGAAAGCTTTACTATCAACACAAATTGCATTTCTGTAATCTTCTTCTTCAGACACAAAACCCGGTTTTAGTCTTATGCACCCAAGGCATGACACAGTAAAACTACGTAGATGTTGCTACTGTTATGCCTCAAGGATATAAAATGAGTTAGAAATAGGAATAAATCATACGAACATGCAGTGTTACTTCTGGAAGCACCGAGCAATCCTCTTCACGGACGCACCAGGGGAAACCAAGAGGCACACAAAACTTCTCCAAGGACACGTGGGGATTCAACGGAACGACAAAAAGGGGCATCCTTCAGTCCCACAGAGGTGGAGGCTTCCAAGGACTGGGTGAGCCTGGTTTCCTTTCTACATACAGGCGAATCACCGGAGATAAGCACGGCATCATAAGATCGCTGGCAGGAAACATAAACTAAAACACAAACAGACACACAAAAAGCTTTCCAATGCTGCACAGCTGAGGCGCCCAGCAGCCCGCTCCCCCGCCCTACAGCTGTGCCCACGAAGAAGCCCTCCCTCCAATTTAAACACTTGAAACTCCCGCCTCGATCCGACCGCAGTCCCATACAGACGCAGGGGCCGCCTCCCACGTCCCGCCCGAGCCTTGGAACTCCCCTATCCGAGGACAGCCACCATCCCTACAGCACGGACACCTACAGCGCACGTACCTCCAGCATAGACGCCCACCCCGCGCTTCCCCGCTCCGCCCTCCCAAAAATGGCGGCGCACGGAAACGGCCCCGCGGCGGGCAGCGCGCATGCGCCGCGCTCTTGGCGGCTCTTCCGTTACGCGCCCCTGTCCGCGCCGCTCCGCGAGGAAGCGGTGTTTTGGTCGCGTTCAACTTTCTGCCCGTTGTTGCGGTCCCGCCGGCGGTGAGGACGGGTAGGGCGAGGAGCGATCGGCCCCGCGGGGCTGCAGTGGTTG
Organism: Perdix hodgsoniae; assembly: GCA_035772895.1. Taxonomy (NCBI): domain Eukaryota; kingdom Metazoa; phylum Chordata; class Aves; order Galliformes; family Phasianidae; genus Perdix; species Perdix hodgsoniae. Next base: position 146,633 of record JAPSGF010000024.1, on the reverse strand, counting down.
GGGGCGGCCGCGGTGGAGCGAAGGTTGCGATCCTTTCCCTGGTGAGGCCGCACCTGGAGCGCTGCGTCCGTAGGCACTGCGCGCTGCCCGTGGTCACTGCGCGCTGCCCGTGGTCATTGCGCGCTGTCTTCCCGTAGCGTGACGTTCGCAGTGTAAATACTTTCCTGCTGTCAAGTGTTAAAAGCGCTTATCCCGCGTTAAGTGATGATGTGTTTTCCTTTTATGCTCTTGTGAAGTGCGTAACAATTACTTGCTATAATTTGTATTAATTGGTGGTGTTTTTGTGGCCGGGTTTGTCTTGCCCTTATTTCTGCACGGTTATCGCTGTGGGCTCTGTTTGTAACTGTGCTTGTGCATTCCATGCTAGTAAATTTCATGCTCTTTACTCAATTCATGCTTTTCTATTGGCTTTTTGGAATGGCAGTCTGATTATCACTTATATTATACTGGTGCTCCTGACTTTGTCATCACAAATTTCCAGTCACAGTCCTATACATGGCGGTATAGCCATACATTTAGACTTTGGGTTTAAAATGTGATGTACATTGTGTCTAGTCCTTATAGCAAACTTCTGTTAGCATTTGTCAGTATCATCCATTGTTGACTTCCCGTTAGTCTACTTTATGTCTTAAAATGTACTAATGCTTATTTTTGCCAGTTGAAAATGAAATTCATACCACTGATCTTTAATATTAATTACAGTATTTATGACATGTATGTTTTTTCCTTCTTTGTAGAGTGGGATTTCAATGGAACAATGGAGATTTGCCTTCGTGTTAGAGTAATGGATAAATTCCAAGAATTTACAAGTAACCCTTTGCTGATCTGAGTGACAAAGAGATGGTTCTATAGGAGACTGAAAGTAACACAGTAAAAGGTATGTAACTGTATGATGAAATGTATTTGCTGCTTGCTTTATAAGTATGGTATTAGACTGTGTAACATAAAAGAACATCAGCTGGGAAGTTTATTGTGTTTCTATCATTTATTTTGAAATTTCTTCATTACACTTAATAGAAAGAGTTGTATACTAATTTTATCAACTGTGTGCATTAAGACAATGAGGAAATTATTAAGCACTATAAAAGTCAAGGAATACACACAGAAGAAATTCAGTAGTCTTTGTAGTGGTGTTACAGATTTTAATGTCTGTGGTGTTTGATGTAATACGTGCTATTGCCTGTGATGCATGGATTATTTCTCCATTTGTAAAGGAAGTATTTATATATTCATACATGTGTAAGCATGTTCTCAGAGAACAGTAATCCTTCATTAGTACAATAACAGCATTTTGCTTTTCATGATCACGGCCATGATCAAAGACAGCTATGCTTTCTGCAGAAACTGCAAGGGAGCAGCATCATAAATCTAAATTATCCTCTCCTTTACATTTTGGTATTTCAAATATTCACTTCCAAGATGTTTCTGGAATGCATATATTTAACATGTTTTACTTTTCACTGTGCACATCACTTTATTCAAACCTGCATTGATCATCTTACGATAGCGGTGTACATCTAAAACTTGAGCTCCGTTACTAATCAAAAGCAATTGTATTAGATATCCCAAAGGTAAGGTACCAAAGAAAATAGAATCCAGGTTGACCTCCGTTGGTAATCCAGAAACTCAAGTTGATTAGAATAATGAAGTTGTTTTTCTCCTTATTATAAAGCCTTTGCAAAGTAAGTTTAAGCTTAAATTCATTGAGATTTCAGTTCTGAGAACTCACTGAGATTTTAGTTTAGTGCAACATTTGCTATGATCTTTGTATTTCTTGTGTCAGTTTAAATAAATACAGTCTGTGTTATTATCTGTTGATGTGTTCTCATTTAACAGATTATAAGTTTCAATCTTCTGTTACTTTCATGTTTTCTCAGTACTCATGGGTAAGAGAAAGGAAGAAAGTGTTTCAAAGCCTCCATCCCACAAAAGACAGAGACAGGAGCACAAAGATGAATATAGTGATGAGTCCAGTGATGAAGAAAAATCTTTGTTTTCAGCTGATAGTAGTTTCTCTTTAACGTCGGTAAGTTTTTGTAAAAAATCTCCCCCAAAAAATGATATTTAAGAAAAAAAAAAGTAAACCTGTGTCTTTGGTTGATTTTTGAAGTAAGTCTTAAATATAAGATTCAGTGAAACAAATAAAAAAAAATGAAACAATTAGTGGTAACGACTGTAATAAGACTTCTGAACGAGTTCCCTTTTTTTAGATCATGTGTTTTTGGCAGTTGATCATAAAGTAATGTGTAGGTCACTTGCAAAATAGTGCCTCCTATTTCACAGAATCATATAATTGTTTGAGTTGGAAGGAGCCCTTAAAGATCATTTAATCAAACTCTCATGCAATGGGCAGGGACACCTACAGCTCCGTTAGGGTGCTTAGAGCCCCATCCAGTCTGACTTTGAACATCTCCAAAGACAGAGCTTCCACCATCTCTCTGGGCAACCTATTCCAGTGCCTCACTACCCTTTTGGTAAAAACTTCTTCCTTATATCCATTCTAAATCTCCCATCTTAGTTTGAAATCATTTCCCCTTGTCCTGTCACAAAAGAACTTGCTAAAGAGTCTGTCCCCTTCTTTGTTATAGCCATCTTTTGAATATTGAAATTCTGTTATCAGATCTACCCAGAGCCTTCTTTTCTCCAGACTGAATATGTGCCATTTTTTACACATGAAGTGAACCAGTGATACACCTTTGCTTTACCTGCACTTCCATGTCTGATCACATTTTATCAGATTGCCACTGTGCACTGTGCCACAGCAACAAAATGTAATGGAATGTTGGCAAGAAGGTTCAACCTCTACTTCCATACCACCACCATCCGCCTCTGACGTTATGGAGCAACATAATAAAATAGGAGGCATTATAGTATAGTGTAGTATAGTATTCTGGTTTTATGGAATGAATACTACTGAAATTGACAAATAAGTAAAGCAAAAAGATTTTGCTTTATAGAATTATTGCATATTTGGTTAAGGTATTAGGAAAAGTGGAAAGTGTATTTAGAAAAACATGATTTGGTGAAAGAAGCACTGAATGCTTTCATTTCATAGCTGACACTTGCAATAAGAGAAATGTTTGAAATGAAATGAAACTTGAAGATGTGAATATTCTTTTATTCTGTAGTAGTTGAATTTCAAGTTTGATGGTAGTCATTTTAAGAATATTTATTGAGCTTAAATATATAGCCTTGCATATTTTAAAATACTGGTGTTGAGTGCCTGTAGAGATATCTCTTCATTTTCTTGAACAGTACTCTCTGTTTTGTGTCACTCCTGAAATGTTTTCTTGCTTAGAAAACTTTTTTTTTTCTGAAGCACTGATAATAAAACAAAAATTTATTGTCAGAAAAGTACTTTATGAGTTGTGCATTGGAATGTCTCTTTTGCTTCTAGTTTCATTTCCTCCTTCCTAATTTAACTCCTATTTCCCTCTCTCAAAGTCACGCCAAGGCTTTTTGCAGTGTTATTTCAATAACAAGAAGTCTTTCTATGATACTCCTTATTAACTGCTCTAATAATTGTCTGTGATGTATGATCTTAATCTTTGATGTCATATAAAATATAAGTTAGGGAGAGGACTGAACAGTTTTCACTGTTTTGATCTTGATTTACGTAATAACTGTTCTGTAATGAGCAATTTTCATAATATCATGGATGAATGCTCATTTCCTTGTGGTTTGTTACCATTCATGCTTTTTATCATAGTCATTTGAATTCTCGTTATATTTGAAGTATGTGAAATGTGTTTCGTTAAAACACACAAGTGACGTAATATTGGATTATTTAGACTGTAGGGGAAGCTGGGATAATTGAAAGTATCCAGCTGAAGAACTTCATGTGCCATTCGATGTTGGGGCCTTTTCAGTTTGGATCAAATCTCAATTTTATTATTGGAAACAATGGAAGTAAGTACTAACTGTATCATTGCTATACGGAAGAACACTTTTGTTGAGACTTTAAAATGTATAATTTTTATTTGAAAAAGAATTGCTAGTTCATCTCTGAATCTTTGGGGACTGTATCATAGAATCACCAAGGTTGGAAAAGACCCACAGAATCACCCAGTCCAACCATCTACCAGTCACTAATAATTCTCACTAAACCATGCCCCTGAACACAACATCCAAACATTCCTTGAACACCTCTGGGGTCAGTGATTCCACCACCTCCCTGGGCAGCCCGTTGCAGTGCCTGACCACTCTCAGAGAAGCAGTATTTCCTAACATCCAGCCTGAATTTTTCCTGGTGCAACTTGAAGCCATTCCCTCTAGTTCTATCACCAGTTACACAAGAGAAGAGGCCAACCCCCAGCTCACTACAGCCTCCCTTCAGGTAGAGAGCAGTAGAGAGCAGTAAGATCTCCCCTGTCCGCCTTTTCTCCAGGCTGAACAGTCCCAGCTCCTTCAGCCACTCCTCATAAGGCCTGTGCTCCAGACCCCTCACCAGCTTTGTTGTCCTTCTTTGAACCCGTTCCAGGGCCTCAGTGTCTTTCTTGCAGTGAGGGGCCTAAAACTGAACACAGTACTCGAGGTGCGGCATCACCAGAGCTGAGTACAGGGGGATGATCACTTGTTTCTTCTGGCAACACTGTTTCTGATGCAGGCCTGAATGCCATTGGCCCTCTTGGCCACCTGGGCACACTGCTGGCTCATGTTCAGCCGAGCATCAATCAATACCCCCAGGTCCCTTTCCTCTACACAGTCTTCCAGCCTCTCTGCCCTAAGCCTGTAGCGTTGCCTGGGGTTATGGCCAAAGTGCAGGACCCAGCATTTGGTCTGGTTGAATCTCATCCCATTGGCTGTAGATGGATTCAATTTTATGCTTGATAATCACAGTCTATCCCAGTAGTGCAAAGCTTGTGAAAAGAGTTTTAAATTCAGGCATTTATGAAAGATAACATAAATAAAACTCTTCATAGCTAAATTATACATACATTTAAGTTCCACATAGGCACATATTCATTTTTTAAATGCACAGTAGTTGTCCAAGTATATGTCAACTTGAAGCAGTTTTAGCAGGATGTAATACTTATCCAAGTCAATTTATTTTGGAGGGAGAATTTCAAAAATTAAACATAGGTGTTAAAAAGGGCTTAACATTTCCCTGATAGTTAACTAAGTGATAATATGTGTTTGGTTTCTTTTGTATTATATGTGTTTTCTGTGTGCTTTTAAGGAATGGAATTTTCATTCTTCCTGAGATAGAACATCTCATTGAACACAAATTAATGAGGAGAGTAGCAGAAGTTTGGCTCAGCATGTGTTCTGGGGGAGAAACTCAGAAATGCCTGATTTATGATATTCTTTCCTAGATTTGTGGCTGTTTTATATATCTGACAAATTGAGATCTAACTGCTTGAATATGTAAGCAGTCAACAACTTCTAGTACAAATGAACTGAAGATGAAGTCACAGTAACTTTTGTTTTTTTTCTGTGTCCTTGTTTTTTGTTTGTTTTTAAGAAAAAAAAAACCTTCAGTGCTTCTGTTACAGGTGGAAAAAGTTCTGTTTTAACTGCGCTGATTGTTGGACTTGGAGGAAAAGCCACTGCTACTAATAGAGGTTCCTCGTTAAAATTGTTTGTAAAAAGTGGAGAGACGTAAGTATAACTTCCTTAGTTTTAAGGTGGAATGTGTTTCGAGACTGATTCAGGTTAGTTGCTCAGTATTCTGGCAACTTAATTCTTCTCTGTTCTCCTACTAAGTCTAACAGATAAAAATGAAAATCAAAATGCTGAAAGGGCCACGTTAAAAATAAATAGAAATGTACCAGTAGCGTACTATTTGCCAGTGCACAGCAAAGAGTACTGCTTAAGCTTAGTTCTCATGTCTTAGATGTACTTGAATATTCTACAGACAGATTGAAGAGTTCATTTAAAAAGTTCACCAGAAATGAATCATGACTGTTCTGTGAGCATGAGTTTAATTCTTTCTGTCTTTCTAGTGACATGAGCGTATGCAAAGTGCAAAGACCTTGACACATGGGGGGATTATTTCATGAGAAGGATGTGAATTAATGTCTGCTGCAGGAGTGGGGATAGTGTGTTTAGGGGAACCAGAAAAAAGATGAGGTTTAAAACCTTGTATTTATGTAAAGCTGCAATTTGAAGACTTTTCCTCTCAGAAATATCTGGAGTGAAATTGCTTCAGTACCTGCCTTGTGTAGTAACATTTCAGCATTGCCATTAGAAACAGAATATCTGAATTCAGAATCGAAACCATATCCCTTCTTTTCCAAAAAGAAAAACAAACAACCCTTAAGTAGTAAACTATAGGTTACTTTGTTTAGGGATAGCTATACAAGCCTAGCAATTTGTAAGCCTATAAGCCAGCCTGGAGATAGTAGAACATCCAGAAAGGAACTTGATAATGCAACCTAAAGATGAAGGTACTGAGGTATGAAGGAAAAGTGGGAGAGTCTGCACATTTGTCTTTTGCTTATAACTTACCTGAAGGTGCAAACAAAACAGAGTGTGATGATGTTTCTGTCCAGTTATCTTCAATGCTGTTTTGGCTCTGACATCATCAGCGTGTTTTGTTCCAATCTGTACTATGAGTGACTTTTTGTGGAAAATTAAGTTCTGATTTTATTTTTCTTTTTAATTTGTAACTAATTTCAGCCATCTGCGGGTGCTTGTGTGTTTACTTTTTTTTTTTTTCTTCTTTAGTTCTGCAGATATCTCAGTAACACTGCAAAACCAAGGCAGAGATGCATTTAAACCAGAACTGTATGGTGACTCTATTATTGTGAATACGCACATTAATCTGGAAGGGAGCAGAACTTACAGACTGAAAAGCAAATCTGGTTGGTGGGAGTTTGTTTTGCCCACAGTCTTTAAATGGTTTAATTGTTTAATTACTTTAAATGCATTCATGTTAATGAAGGATTTTCTTACAAGGTTAACTTTTTTGTATCTGTGTTGGCTTGTTAGACTGCAGTATGCTAGCATGTCAGCAGCAGTTACTTTTCTCTCTCAAACACTCTTCCTTTCCCCATTAGGTTCTGTGATTTCTTCAAAGAAGGAGGAACTCTTAGGAATGCTAGATCACTTTAATATACAGGTAATTGTTAGTGTTAAAATTCTGTTTAATTTAAGACATTAGCTCGTGATGTTTCATTTGTCTAAATAAGAGAAGTTCGACTTTTCCTTGTTTTTATGATCACTTACAATGGTAAGAAAGCATTAAAATTCAATATACCTTGTACAGTGCTGGATAAGACCTTATCCTGTGCAGGTCAATGTTAACTGTCATCTACAAGTTTGATATACCCTGTCAATGAAAGACAGCATTGGTAGACTTCTTTCATATGCAAAGCTTTTTTTTTTTTTTTTTTTTTTTCAGTCACCTGCTGATTCTCTCACTTTTTACTGTTACAGAAATGCCATTTTTTTTGTTTTTCCTTTTTTTTTTTTCCTGCTTAAGCAATTAATGAAAAATCAGTTACTTTATACCTGATGTACACTATTCAAAATATTGCACTTGTCAAATAGTATAAACTTCTGTTACTGTGCAATGATTTTATTGTGGAAACTTCTGTAAGAATATATTGGGCAATTCTTTGAATTGAACGTAGTACTTTGGGCAGTTCATTAAAGAAGAATTAAATGTTGTTATTGCACAAAATTCCCAATTCAGGACATATTAAGTAAATAAAACTTCCCAGAAGTCACTGACTTTTGTGAAAACAATTCCTTAGATGCCTCTGTTGTGTTGCAAAGTTGTATTTGGAGTGTCTGTGTGCGTGTGTGTCCCTGCTTTCAGGGATGTGAGATAAGTCTTTTTTCCCTAATATGTAAATGAAGTAACATATCCAATATTACAGGTAGAAAATCCTGTGTCTATTTTAACCCAAGAAATGAGTAAGCTCTTCTTACAATCTAAAAATGAGGGTGACAAGTATAAGGTAAGAAAAATCATGTAACTCTTTGGTTAAATAATAAATGGTCACTTTCAGAATTAGTCAGTTGGCTTGAAGTAATTATTTAAAAAAGGCAGCCCAGTAAAACAAGCAGACGAAACATTTGAAGCCAGAATACTGTTTTCAAATTTGTGGAGGTGCTATATAAGAGATAGGAAAAGAAAAATCATTTTCAGAAGTCTAAATTTTAAATATTTAATTGGAGCAATTATTCACTTTGCAAAAACAGTTTGTTTGTTTGTTTGTTTGTTTGTTTTTGTTTTTTCCCCTTGGGCAGCATTGATAAATTCATGATTGTTTTTGTACACCGCTGAGTTAGTTCACTGGACAAAAGTACCTCATGGGTTATTTACTGTAGGTGTTATTTAATACTTGTAACAGTTGGAATGAGTCACAAGGCTCTGGGCAGCCTGGTCTGGTGGTTAGTGGCCATGCATGTAGCCGGGGGGGGGTTGAAACCAGATAATCATTGTGGTCTTTCTCAACTCAGGCCATTCTATGGTTCTATGATTTTTCTATGATAATTATTTAAAGTTCATTTAGTTATGCTGCTGTATCTGACATTTGCATTTTTCTTAATTCCCCATTAGTTTTTTATGAAGGCAACTCAGCTGGAACAAATGAAAGAAGATTATTCATATATCATGAAAACTAAAGAAAATACGCGTCTTCAGATAGAACAAGGAGTAGAGGTATATTAAAATTATAATAATTGTTAGTACTGTTTTGAGCACTGAAATAATTAGTAGTTGAACTATCAAGCTCCAAAACGTACCTTTCCAATGTCTCATTGCTTTGTAGCTTTATGTAGTCACATCACAGTTGAATTTTTTTTTTTTCCTAAGCATCTAAAAGAGCTTAAGCAAATTTACTGTGAAGAAAAGGAACGCTACGAAAGCATCGAGTGTGTGAACGAAATGCAAAAACGTCTTGAGGAGCTGAAACATAAAATGGCGTGGGCAGTGGTAAATTTCTTGATAAAATGTTTCCTCAAGTGAAACGTACTGTAAATTATTTCTGAATTACTGCAGACGTTCTGATATATGCTAATATTTAGGTGGCTGAGATGGAGAGAGAAATGCAGCCGATAAGAGAAGGCATCAAAGCTGAAGAAGGAAATGCAGAGAAGTTTGATCGGAAGCTGGAAGAGTGTCAGGTACATAAAAGGTTTAAAACCATATGTTAATTTCTAGCTTCCTTGGCTCAGGGCTAGAAATAGTATTTGAATTGGATGCTGCTTTAAGATACTGAAGCTGGCAATCTTGGCTTTTTACAAGATGCTGCAACCTTACAAATAGCAGTGGTTACCATTTACATGCTTATTTGGCCATCTAAAGTGTAACAGTAACACTTGCATTCCACATTTCATTGGACAGAAATACTAAGATGCTTGGTTTTCTGCTGGTTGTTAGGGGTACGTGTGTGTATTTCTTTCACGCTGATAGCTTTCATTTAGGTAAAGGTTATGTTGTGTTCACTGGGAATTTGGGGTGGCTAATATTGCTTATAGCAGTAAATGGCAATTTAAACTGTTTCATGATTGAGAGTCCTTCCTAACTCAATGCTTATTTCTACAACAGTAGAGTGTCGTGATTCAAAGAGATACTTGGAAATAAAACAAATTATTTGGATAGTACTTAAGTCTTCTGGAGGTAACAGGAAAGAATAATAAAAGACAAACATTCAAAGTTATATATAAAACACATAATTTGCAGAAAAATTCTATACAATATTATTTTAAACTTCTTAGCCTCTTAAAACTCCTCCAAATTTTCTGAATTGGCACTCACTTTTCACTGAAATTTTTAATATGCAAAAAATTAAAAGTATATAGTTTTGCAATTCAAGTGTTTTTACTTTATAGCCATACATATCTATCTGTGTGGTATTGAGGAAACTTTGCCTAGATGCTGGTCTCATCTCTTTCCGTGTCAGTGTACTTGGCCTTACTGTAGAAGTAGTCCGATGTTTGAGTGAAACCTGAGTAAGAAAAGAAGATTTGATAGTTCATTTGTTTCCGGAGTGTGCTTCTATGTTTAGTTTCCTCTTTGCATATTTGTAGTGTCAATTACCTATAAGGCATATCAGCAGATGAGTTATTTTCAGTGGTATTTCTTCTATAGCATGAAGAGATTTTGAAGATTTTTTTTCACTTCTACACGCATGTCATTCTCTTGTTGCCCTAAAGATAAAAGTAAATGAAGCAGAAGAAGAGTGCAAAGCAATACAAGAGAAGTTGATGATAGTAAATGGTGAAGCTGAAGCCCTGCATGCTCAATGTATGTCTTCAAAAGCTGAAGTTCAGACGAGAAGAAAAGCAGTCAATGAAGCTGAGGTAGGCAAAGGAACTTATTTAAAACCTTAATCCTGTCCATGCTCTACCAATATGTACTTCTTTGTCTGTGTCTAGGCTTTATGAATGTCATATAGCTCAGTGTAGTTCAAAATAGGTGTAATTTCTGGCTTGACTGGCAAGCAGCTTCTATTCACGGTCATAGAGTTTATATCTTTATACAGGTGTTAAGAAATGGACAGCTGAAGTCAGCACTAATAAGATTCAAATGTGTGAAATGGAAGGAATAACAAAGTTAACATCAAATTAAAGTTCTTCTTATCTGAAGTATTGATAATTGCTTGTTGGACAGATGCAGTTCAGTGTTTACTTCCTCAAAATTGTAATTCTGTGTTGAAATTACTCTTCCATTGAACTAATATGTCCTGTCTCCTTCACAGGTGCTTTATAATCGTGTCAGAACTGAGCTGAAGCGTCTGGCAAAAGATGATGAACAGCTCCATAACCGAATTGAGGAAATGAAAAAGAGGTAAATATTCATACTGTGATGTTGTGTTGTTAATGTATAGATATGCAGAGAGTGAGCTCCTCTGAGTAATGAGAAAATCTACAGTAAGAGAAAACAGTTATTTAATCTTTCACAGGCTCCACTTAAATATTTAAACATCTCTGCTTCATATAATGAGGTTTTCATTGGATGATGATGAGGCAGTTGGGCAGGAAAAAAAGGCTTTTCTTTTTCCTGATGACATTTTCTAGCCTACACAGTGTTGCAAAATAATTAATCATTAAACCAAATGTAATAGGAATGCAACCATGGGAGAATTATGTATGATTACAAATAGAAAATGAAATAAATCACTGGTACCTGTTTTGTAGATCTTGTGAATGCTCTGAATCTTAAATATAAATTTTTGATACATAGATCTTATATATGTTGCATGTAAATAAAGTCTGCATCATGAATTATCGTGCAGTTTTCAAATACTAAAGCATGATGATTTCTTCCAGTGCTTATCAGGCTTCGGAACCTGAAAGGCTGGAAAGACAAAGGAAAATTGCACAGTTAAACGAGAAGTTGAAGGCACTTCATGATGAAGAAATAATGATTGGCCAACAGATGGATCAGTTTCAGCATGCTATTTATAAACATAAAGAAGAATTTGCTAAACTTAGGTAAGTTAGTTTTTGAACTGTTTTTCTTCGTATTGTTGAGATCTCTTCTTAAGTACCTGCAATTCTTTGTGTTCTTGAAATGTTAGGCTTCAGTTTCTGTATTCATTTCTCCCACCTACTTCCTTCCTCAGTTATCATAGGACTTGCTAAACTTTTCTCTGGCAAAATATGACTGAAGCTAGAAAATTTTGGAGAGTTAACAAAACTGTACAAGATAACTATTATATCTATTGTATCTAAGTGCAAATGTATAGAGACTTTGAACCACTTCCTTTAGTTGTCTGTTTACCCATGACTGTACTAGAAAAACAAAGTGTTCCTAGGTTTTGATTTGGAAACCTGAACTTTTGTACAATGGTTACCTGAGAGGTTTATGGTGGTGCTGGTATTTGTTGTTTTAAGAGATTTGGGAATTGTTGGGTATTACAACTGAAGTATTATTTCAAACATCTTTTACCAATTATCAGAGCAGTTCCTTTGTGCTCTTTTAAAGGACCTTTAGAGAAGATGGTGAAATATGAAAATAGAAAGTTATATTGATCCTTTTATGGGTTTTTTTTGTCACTTTTATGTCAATATTGCACTATTAAAAAATCGTGTTAGAATACTGTCTTGCTGTTGTGCTTTTTTCTTCAGTTGTATTTTATACCAACTGAAATTATACTGCCTGATTTTTTTTGCAAACATTTCTGTTCATCTGCTTTGATGGCATTTGTACCTTCATTTGTGGCTTTTCTTTCTGCCTTTCACCGTTGTCAAGAAGAAAAGCCATGTAAAACTGTGTTGCAAAGTAGCATTTTCTTACTTGTGTGGGGTTCTTAGTGTGTAGTTCACTGTACATTGAAATACTGAGGTCCTAACATGCTGTCCTATTATATTAGTTCTTGAAAAATAAGAGAACTATTTCTGTGAAATTAAGGCTGTTCTCCTACTGGGGAAAAAAAAATATCTCTTCTCTTAGGAGAGAAGACTCTGATGTGAGACAAGACTTGGATGCTAAACAGAAGCACCTGAGAGAGCTGAGAGATAGTAAAACAAATGCCTTTAAAAGATTTGGACAACATATGCCATCATTACTTGAAGACATTGAAATAGCCTACAGGCAAGGGCAATTTAAACACAAACCTGTTGGACCTTTAGGTAAGAATGACAGCTTTTCAGCTTTTTCAAGACAATTTTTGGGCTTTTTCCTTCTGGGTTTTATTGGTTTTATATAATGTCAACTGTGAACTTGAGAAAAACTGTTGTTTATGAAGTTACAGATGTATCTTTAGTCTGGGAAATACAGAGGGAAGTTGTGTGCATGGCTGCCGATGTATGCTAAAAGATTATACCATAGGTAAGATTTCAGTGCGGAGTAGCTGAGCTTCCTTCTGTGCTGAAAGTCTCTTCTGCATGTTGCATAGAGCTTGTGTAGAGTCTTCAGCAAGGTGACAAACTCTATGTCTCACATCACCCTTCTGTGTTTTAGTTGATTGTAGCTTGGTGATAGCACTGTCCTACTGTCAGGCAGGTTTTTACTTAAAATGTACAGTGACTGCCTGGTGGTGTTGTCATGCTTGAGATGTTTTCCATGGAGCAGCTTAGAATAAACTTTCTTGGAAAGTTTGATTTCGTTTTTGTCTGTCAGAGATATTCAGAGTTGGGGTCTGGAGCCCCCAATACAAGAAAGACGGGGAGCTATTGGAGAGGGTTCAGGGGGTGGCAAAGATGATCAGAGGGCTGGAGCACCTCCCCTGCGAGGACAGGCTGAGGGAGCTGGACTTATTCAGCCTGAAGAAAAGAAGGCTGCGGGGTGACCTCAGTGCAGCATATAAACAGGAGGGGAGCCAACTCTTTGGAAGGATAGATAATAGCAGGACAAGAGGAAACGGTTTTAAGATGAAGGAGGGAAGACTCAGGTTGGATATGAGGGAAAAATTCTTTGCAGAGAGAGTGGTGAGGTGCTGGAACAGACTGCTCAGAGAGGTTGTGGATGCCCTGTCCCTGGAAGTGTTCAAGGCCAGGTTGAATGGGGCCCTGGGCAGCCTCCTGGTCTAGGATTAAATGGGGAGGCTGGCAGCCCTGCCTATGGCAGGGGTGTTGGAGCTTGAGGATCCTTGAGGTCCCTTTCAACCCAAGCCACTCTATGATTCAAAGCTATGTTCAGTTTGTAAGCGGCAGTAAGGGCTTCAGCATATTCTAGAGGTAAATGCAAAGACAGAGTGCTTAATTAATGTGAGTACCAGACGCTTAGTGCTGAGTGAGGATGTGTGAACACAGTACTGCCAACAGGTGATAAACAGTGGAAATCCTCATAATAGTTTGATTTGCAGCGTAGCTGTTCCTCTGCCTGCAGCCTTAAAGTGTGGAATTGTTAGTAAGTGATCTTTGCCCTGATTTGTTCTTGCTTTTCTGCTATCAGATGTGTGCCATAATGGAATTAATAGTGACCTTTTAGAATTTTTAGGGGAAGGGGAAAAAAAAGCAGTAAGCTTATATATGTAGTCTTCTCTGGAAAGAGATAGTTTCTGTATTCTCCGCGGTGACCTGTCAGTTTTGGAGCTTTTTTTCTTTAGTTAAAGTTTGCTTTTATTTTGGTTTTCTTTTTCCTTCTTTTAATAGAGATTTATTTCAGACTCTCTAAAAAGAGGGGGAAAAAAGCCAAACAAGCCTGGAGTGATAAAAATACACTGCTTAAATATGTTATAGACAAAAGCTAAAGCTTTGTGTTTTATGTTTGTTTAGGTGCTTTCATTCATCCAAAAGATCCTGAACTGTCTCTGGCTATTGAATCTTGTTTAAAGACCTTAGTTCAGGCATTTTGCTGCGATAATCACAGTGATGAAAGAATTCTTCAGCAACTGATGTCAAAATACTATCCACATGGAGCTAGACCTTCAATAATTGTAAATAAATTTCATGATAAGATTTATGATGTTAGACACAGGTAAGTTGTGATTGGAGTATTGCTATGTAGCTACAGTGATTCAAATTATGAAGAGCTGGAAGGAACTATTTGTAATGCAATTTAAAGAACCTCGTGTAAGTTTTATGCATGCTTGTTTTTTCTTCTTTTCTTTAGTGGAGTTCATCATCCAGAGTTCCCATCAGTTCTCACAGCGTTGGAAATAGATGGTGCAGCGGTTGCTAACTGTTTGATCAATGTGAGGGGTATAGAAAAAGTCCTGCTAATTAAAGTAAGGCTCTCCACTCCCTACAGGCCTTTAAAGAAAGGCATTATCTCTTTGTTTAGTAAATACAGGACCTTCTCTGCTTTTTGCTTATCACAAACACTGAAGTAGGGAATTCTTACATCCCTGAAAGGCTGAGGGATTGGAACTAGTTGGACTTTAAGGTCCCTTCCAACCCAGCCATTCTATGATTCTATGAAGCATAACTTCCAGATGTGCTGAGAGGAGGGGAGGTCTCTGGCTCAGTGGACCCAAACTGCAACAATTATCAGTGTTTTAATGCAGTACATGGATGTGCATTTCTGGTGGCAGGCTTTCCATAAAGGCAGTCATGACACTTAATATGCTGTCAGTATCCCACTTTAAACACTGTTTTCTGCTTACACGGAGTAAACTTACAATGACCATCATGGCCCTAAATATGGGCCTTATCAGTAAGATTAGAGCTTTTATTCTTGTTATTTCCTCACTCTTTTCCTTCACTGTCTCACCACCTATGTGTGCATAGGTCTTGACTTCCCTCTCTAGCGCGAAGATTACTTCTGGTCAGGCAGAAAGTCATACTGATTTCTGCTGTGTGGCTGCTTCGGGTGTTACTGTCCAACATCCCTGGGTATTCCTTGGCATTTTTCTCTACAGAGCTCTCCCTGTTTCTATCCAGGGTTGTCCCAGTTTATTCCAAGAATATACATCACCTTTCTGGGCCTGTTTTTCCAGTCTAAAGTGTGTGCCTGTGATCAGCCTCCTAATTGCTGTCTCTTTACTAATTGTCAGATAAAGGATGTGTCAGTTTTCTGTAGTCCATGTGTTACCAAAACTTGTAGTCACCCCTTCCACTTGCACCTAGCAAGTAGCAGGTTTGTGCTTGGGAATTCAAAATCTTCTTTTGGGGCATTCGCCCACTCACATCTATATGAAATCATTTTCCATCTGATTGTTTCCATCTGGTCTTTTTAAGACCTAACTGAACAACTTCAACTGAATCTGAAAAAAGTTGAAGAAGTGTGATGTAGAGAAAGTAATGGTTTAAAATGGATGAGTGTATAAATAGTAATTTCCTCAGGCAAAGACACTTGTGATCACTTAATCTGACACTGGCAATTGTTTTTACCAGCAGATTCCCCAGTCTTTAATTTAATTTTATTTTATGTACTTAGCAAATCTCTTTGAAATATTATTTGCTCTGTATTCCACTTCTGATAATTAAATATATTTAGTGTGTAGTGACCTTTTGGTTATTGACCTTTTTTTTTTTTTATTTTTTTTTTTTTCCCATGGCAAATTACAGGGGACTGATCAGACTACGTAATTTACAATTCAGAAACTGGCAGCTAAACTAAGTGAATTGTTTTTGAGAACGTGGGTTGTTTTGAGAACGTGAATAACTTACTCAATGGAGAAAAGCAGATTGTAGACTTTAGAGACTTTTAAAATTATTCTTCATTTCTACACTTCTTGCTTTTCGTTAGGAGTGAGAACTGCTAGATCTGTTTTAAATTGATGTCTGTAATTGTGGTGAATTTTCTATAGGTTTAATTAGCAATTTTGTTTTTCAGAATAGTTGTAAAGCTCGTGAAGTAATGCAGTCTAACAATCCTCCAAAAAATTGTAGAGAAGCTTTCACTGCTGAAGGTGACCAAGTATTTAACAGACGATACTATTCTTCTGATTACCTCAGGCCCAAGTATCTAAGCAAAGATGTTGAAGGAGAAATAAGGTTAGCAACTTGCAATGTTTTTTTTTTTTTTTTTTTTTTTTTTTAATACATACATTTATTTATTGATTTGAATGATGGAAGTGTGTATTTGTCTGTCTGGATGTGTGTGCAGCAGAGACACCCACCCTCCAATAGTCTCCTTTCTCTCCCACTCTGAGGTTTACATATCCTTTCTGATAATGGAGAATTCTGGAAAACTTCTCTTTCAGTGTCTTTACTATTAAAAAAATTAGTAGTTTATCTTTGAAATCTGGTTAGATTTTTAAAATCCTGAATTCTTACCCAATAAATTGAGGACACTGAAATACCAAATGTAACCCAAAGTAATGAAACATTCATCAGGAATGGTATATATGAAACTTACTAAGTTCTGATTCTGAGATAAGACATAAACAGTCCAATTCATTTCAGGTGTCCTTAATAATAGTTAAGAAGTTGATTAAGCACTTAAGCACAAAGATTGTGGGTGTTGTTTCTTTGTTTGAACTGTAATATTAGTAAAATTTGGCCTTCCTTTTCTAGGGATCAAGGACTCTAGCAGAGCTTAATCATCAATAAATAATAATAATAATAATAAAAATATATAGGTTTTATTTTGCATTTCAAATAGGTTTACCGCATGCTGAAAGAACTCATAGAAGTCTCTGAAATCTTTAATAGGAAGAAAAGTATGAGAATGTATGGAATGTATACATTCATACATAGTATTTTTTCATACTATTTTCTCCGTCATTGGTTTTTCCTAGTTGAAGCATTTGTTTTCTCTCAAGATGCATTGACATTCTTATAAGTAGTTCTGCAGTTTAGTTCAGGTATTTATCCTGTTTGCTACAGTTGCTAACAAAAGTTACCAGTGGTTCAGATTACATCAATGCTTTGTTCATCTGGGACTAAACAACCACTATCTGGTAGTTATCAACAGTGAGCTCTACTGCAGAGGTTTGGTATTTTTTTACTGATCATTAATTCACTGATTAGAAACCTAAGATATTTTTTGTGCTTTTCTATCCTTTGCTTTGTCACACATTTATCTGTGTTTGTGTGTGTATATAATAATATCCCAATGTCACTTTTTTTTTTTTTTTGAAAAAGTCTCTTGGAGAATGAAATTGCAAGCAGGAAAGCACAGTTGGCAGCATCTCAGCAACGTTTGTCTTCCACTGAAAATGAAATTAAGCAGAATGAAAGTCATTTTCATCATCATCGACAGCATCAAAAAGAACTACAGGTAAAAATAGGCACAGTGTTCCTTTTTAGATTCTGGTCAGTCTTTTCCTGTTTCACTTTGACTTTCACTTTGAACAGATGATAATTTTGAGTATTTATGCTTACCCTTGCTTTGGCATTTGTGTAAAAGCAGAAGATTTTATGTGCTAGCATCTATAGAATACTTTCATCATTTAGGATGATGGAAATTTTGGCAATATTGCTGTTGTTCTTTATGGTCTTGTTTCATTTTGTTTTTTCACTGGTGTGCTAAAGCTCATAAATAAAATCTCTGCTGCTATTTTGGGACACAGGAGGGAAATTGTTGCAGTATTTAGTAGAGGATACTTTCTGCTATGTTCCCCTTCTGTATTTCTGTTGAGCACTGCCTTTTTGTTCCCAGAATATTGCTTCTTTTCCTGCTTTTCATTTATATTCTTGATCTATTTTAGTATGTTGAATATTCCACACTTTTAAGTTTTGTTTAATAAAAAAGACAAATCATTTTACAACCATTAGTACTTGTTTGCTGCAAGACTTTCCATGCTAGTGGGTATGATAGATATTTATGGTAACTAATGATGTTATTACTGTTAGGAAATATGAGCTGATATATACCATACAAGGTTATATTCAGTAAATCACAAATAAGAACCAACATACAAATGGCACATGAATTTGTATTAAGTGAATGTAAAATATTTATGATTCAAATTTCATGCTGAATGGAAACATGGTTATAAGTTAGTGATTTAAAGTGCATATTATTTTCACATTAAGTTCTGCCTTATAGAAATGGATTCCATAGGTAAGCAGGAGGAATTGTGTCCCTCATAGCCACTGATGAAGTTCTAAGTTGAAATGTATTACTTTGTATGTAGATTTCAATGAATGAACAGCTTTTCTTTTTTAGGTAAGCTTAATATTATTTACTTTTTTTCTAGGTAAAAATACGAAGAACAGCTGCAGAAATAACAGATCTTGAGAATGTTGATGAAATCCAGGATTTGGACATCCGTGTATTAGTAAGAAAAGATTATCCAATTTTATCTAATAAGTTAGTGGGAAAATATCCTTCAATGTTGACACTGACTGACAATTAGAAACAAAACAGGCACCCTAGATACCCTAGATTATCATTCAGGGTGCAAGTTGGATAAATAGCAAAAAATTGTATACTTTACAGAAAGTCTTCAGTTGTGTCAGTGGTATTTATTTCTGATTGGTGTTTGTTTTGTGTTTTTTTTTTTTTCTTTGTGTTTTTTTTTTTCCTCCCTCCTCTCTTCTTCAGATGAGTGGTGCACTGCGGGTGCATGGAAGGCAAAGTGGTGGTGTAAAGAAATATTATGTGAATTTTCATTGGTTATTTCAAGTTATACAGTGCCATAAAACTCTGACTGGGGAGAAGCAATGAATGTAGGCTTGGAGATCAGAAGCAGCATCATCAAAGCATAGATAAAGGACACTCTGGACCATAATATGAAGAAAGGTTGAGGGAACTGGGCTTGTTTAGCTTGTAGAAGAGAAGGCTCTAGAGTGACCTCTTTGTGGCCTTCCAGTGTTTGAAAGGAGCATATAAACAGGAGGGAGAACAACTGTTCACAAGGGTAGATAGTGATGGGACAAGGGGGAATGGTTATAAACTGAGACAGGGGAGGTTTAGGCTAGGTATTAGGAGGAAGTTTTTCACACAGCGGGTGGTGACACATTGGAACAGGTTGCCCAAGGAGGCTGTGGATGCCCCATCCCTGGAGGCATTCATGGCCAGGCTGGATGTGGCTCTGGGCAGCCTGGTATGGTGGTTGGCAACCCTGCACATAGCAGGGGGTTGAAACTAGATAATCACTGTGGTCCTTTTCAACCCAGGCCATTCTATGATTCTATGGTAATTTGTCATGCCTTTCTGCCCTGAATCCATA
This sequence comes from Perdix hodgsoniae, assembly GCA_035772895.1. Taxonomy (NCBI): domain Eukaryota; kingdom Metazoa; phylum Chordata; class Aves; order Galliformes; family Phasianidae; genus Perdix; species Perdix hodgsoniae. The sequence goes on along the minus strand of JAPSGF010000024.1, from coordinate 127,227 downwards.
GTTTCTTGCAATTGCCAACTTAAGGAAGGATCATACCACTATGGTTCGTTCAAAGTGCTTGTCCTTATATTCTTAGAATGTATGATTAGTACTTTAGAATATAAATGTTTGTGATTTGTTCATTAGTAGTTATATTGTTTTAAGTGTTATTTTGTAATAAGCTAATGTCTAGGTGATGAAGATCTAGAACTAGTTTTAGTTTTCCCATTATTTTATCTGGGATCAGTGACAGGATGAATTGCATAACTTCATACTTTATCAGTAGGCTGTCTTTCTGTGTGCATGTGTGAGTAAAAATTTCAAAGCATACTCAACAAGTAGAGAATCGTTAGGTAATGATTCTGCGAGCTCATTTAAGGTTCAGGGTTTTTTTTTTGTTTTGTTTTTTTTTTTTTTAGACAGTCAAGTCCTGTAGGTGTTGGAAATGCATGTTTATTCTTTTAGTGAAACAAAAAATATTCAATTTCCTCTTTGTAGGAAAATATCATTCTATTTTTTGTATTTGTAAAAAGATTATCAGACACTTTGTCAACAACAAAAAGTTTTACTGTTGTCTTCTGGTTGATTAAGGGTTGATTTATGTATTTATTTCTCATTAATCCTTTCTTGGATATTTCTTTGTGGGTTTTTTTTTTCTTTTTTTTTTTTTTTCTGTACTTCCTTATCACTCCTATGTATTATTACCTGTTATTTCACTTGATATTTGTCTTTCATTCTTACCTTGCTTTCACAATTGCCTGATTGTGAAGAAGCATCTTAATATAATACAAGGTTCCATTTAGATGTTTTTCCCTAATATTTGTCTTTCTAAAACAGGAAGTATAGATGGTGATAATCAGTTAGTAATGGTATAATTGTCTTGGGAACAGTGACAGTACAGTTACTCAACCTATATTCCTGTAAAAAATGAGGTAAAGTAATGCGTAAATATATGTCTTCCTTTTGTTCTTTATTTTAATATATTTTGACAGGAAGATGTGGCTGAAGAAAATAAAAAGAAGATGGAATCTGTAAGACAAGAAATGCAGGAAGAAAGCAGAAAAATGGAAGAACTGAATGAAATTCTTCAGGCAGCTGAGAAAAGATTTCAAGAAATTAAAGAGAAAATGAATCAAGTAGAAGATATCACTAATCCAATAAAGGTAGCAACACCTCCATATTATATTTTTTGTTTAAATGGAAGCAGGATGATTTAAGGCCTACCTGAGAAAATAGATCATCTGTGGCTTCAACTTGTTTCTGCCAAGGCCTGGCTAAGAATATTCATAATTGGTCAGTTTTAAAAATAGTATTTGGAGTTCTGTATGAAATGGTTGTTATTCTATAAAGCTACACAATCACAGAAGGCACCATTACATGGTTTTGATTATTCAAGATTAGAGAATATACTTGGAAATTGTAGAAAATTAACACAAGATAAATAGTAAGCCTAAGATAAAGAAAAATTTGGTGTTGGCAAATGGAATCTTGGCAGTCTCAGACTACAAGAATTAATGGTTTAAAATTGAAATAACGGAGTTCAACATATAAAAAGTGTTGTAAACATATGAAAGAAAGGAATGAGTAGAAACTCAGAGTTATCACTGCAGAAATCTCTTACGTGCCTCACATAAACTGTGTATTGATATGTAGTTAGCCTGAATTAGGAAATCAAGAGTAAACAAGAAGAGGAAGGAAACAGGTAAGGAAAATAACTGACAAATATATTAACTATGGTGTATCTGTTGTGGAAATTCTTAAACAATCAGCATGTATCAGGCTGTAGCTTTAAGATATGATTACAAAAAGGTGAGAGCATCCATTATTATTGATGTTGGTTTGTTTTCATTTGCTTTAGTATTCTTGATTCTTTTTTTATTTTTTTTTCAAGATAAGCCATGTACTATTTAACAGGGATGAGGAATGAAATTGCCTTTTAATTTACATTATTGTTCTTGATAACTCTATCTGCAAAGTGTCTCTGAGAAGACATTTAGTCAGTTTAGCCAACATGTGATACAGAAGTTGCTATAATCTATATTATGTAAGTTGCTCTAAAAGTAATGCTTCCTATGTATTTCCATAGAAACTAAAACAGATGCAAAGAGCACAGTAACACTATTTCATAGAGAAAATTATCAGGTATAAAAAAAAACCAAAACACCCAACTATTTTTCAGCTTAGCCACCACCATTAGCTATGCGTTTTTGCCAGCCATGAACAAGGGTGCATGCCACACCTGTTAAAATCTTCATGGCTATCTGATAGGTGGCTTGTCTTCGTCACTGTTGTAACACACCACCCGCTGCCTCACTGTGCTCACCTCCACTGTTTTGTCTCCAGTGTTCAGCAAGCACTGATGAATGTTGGTGGTTGCCATTTTTTCCACATGGAGGAATTCAGTGACATGCCTTTGTTTCATATGCACTTCCATATCAGACAGCATTTTATCAGAGTGCCCCCCTGCTGCCAGCTGTCACACAGCAACGAAATGTAACAGAATGTTAACAGCAAAGTTCACTGTCTGCTGCCATCCCACCAACATAATAAAATAACAGGCATTACTTCTGTAGCAGCTGTCATGCACTTTAGTTAGAGTGGAACAATGAACTTTCACACAGCCAGGTAATCAAGTGCATTAGAAGTTCTGGTTAGAATGGTGTACACACAATAAATGTGTTTTGGGGGAATTTAGTAGAAAGAACATCCCATCAAGGTTCAGTTCCATTGTGGTTTAACTCTAGTAAGCATCTCAGCAACCTGCTGCTTCTCACTTATTCCTTCAGCATTGGGATGAGGAAGAGAATCAGAGGAGGGAGTGAAAGTGAGAAATCTTGTGGATTGAGAGTAAGACAGGTTACTATGTAGATCACAAAGAGTATATAGAAGCAAAATAGAGAAAGGGATTCATTAGCTTCCAGCTGGCAGATGTTCAGCCACTTCTAGGAAACCAGGTCTCCATCACACATAGCAGTTTCTTTGGAAGACACACCATTACTCCCAAGTGTGTCCTCTGTTCTCAGCCTTTTTTCCCAGCTTTTTTTGTTGAGCATGATGTCATATGTTTGGAAAGTCCCTTTGGTCCATTTGGGTCAGTGGTTCTGGTTTTGTCCTCTTCTAGCATCTTGTGCACCCTTCTTTCTGTCAGATTACGTTTGAAAAGCATGTCTAGATTAAAGAGGTGCTTAGGCATCTGCCTCATACAGTTCACTTTTCACATCTTGACTTCCTCAAAATAGGATGAATTGGACAAAGCGGACTCAGAAGTGGAAAACAGAAGACGTCATTTACAGTACTATGAAGACAAAAAGAAAGAACACTTGACTTGCATAAAAAAACATAAAGAATTACTAGCTGCCAAAGAGAAAGAATTGAAGGTAATCATTCTACTTTTATAGCATACAGGTGATGGTTAATACTTGGTAAGCTGAATATTTTCTTCATTATTTTCCAAGCTATTCGCGTGTAGATCAAGTAGACTGTGTAAGTGAATAGAGGCATCTTTGTCTGGCAGAGCACCGTGTCAGTCTTGATAAGTTAATGATTATCCATCAGGAATTACTCTTCTGCATTTATGCAATGCGAAGACGGGAATGCCTTTACCCAGAAATACATATTTTAAGTTAATCTGAATATTAATGTCCTGCTTTTTGGGAGCCAGATTTTCTCCTGTACAGACTTCATACCTGACCTTTCAGTGACTGAACTTGTTAAGCTTTACAGACTAACTCTAAAATCCTTTATGGGAGCATTTAGATGATTAAGTCCTATTGAAGTATGGTGCATTTAGTTTCTCATTTATCTGTATTAAATAAGTAACAGTGAATACATTCAAATTGTCGTTTGTTGTTTGATTGATTGATTGTTGTTGATTGATATCGTTGTTAGTACTGAACTAGAATCATAGAATTGCTCAGGTTGGAAAAGACCTTAAAGATAATAGAGTTCAACCACAACCTAACCACACTACCCTAACTCCAACAGCCCTCCACTAAATCATGTCCCTGAGCACCACATCCAAACGGTTTTTAAACACATCCAGAGATGGTGACTCAACCACGTCTCTGGGGAGCCTATTGCAGTGCTTAACAACCCTCTCTGTAAAGAAGTTTTTCCTAATACCCAACCTAAACTTACCCTGGTGCAACTTGAGGCCATTTCCACTCGTCTTGTCACCTGTTACCAGTGAGAAGAGACCAACCCCACTCTTGCTGCAAGCATCTTTCAGATATTGGAAGAGAACAAAGATAAATAACTACCTATTTGGAAATGCTGTTAGTAAGGTTGTTGATGGTAACAATAATTTTGTTGTAATGAGTGTACACAAAGAATATTACAAAAACTTTTAGTTTTGCTTGGAAGCCTTGCCTTTTCCGCAGCACAAAATATTTGCAGCAAAGGCTAACAGACATTTTAAAGATGTAACAGCTAATTGAATTTCAAATGTTTCTATAGGAAAAAATTGCACAGGCTAGGCAAATCTACTCAGAGCGCATAGAAGTCAGCCGTACTGTGAAGAGTCTTGATGCAGAAATGAATCGCTTGAGAGAGAGGATAAAGACAGAAAAAAGTCACCGTGGAAACACAGAAGAAATAATACAGTAAGTCATTGTTAACATTTGTCTAGTTCAAGTAAGATGGAAGAGAGAGAGGAAACACCAGTTTTCTTAGAGGGCATTCAGGTATTTTTTTATACTTAAGCAATAGATGAAAGGAACAGAAACGTACTGTATTGATTGCTCAGTCAACTAGTACTGAATGGTCTTAGGAGACTTGAACCTCTGTAGGTAAGTTTTACACAGGATTGATACTCTGGAACTACCAGTAATTAAGCACTTGCACTTAAGTATTTGGAGGCACCCCAGTTATGACTAGATCAAAACTCCATCTTGTTTTGGGATGCACAGAGCATTAAGCATTTTTCTAGTCAGAAAAACTAATGTAGAAGTTAAGACGGTTACTTGAGATTTAGACTGCATTGTGTTTCACTTGGCTGTTCTTGTACATGGGAAGCTCTTACTTCTCTTCGGTACAAGAGATTCTGTTCAACAGAAAAACAAAGAGAAGTAAAACTTAATTATTTGTTCTCATTTATGAAGAGTGGATTACCTGATATGTTGAAATGCTTTTAGCTATAATACAGAGCCTTACAATACAATTTCTGTGTGAATATTTTAATTATTAAATTGGTTTTCAGCATTTGCAGTAATTGCTTGGTTTCAGTCTAGTACAGGTTAAAGCTAAACTTTCTATTAATTAAAACAGGCGATTTCTTGATGCAAAGGAAAGATATGAGGATGCAAACAGTAAAGTAAGTAACTTAAAGAAATTTATTAGGCTGCTGGAAGAAATAATGACACAGAGATTCAACATATATCGTCGGTTCTTAAGGTAAGGTCATTTTACTGTGATTTCAATTTTCAGGTAACTGGGATGTAGATATGAGTATTTATTAAACAATAAAACAAAAAAGAAAAATTTCCACACACGCTGGCATTATACTTGATTATAATTTGAATGTTCATCATAAAAAGTTGTTTTTGCTGCTCTTCAAATCTTCTAGTTCAGGAGTGTGGTTCAGTGGTCTCTGAGGTTGCGTTCTTTGGCCAGCAAAGTATATTGATGATATATAATTGGTGCTTGTGCTTCAGGGGGTGAATTACAGAGCAGGCTCATGAGAATTAGGTATTTTTATGGTGATACAGCTCTTTTAGAGTTAAATCAGCTTCAAAGCCTAAAATGTACAGTGCTAAACTTATAGGTTCTTACCATTGGAAATTTTTAAGAATGAGTAAGACTGCTGTTGTCACACATGCTCTAAGTATACTTGGAATTCATTTTGACAGTACTTTACCTTTCTTTGGATTTTTTTAAACACACTTGAAAGTAAATATGTTTGCTTTAAATAAGCCAGCAGACGTTAGACAGTTTGAATAAGTTGTAATGAGTGCTCTGACATACTTGACAGCTCATACAGACAGTGATACTGGACAGAACTTGGACAAAACTGATGCTTTAAAAAAAAATAAAAGTCCATGGTACTTGTGAAGTGAGGCGGTGCACAGCTGTTGAGTCCCTATAGAGTTCTAGTGATTAGTGTCTCAGCACAGCTACTAGGCATGTTCCTCTACCTTCCTTTTGTCTTGCATAGTTTTCTAACCCAATCTTGCTCTCAGATCCAATACTATTATGCCTGATAGTTTAGGGGTCACCTGGTTAGGCAGTTGGAAAAACAATGTGATCAGTTGCCTCAGCCTCTCCTCATAAGACTTGTGCTTCAGACCCCTCACAGCTTCACTGCCCTTCTCTGAACATGCTCCAGAGCCTCCGTGTCCTTCTAGTAGTGAGAGGCCCAAAACTGAACACAGCACTCAGAGTGCGGCCTCACCAGGGCTGAGTACAAAGGGACGGTCACCTCCCTGCTCCTGCGGGCAGCACCTTTCCTGATGCCAGACAGAATGCTATTGGCCTTCTTGGCCATCTGGGCATACTGCTGCTTATGTTCAGCCAAGTGTTGATTAATGCCCGCAGGTTGTTTCCTATACGCAGTCTTCCAGCCATTCCGCCCTAAGCCTGTAGCATTGCATGGGGTTGTTGTGGCAAAAGTGCAGGACCCGGCATTTGGTCTTGTTGAACCTCATCCCATTGGCCTCAGCCTGGCTATCCAGCCTGTCCAGATCCCTCTGTAGGGCCTTTTTACCCTCAGATAAACGGACACTTCTTGCTAACTTGATGTCATGAAAGATCTAGGGGTCCTGATAGATGAGAAGCTTAACATGAGTCAGCAGTGCGCTCTGGCAGCCCGGAAAGCAAATGGGATCCTGGGCTCCATCAGGAGAGGGGTGGTCAGCAGGGATAGGGAGGTGATTGTCCCTCTCTACTCTGCTCTTGTGAGGCCCCATCTGGAGTACTGTGTCCAGGTGTGGAGCCCTCACCACAAAAAAGACATGGAGATTTTGGAAAGGGTCCAGAGGAGGGCCACAAAGATGATCAGGGGACTGGAGCACCTCCCCTACGAGGACAGGCTGAGGGAGTTGGGTTTGTTCAGCCTGGAGAAGAGAAGGTTGCGGGGTGACCTCATTGCAGCCTTTCAATACCTGAAGGGAACTTACTCCCAGGAGGGGTGTAAACTCTTCGAAAGGGCTGATAATAGCAGGACTAGGGGAAATGGTTTTAAGTTAAGAGAGGGAAGATTTAGGTTGGATGTTAGGGGGAAGTTCTTTACTAGGAGAGTGGTTGGGTCCTGGAATAGGCTGCCCAGGGAGGTTGTGGATGCCCCGTCCTTGGAGGTGTTCAAGACCAGGTTGGACAGGGCTCTGGGCAACCTGATCTAGTAAAGGTGTATGTTTGGTGGCCCTGCTAGGCAGGGGGGTTGGAACTACATGATCCTTGAGGTCCCTTCCAACCCGGATCATTCTGTGATTCTGTGATCTGCGAACTTACTGGGTGCACTCAGTGCCCTCATCCACGTCACCAATGAAGATATTGAGCAGGACAAGCTCCAATACCCAACCCCTGGAGAACACCACTCACGACAGGTCACCAGCTGGATTTAACTCCACTCAACACCACCCTCTGGGCCTGGCCCTCCAGCTGGTTCCTTACACAGCTGGTCTGGTTCTGTCCCCTCCCAGCTCCTTGTGCCCTCCTTGCTGGCTGGGCAGCTGAGAGCATTAAAACAACCTTGACTCCATACAGAACTGCTCAGTGACAACTATCAACATTGTTTTTCTCATAGAACCAAACATAGCATCATACCAAATGCTGTGAAGAACAGCTACTCTGGCCCAGTTGTAACTAAGACATAGACAAACCACTTTTTCTGTTAGAGCTGTGGAACAAGCAAGTGAAAAGTCTGTTAAAGCAGGAGTTAAACTTACAGAAAGTACAAAGCCAATACTTCTGGATTTCTTTGCTCATTACTCTGTGTCCATGAGTCTCTCCAATACATCCAAAGTCTAAAGTCAGCTGCAAGAGAGTGTATTTGATATAGGAAAATGTTATTAATAGAGTAGGGCTCAGCATTCAAGATTCTGATGAGAAGCTGCTGATTTAAATTAAAAAAAAAAAGAAATCTGTTGCTGTTTTTTTCAAGTATTTTAAGGTGTACTGACCTGATGTTGTGTGATTTAATTGATTTAAGGCTCCTTTCTTTGCGATGCAAACTGTACTTTGACCACTTACTGCGCATTCGAGGTTGCAGTGGAAGAATACTTTTTGATCACAAAAATGAGACACTTTCGATAACAGTAAGTTATTTTATATTATTTCAAGCATGATAATATATGTTAAAGTAGTTGTTATAATATTAGGAGTTTATTTGTCAGTCATTCGAGTTAGTCTTTCAAAATTATTCATCCCTGTATCATTGATATGAAGCTTCGCTGTATCTGTGTGAATGTCTGATGCTATTTCCTTTAAGTAGGGATTATTTCCTACTTAATTAAGTAGGAATTAAGTAGGAAGTATTTCCTTGATAGCTCCCAGTACTACAGAATACCAGGATTCTGTAAATGTGTATCTCTTAACGTGCCCCCCAAAAAGTCTTAGTCTGTGGGAGACTTCAGTTCTAGGAATTGAGGGGAAAATGTGTAGCAATGGCATAAATAGTTGTTGACATTGTCCTCATTAAATAGGTGAAGGACAGGTATCCAGAACACTCAAAAATGTCAAGTCATTGTGTAACTTTATCAGTTAACTTCTCTTTTTTTAGCTGATGTTTCATGTTTTTTATGCATGAGATCTAAATGTAGTCAAGGAAGTTAAACCCAGAACACCCAAAATAATAACAATGAAAAACCACCACCAACACAATGTTTTCCAGCTTAGCTTATTAAAAGTAATTTAATTTAAAAGTAATTTAATTAACAAGTTGAGAAAATATTTAAGTTTAATTAGGTACAGTGCCACAAGGTGTCACCATAAGCAATGGAACCAAATGTATTCAATGTTTCACATATTCTAATGAATAAAGTGCTCCTCCTTTAACTGCAGCTGTGAATCAGTTACCTGCTGTTCTGTAATAGATGGGGTAACTTGGATTTTTCTGTAATATGATGCTGGCTGTCATTTTATTAAATAATGTTTCATAGCTATTAAAATAGGGAACTGAAGAAGAAAATGCTGGCAGAATCATTTATTTAATCTGTTCAGTGCATTCTGCCACAGTGGGGAAGCTGTGATGGTCCTAGAAATGTATTTTAACATAGTTTGGAGCCATTTAATTCTGGATCCTTTCCAGAATGGTGGGGAAATACATACATTTCTTCTCAAGTGATGTCTCTACATCATATATAATGCATTTACAGTTAAAATAACTTCTCTGTTAGTAAGTCTTCAAGTTTAAAAATTGCTCTGTTATTTTTATTTCTAGGTTCAGCCTGGAGAGGAGGACAGGCTTGCCCCGAGCAATGTGAGATCTTTATCAGGAGGCGAACGTTCCTTCTCAACAGTTTGTTTCATTCTTTCCCTATGGTCCATAACTGAATCTCCTTTCAGATGCCTGGATGAATTTGACGTCTACATGGTACAGTTTAAACTACATTTGCCATCCTAATTTGTGTAAATTAGCAAAACAGTTGAGTTGTGATTGGTTAGAATTTCAAACACTTCAGTTAATTCTAAATAATAATATTAAACAGAAGTGCCATTAGGGAACTTTTTTCACTAAGTTCAGTAATTTTTTGGAAACCTACTTTTTAAAAATTGGCCTGTTACTCTTTATTACTGTTTCAGGCACTTACTATTTATCTTTTATATTTTATATTTGTTGCTGTAACTGTCATGAGCTTAGCACGTGCTTTGGCTTTTGCCAGTGACTCTCCTGGGCCTTTAGCATGTGCCTTGACTTATACCACTTTTGTGATCAATATTTTTTTTCAGTGCAGGTATAACAGTTGAGTTATTACATAAAAACTTGCTATGTACTTCACGTAGTAGCTCCTTTCCAAGGTGCTGAAATGCTGAATGAGGAACAGTAAATACTCACGTCAGCTAGAACAGATAAACCTCATCTTTGTGTACCACTTCCCTGGATAGGCAGTTAGCAATTCATATACATATATACACATATGTGTATGTTTGTGTAAAAGATATATATCCTTATTAACAGCCAGTGTGGTTTGGGAGAAATGTCAGTTCTATGAGATAAAGACAGTAGTAGGTAGTCTTGCCTTCATTGTCCCTTTCCTCCACTGATCAATTTACTGGGAATCAAAGATCTAGAAGGAGAAAAGGATGATGTATTTCACGTATAAAAAATTTCAGAAAGGAATGCATAAATCCAAGATGGTCCAGCAGCTGTTTTTTTGAGCATGCATGTGTTAAATGACTGAGCTTTGCTTGTTTGTGTCATGGATTCTACACGTTTGAAAAGTTTAGATCCTGTGTTATGAATTAGTTGTACAGAATTTTATTCATCTGTCCAGACAATGATGCCTAATTCAAAACTGTAGGCTCTGCAGTGAACTTTAATCTTCTATATTCTGTAAGTAATTCGACTCTGTTTTGATGCAGCTGTGCCATTAAGTGCAGCCATACCGTTAGGCATTGTGTAGTTCCTTATGCTGCAATGCTGGAGACCTGCCACAAGAGGACTCCATCAGCATTTTTGTAAGGGAAATAGCTGCTCTCCCGTGCAAGCTTTGGAATCAGAGCTTTGCTTCGTCCCTGCTTGTATCTTTCATTGTATACATCTTTATCAGTAAGCCTTCAGAGGAGTGTTTTTAGAAATAATAAATAAGAAAAGCCAAAGAAACAAGTAAAAAAGCAATAAACAAAATGATCCAAGCAATAAGAGATGAACAAGACTACACAGGACTGTTCCAAAAGGTATGTAGGAGGCAGAACTTTATAGGAAACATTACTCAAATAAAAAAAAAAAATCATCTCAGCATACAAATGAAATAAGAAATATACCTGTATATCAAAGCTGATAGGAAAAGAATGTGAGTAAGAATGTGTTACTGTTTTGATAGAAATTTAACTTTCTATTATGTGTATATACTAAGATCTAAAGTGTAAGGATTTCCCAGAGTTTTGTTGATAGCTTTTAGAATTTAACCTTTCTCAAGCATTGCTTTTATTGGATTTTTGTTTAGCTAAGCTTTACTGTATATGAATTAATTCAGGGAAGTCTTCCTAATAAAGTGTTTTCTAACTTATGTATACCTTGTTGCCCTACTGTGCATTGATAATGCAGTGAGGTACACAGTATCACCACCTGCTAAACAACTTTGTCTTTAGGATATGCTCAACAGAAGAATTGCAATGGATATGATTCTGAAGGTGGCTGACTCTCAATGTCATCGACAGTTCATTTTGCTCACCCCACAAAGCATGAGGTAATCACATTATTAGATTTCCTGGCAGTAGTACGTGGATGTTTGATTGCAAGGAGTATGACTAGAGAGGTGAGAGAGATGAGTGTAGCAGTAGTAGTAGTACATAAAGAATTAAGCATTTCCATGCTGATAGTTCTGGGAATGTAGCAGGATGTTTGTTGATCTTCCTTAACATTTACTGGGGCTTCAATTAATGCATCGTCTTGAAATGGTTCCTTATATAAGGTGGTATCCTCTTCTCCCCTCACAAAACTGACACAATGCTTTGCCATTTTCCATTCTTCCTGTTAAAACTACTGTACTTTCAAGAGGTTTATGCTGAGTTGTTGTTGTTGTTGTTTTTTAATCTACAACCTGATAATTTGTTTACTGTTTTTGATGCTGCCCAGAGAAATCCTACTGTATAATTCCTTAGTGGAGCTATGTCCAGTTAAGGGGAGTCACTGCCTGTCTACCTTCCTGCAGCCAGTTCTTCTCTGCCAGCCAGAAGTAATCACTGAAGCCTGCAGAGATCTTTAAGCACTCTTCAAAATGAGGTTAATGAATTATAATTCTCTCCCTCCTAATACAGTATTTAATGGAAATACCTGGAGGGAATTTCTGAATCTATTCAATAGAATTGTAACAATTCTCTGTGTGGAGCCACCTTCAGAAAAAAGTACGTTAAAAATTATCAGTGGAGAAGCTAGTATAAATGTATGGTTAGTAACTTCATTCTTAGATGGTGAGTAAATATACTTCATAAAATTGTAGAATGGCCTTGGTTGGAAGGGACCTCAGGTATCATGAAACTCCAACTCTCCCTCCACAGTCTTGGCCTCCAACCTCCACATTTAATACTAGACCAGGATACCCACGGCCCCATCCAACCTGGCCTTGAACACCTCCAGGGACGGGGCATCCACAACCTCTCTGGGCAGCCTGTTCCAGCACCTCACCACTCTCATAGTAAAGAACCTCCCCCTGACATCCAACCAAAATGTTCCATCCTTCAATTTAAAACCATTTCCCCTTATCCTGCTGTTACTGACCTTTTTGAAGAGTTGAAACAGTGAAGATATACTTGTAAGAATATGTGCCATATCAGGATCTGTAAGGCAAATATGAACTGCATTTGATGGTTATTTCAGTTGGAGCTTCTCTAAAAAAAAGTAACTTTTCTGTAACACAGGTGGTCTTATTGTTAGAGATCAGGATTGAAGTCTTTATCTGTAGTTCTGCTTTCAGTGAAACCTGATGTTAATGTTTCAAAATGGTCAAAGGAAAAAGATACAGTTATTTAAAGGCAACAGAGAGAATCAAATGGAAAAAAATGTGAAGAAAGTGCCTTGTTTAAATCATGCATGCTTTATTTTTAGTTTTCTGCCTGTAAGTTCCCGTATTCGTATCCTCCGAATGCAAGACCCTGAAAGAGGCCAAAGAAAGTTGACATTCCATAATAGGAATGAAGAAGAGGAAGATGATTAAGTGTAAGATATGTGAATATGGCACAGTATTGGGGATAAATGTTCACTGATGTCTGTAAAGTTGCTGTTTCCTACTGTTGGGTAAGAGGATCTTTTCTTATATACCCTCAGGAAAAGAAGCTTCTGTATTTCATATTTTATTTGTTTACTCTTAGAAGTACTTGTATATGTTTTTATAGCACAAGGTTTTCCTAGTTAAAATCCTTATAGCTCAGCTCATACTTTTAACAAACAACTGTTTGAGTGTTTCTGTTTATGGGGGAGAGGGTGGATGGAAGAGGAATATGACATGAATTTTGTGTAATTGCAAAGTTATATTTTAATAAACAGAACTACTACTTGTGGTGATGCTTTAGTGTCTGTGCTCTGAAGATTGGCCTTAAGTTAAAGATCTTGGTTTATTCCTGGTTCTGCTTTATTTCTTGAGTGTGTGGTAGTTCACAAATGGAGTAAAACTCTTATTTATTGATTTATGTACTTGCAATAGAAGCACTGCAGCTGAACGTGAACAACTATTTCTGAGTAGTGTAGATTTTCATAATCACAAGAGTGAAGGATTTCTTTGCGTTGTATTCTCAGAGCAGGAAAAAGGGACTGTGTTCCTTCCCCAACAGCTTGTAGGGAATAGTTTGTCCTTGAAGATGAGCTTAGAGAAACAAGTAAATTATGTCTTAATATATTCTGTTTGTGTATTCTTTATATGCTGTTTATGAGGGTGGATAGTGATAAGACAAGGGGGAATGGCCATAAACTGAGACAGGAGAGGTTTAGGTTAGATCTTAGGAAGAAGTTTTTCACAGGCAGGGTGGTGACACTGGAACAGGTTGCCCAAGGAGGTTGTGGATGCCCCATCCCTGGAGGCATTCAAGGCCAGGCTGGATGTGGCTCTGGGCAGCCTGGTCTGGTGGTTGGTGACCCTGCACATAGCAGGGGTTGAAACTAGGTGATCATTGTGGTCCTTTTCAACCCAGGCCATTCTATGATTCTTAATTCTCACTCTTGCACAGACTGAGTTTGCAGGCATTCATTATGTTATAACAAAATGAAATGATGGAGGTCCTTCAATATGGAGGAATGTTGTGGAAGATATTTGAGAGTGTAGAAACTTCTAAACTGTCAGCTTCTTTTTTTTCCTGGTACTGTACTTGAGTGACTTTTAATGAAGGGATGGACGCAGAAAGAAAAAACAGATTTTCCTAACTGCCCCAAAGTAATACCCCCAAGTTCTCTCCAGGAACTTGCAGTTATTGGGAGCTCTTCAGAAACAATTCATTTAGAGTTCAGCTACAAGGCATATATATCTAAATTTCTTTTTAACGTTACAGGAGTCATTAAGGCTGTTCAAGGAACAGTTCTACCATTACTACTGGAGTTATTTACCAAGTAGCAGCTCCTCAGTAAAATACCACTGCAGTTTAAGGTGTAAATTGACTTAGTGGCAAAAATCATAGTTGGCTACAAAATGGTACTTTGTGTTCTTTAAAGTTGTTTAGTTTTTACTTGAGCACCATTAAATTTGTGGATGTCTCGAAGATAAAGAAGATAGCTGCAGATTGAAGGAAATGTTCCAGAACTGCTGTTGGTTTTCTTGGTGGGTTTAAACTCCAGCAATGAAGTCTACTCATCTTTTAAAGACTTCAGATGCTTAGTTCTGAAAGCTTAGAAAAATAGGCCAGCAGACTGTGAGCAAGCTTGCCCTGTGCAAGAGGAGGTAATGGCAGAACAGTACCAGGCTGCTTACTGAAGTGCGTGGCAAGAGAATGGGAGACAGTGGCTCTGAATTGCAGTGTTGAGCTTCTGACTGGATAAATGGGGAAGAGGGACTGTTCACAATGGGGTAGGAGGCATTTAAACACATTGTGCTGCCAGGCTGTAGGGCCTCTTTCCTTTGCAGACTTTCAGGGTCTGAATAGTACCGCACCCCCTTCAAGCAAAGAGCACGGTCCTCTGGAGGCTCCTACCAAGGAGTGATTCTGTAACCCTGTGATGTGATGTGATGATAAATACTTTAGTCCTACGCAATGTGTGAGAACATTGGCAGGGGAAGGGGAGATGGGACATGCACACTGCATCCGTGGCACAACTTTCCTGGATCTTGAACAGTTGCTTGGATTCTTACTTTGCAGTGATCCTTCTCAGGTCTCAGAGCTATCTCATTCTTGGCTCTTAAAGAATTGAGTTTCCCATAACAGCTACCCAGAGAGACTTGTGTGATGCTGTTACATCTGAGTCTAGGTTGAGCTGCAAGTGTTTTGAATGGCAGTGCAGTTCTTAATGTTTTATTCAAGTAAATGGAGCGTGTCCACTTGGGTAGATTTAAGGTGCAGGGAAACGTGGAATGATGCACGGCAGCCCTTATAAGCATGTGTAAGCAAAAGAGGCATAAAATCCCAGGATTATTCAGCATTCTCTCTACCACTGGTAATTTTAGCCTACATGGAAACAACGGGCATATCGTACTCAGAAGTATGTTATAGTTTCAGAACTTTTATTTTTAAGTTACAGCCAAACATACAAAGTATACCACTATTTTGGCAAGAATACTACCTGTGTAGGCTAAGTAAAATTCTGGTATTAAAAAAAAAAAAAATAGTTGAAACTTCAGTGTTTTCCTATTTCTTTGGAATATGAAAAAATAAATTGGAGGGGATGTCTGTGATTGTGGTCACGACTGATTCCCCTCCCTTGCCATTTAGATTTGAAATTGCAGGCAATGGTTTGTTTTGTGCCATGCTTTATTGTCTGATTTTTAGCTATTTCGGTCTTATTTCCTAAGGCAAAGTAGAAATATCCAACATGCAACTGTCAGCCTTTCAGGCTTTTTTTGTAGGTAAAACTATGAACAATTGACTTTCTTTAAAGCAACTGGGAAACCTGGTATAAGGAAGATCGTCTGCAGTCTGCACGTGTTCTCCATGCTCTCCCAGGGCTGTGCAGAACTCATACATGCCACGCTATAGGCATAACCCTGGTTGATGCAGACAGAGTTGAGAACAAAGGTTGTTCTTTGATCCCTTCTCAATTATATACTGTAAAATTATCAGCCAAAATTTTTGACAATATTTCTTTACATAATGCCTGTGGTGGTTTCATGTCATGTTAGAAGTGGAAAAACTCTTAAGGTGGGAAAAACATTAAAAGACGAGGGCTAGGCCAAGCAAATAAACTGTATTTGTCTTCTAACTAGCTGAAAAAGTGATGTAAGCACAGGTCTAGTAGGTATACTGTTAATTTTAGCATTAACATCTTAGAGGATAGACAGCTGCTCTGTTGGAAATACAAGCACTACAACTGTTCATTTTGTATAACATGACTCTTATACCGAGTGAGTGCAAAGTTTTCTTCATGCTTTCCATAACGAAATATATATATATTTCCCAGTAGTACAGTGACAGATAAGTAAAGATAGACTTATAGATTTTCTTTTTCTATTACCATGCTGAAGACGTGAAATAAGAATTAGGGGAAAAGGTCAAATGTTATAAATTTATTTGGGACATATATATTGCAACCTCTGTGGAAGCTTTTGAAAATTCAGGCAAAGATCAATACACTTCCAATAAAACCTTTAAACTTCCAATAAAACAATATTTTAAACATTATATATATATATATATTTATATAGACTTTTAAGGGGAACATTTTAGCAGGATTTGCTTTTTTATACTGCATTCCTCTGACATAGCTCTTTCCAGATTGAAGGGATGCAAATGAGGTAAGAATTAAGGCAAACCTAAAAGGCATGCAAATGAAGTACATTTATATCCACTGACAATACGAGCACATGTGTGGATCAGACTCAAGAACTGAGGAACTCTTCCCTCTGTCTGTCCAATACTACTTTACAGCAGAATGGTGGCATGGTTTATAATAAACAATTAACATTACCATGGGAATTCAGTGTCACTAACATTACTCAGTCTAGGAGACACAGAGCTAGCATCAGTAAAACATGAACAATAAATAATATAATTCACTGCAGCACAGGACTGCTGCACAGGCTTCAGAGGAATAGGGTTGGTATGAAATGACATTGCACACATCACGTTGTGGCAGTTTATTTTTATAATATATACTTTTAAAATTCTTCAGCAAATGACATTCTCATGCACACAAGTGTTTCAAACACAAGAAGCAAGTCCATTTATAGGTAGTCCAAGCAAATTTCTGTGTGTGTGGAAATAGCTGCAAACTGAATGGAACATTAAACTTCTGTGCAGTCTATGATGCATTATACACAAGCTCATTTTTGAATGTCACACTGCAGGAGTAATACAATGGAAGGATCACTCTTTGCAGCTTCTTTGAATTCATCCAGTGTGATCTGGTCATCTTTGTTCTTATCCATCTTACTGAAGATCTTGTCTACCCGCTGCTCAGGCGTCAGGCCATCCTCATTCATCTTCATCATTATCACAGTGCCTACCATTTTGTAGATGGCCTTTGGAAAGAAACCAAATAGAAAAGTCAACGTAAGGATTAGCTTGATTTTATTTTACTTTATTCATTTATTTTTTTAACGTGCTCAAATTCCAGAATGATGCTCTAACAATAAAGTGATTGCCAGCTTCCCTGAGCATTTTTCTTTTTCATGGGATCTGAAATCTGTTCACTGAAAACACAGAAGGGTGTACTTCACTTTCTTCTTCAGGTGTAGGTTTCTTTCAGTGGTTGCATTTTGCATGCTGGGGTATATTTCTTTGGTTTTACAGCACCAAACTGTTGTAACCTATTCTCTGGTGAACGGTTTGTTAAGCTTTCAGTGACTCCCTTGAAAAATTCCATGGAAATGATGAATAAACAGTTTTAGAAGTCATCTCCTTTGAAAAGCTTGCTGTGTGTACATACAAGCAAAGCCTGGAAGTAACCACTGTGGCTAGGAGCTGGCAGAGATTGGGGAAGTAAGCTTTATACTTCTCCTTATATACAATAGTTGTTTTAAATCTTTTAGTCCGTTAGTGAAAGCCTGTGTGCTGTTATCTCTGTACATTTCTGCAGTAACAACCTCCATTAAGGCTTCAGCCACTCAGGCAGAAACCTTAGCAGAAATTTCATGCGTGTTGGGTGGTTTTGCAGTGGTGGGCTTTGCAGATCCTTTGCTATGCTGTTTTTGTGTTGAATACATTCATTGGCAAACGAATGTACCCCTTGATATTTAAAAGCCCATGTGCGCATATGTACTCACAGCAACTCTCAGTGATGACACATCCATTAAAATTAGTGTTTTAAATTACTTACTGTGTGTGTCAGTATCAGATAAATATATATAATGTGCTTTTTTAATGATATAGCACACAGCTTCGTGTGTTTAAAATCTAGAAGATTTGTGAACACGTAATTGAACTTTACTGATGTTCAGATATGTTCTTTCTGAGTGCCACGTGTTCTCACCTCTATGATTTCCAGCATTTCCACCCTTGTAATCTTCCCATCACCATCCAGGTCGTACATGTTGAAGGCCCAGTTTAGCTTCTGCTCAAAGCTGCCTCTGGAGGTGATGGACAGTGCACAGATGAACTCTCTGAAGTCAATGGTCCCATCTCCGTTTTTATCAAAGGTTCGGAAGGCATGCTGGGCAAACTTGGAAGCATCTCCATACGGAAAGAACTGCAAAATAAAATAATAAAAAGGTTTCCAGCTTTGAGCCCTGGAAGTTCAACCCAGCAGTCTAAACTCAATGCTGCCATTAGAGGTACAGTATCTGAAAGTGGAGCTGCCTCTGGCTCCGGTCCTATTTGTACCATGTTGCAGTTCATCTCACTGCCTGTGTTCCTCGGGGGAAGCAGCTCCCAGGTTGTAATGAGCTGGGGCTGCTGAATCCTATTTTATGCAGCAGACTGCACTGAAAGATGCAGCTTGTGATAGTGCAGTGCTAAGGAGGTGATGCTCTCAGCACTAGAGCCAGACTTGTGAGCCAGACTCAGTCTCATCTGATCTGCACTGCGTTAGAAACTATTTCAAATTGGATGAAATTTGAGACCTGATTGCCACAAGCATTTACATTTACAGCTGTCGTTATTTACTGCCTTATTCTCAGACTACGAAATACAGCAAGCAAGCTGAATTTTAATAGTATTTCATTCAGCTTGTGAATAACAGCTCTTAGATGGCTGCAACCAAGTACATGTGTAGGCTCCTTGTTGTCAAAATTTGTTTCATAAAATAATCCTCACTGTGAAAAATCAAAACCATGTTCTCTTTTGTTGGTAACTTAATACAAGTAGGTAAGGTGAAAACTGAAATTTGGTGAAAGGATCTGAGGCCATGCTGCTCATCTTTAATGAGCCTGCTGTTAGTGATTGCCGCAACTGAAAAGTGTTTCAAATGACCACATGTGGGATTTCAGCTGTTTGTATTTTGAACTTTGTGCTATCACAGAAGAGGTATCAGCAATGCTTATCGCCTTCCCACATCCTTTCAGGAGTGCAGTCTGGAGGCACAACAAGAGAGATGGGAACACTGTACCTCTTCCAGTGGCATTTTGTTAAGGTCAGCATTTGCTGCTAAAGCGGCTGCTTTCCCGTTTGGATTTGTATGGTCAGCATCTAGCCACTGGCTCTTGGCTGCTTCTCCTGTCGCTGTAATGCAGTGCTAGAACCAAAGAACTGGGCTGCAGTGAAGAAGCTGACCTCTAAAAATGGCTGAGAAGTGGCATTATGAGGGGTTGGTGGCTGCAAGTGCTGATGGCAATTTCTAAATAGTCATGGGGAAACATCCCACCCCATTAAAGGAGCATCAGCAAGATGTGTCTCTCTCTCATGCCAGTCATATAACATTGATGGCATGTAACAGAAAACCATGTTCCACTGCGCCACTGCCTTTCAGGCACTTACAGCCTTCTAAGGGGAACAAATGGGATTGATGCTATTTTTTTATTTTATTTTATTTTCTCTATATACTTCCCTCTAGGGAGCAAATCCAGTAAAAGGTCCTTTAGGGATTGAGGACACTTCTCCAGCCTGTACCTGCTGTTCTGTATTATTTTTAGCTCAAAACAACTAAAAAACATTGTCAAAACTTGTTTAAAAACAGCTTTCACGTTAAACTGGTCTTAGCCAAGTGGAAATGGGAGACACAATTCTAGAAGACAAGCACCCAGATTTGGCAGGATGGAATACGCATAGTTTAGGCTGCCCCATGTGGTACCACTGAATGTCTCAAAAGCAAGCAAAGGAATGTAATGGGGATTGCCAGAGGCAGGTCAGTGTGTTCCCCAACAGCCTTGGAAGCCCCATGCCCAGGAGAAGTTATGCATTAGGGCAAACAGTCCCTTTCTGCTGCTGAAATGGTGCTACTGAAAAGTGTACCCCCTCTTTGCACACTGTATCCTGCTTTACCCTTTTCACCCCAAACCAAGGCCAGCCATGCCTGCCTGGCCTTTCTGCAGCACTCAGCTCTACGAGTGACCGAACATTGGTTGTTCATTTCTGCTTGTCTAGTCCCATCTCTTTCCCGGCCTGTGATTTTCCAGACCAGTTAGATAACACTGGTGTGGGACAGAATTGTTACCCATATAGACAATTACTAATTAGGAAATGAAACAGGAAGAGAAAAAGACAAATCTCTCTTATTTTGCTACTAACTTTTAGAGAAGAAAAATGTCTCGAAGGTTCACTGTTCTGGAAAGCTTCTGGACATCCTTCTTGTAGTTTCAGAAGGTCCAAAATATCTAGGACACGGGGTTTGGATTTTGAAATGTGCTCCTGTGTGGGAGCTCCTGTGTTTTGATGTAATGTCCTTCCCCCACTGAAAGGTCTCTGCCTGGATGTGAAAACCTCACATGCGCTTCCCTTCTTGCCTGAGACAAAATGAACTTGGAGGAAAGTGTCAGCTGCAGATCATTGGAGATCAGGGAGCTTTGAGTTCCCAAACGGGAATAGCTTGCATGAACCAACATTAGGAGTTGACAGCTCACAGGACAAGAGGAAATGGCCTGAAGTTACGCCAGGGTACGTTTAGGTTGGACGTCAGAAAACACTTCTTTACAGAAAGGGTTGTTAAGCACTGCCATAGGCTGCCCAGAGAGGTGGTTGAGTCACCATCCCTGGATGTGTTTAAAAACCATTTGGATGTGGTGCTCAGGGACATGATTTAGTGGAGGGTTGTTAGAGTTAGGGTAGTGTGGTTAGGTTGTGGTTGGACTTGATGATCTTTAAGGTCTTTTTCAACCTGAGTGATTCTATGACTCTAGAGGGATCAGAAAATGCACAACTTTTTTCTTACTCAAATCAGTGGCTGAGCATCTTTTTAAGGAGGCAGAAGATTTGGATTCTAACATTTCCTCCAGTAAGTGTTTTAAAATCAACTTGATCTCAGGGAATTTTCACAATTCTTTAATCCCACCTGTGTCACAATGCTAAACACAACACCTATCACTAACAGTAATCTAATTACACCAGTGGGGGTTGAATAGGGCCTATGATAACATTAAATTTGAAATCATTTGCTTACTTCTAGTTCTGTCAATGGTTTTTCCTAAGTTACCATTCCTTGGATGAAATATTTAATGAACTGAGCAATCTAAATGGAACTGAAGTCCAGACTCGCCAAGGACATTTAGATAACCAAAGCAAAACCCCAAAAAGAATCCAGGCAAGGAGGAGTCCAGAGCCATCACCTCCACAGCCATATCTTTCACCAGTCTAAGCCATCCAAATGTTTGGTCTATAGATTTCCAAGGGTTTTTCTCACACAACGCATTTGAGCAGAGTTTGGACACCCTGTTCCAGAGGCAATTACCAACACCCTGCTACATCAAAGTCCTTCTGTGGTACTATCCCCAATTCCTTTAAATGAAAAGCATTCAGACAAACTCAGATAGCCACTCTGCATTTGAGTCTCAGAGCTTTGCGAGGCAGAGCTTTACTACAGAGATGGAACAGGTAAGGAAGAAGTACCACAGAATTTGAGTCCATGAAAGCAGAAGTGATTTTGGAAGCTATGCACGTTTCCATTCACAATTTGATCAAATGTTAAGTGAACTGGATCACAAAAAGACAGACGCTCCTGCCTTGTTCTCTGCTCTCAGCCACAGAACAGCAGACCTCAGCACAGTGGAACACATACACCACTGGACCACATGCCTTGGAATGGGCTGCGCTGTTTTCTTCATATTTCACTCACTGGAAATAGAGTGATGGATATAACAATTCAATTTCTCTACTGAATCTCCTAGAGATGGAACTGGACCATGTCCCCACACTATGCTAGTGCTGCGATGCTGTAACGTGACTGAGAATACCAGAGACAAATCCTAACACGATATTCAGATGTAAGGTACATCTTCTCCATCCTATCCCCTGTTCCTCCTCGCCTTGTATCATCACTCCATTAGGCAGAGAAATCCTAAGGGAGGTCTAAAAGCTCTCTCAATGGCCACCCTCAGCTATAGCACTGATCTCTGCGGGGGAGAAGCAGTGCTGCTTCAATTCAGCCCTGTACGATCCAAAGCAAGTGCTGCACCAGCGTGTCCCATGGGGGATCCTAGATCCCTGCTCCACCGCAGGTAAAGCCAGAGGAAAACTGGCTGGTTGATTTGGCTCTGTGGGTTAATGATGCATGTGAGAACTGCAGGGAAGAGCAGCAGGGTTTCATGGAGGACATTTCAATTATCTTTTCCTAGCTATTTTTACTTTGCCAGTAAAGCTGGAAAGAGTAAGCATGGCCCTCTAATAACCTCGTTCACCATTTGTGAATTGTGTTCCCTCTGCCTTCCAACATGCAAATAGATGAATTAAAATGGTGCATCAGAATCTGCGGCTTTTTAAATTTGAGCTGTTATTCAAGTTATTCAAGTGCTATTCACAGACACTAGCAGAATCCAAGAAACAGCCAGATGACGACATTTACCTTGTCCGTATGTACTTCTACTGATGGAACAGGCAATGAAGCCACTACATAAACCTATTTTTCTCTTGTGTTAATATAGCTGCGTTGCTTTAGAAGTCAGATTCATGTTTGTTTTCCTCTTGCTGTTGCCTTTACATAGAGCAAAATATGACCCAGTTTCCTTTTCTACCCTCTTCTCCCATTCTGCCTTCCAGGAGTTATTAATTCCCTCTGGCTTGTCATAGACATACCAAAGCATTTCTCATCCAAAGCATGTGAATCCCTGCTATGTAATCAGGACAGAGCCATTTTTCTGTCTCAACTCTAGTCTTTTTGTTGTGCTTTATGGATGCAAAAGCTCCACGGCTGTCACAATGGGAACACACAGGATCTGAGCATGCAGTACCACAACCTGGTAACACAGGTCCACGTGGGTTCTATTAGCCACATTCCTTCCGAGACCTATAATAAAGCTGTTCTCTCAAGTCATCCAAAAATATGAGTCTGACTGTATTCTGCTGAGTATCACGGCACAGAATTGCAGTGGATCAATACACATGTATCTGGGCGTCAGCTGAAAGATATGGACTGGAATCTTTCAGCAGTGCTGCAACTCATCGCTGCAAAGCAGGAATCAGCAAGTTGTCTTCTACAGCAAGACAAATAGAAAAAAATAGAGATAAAACATCAGTTCCAGAGAGGGCAGTCTATGGAAACACAAGAAATGGATCTCAGCAAAGGACATGAGAAGAATGAAATACTGTTAAAATTACTTGAGATGAGGATTTAGGAAAGGCTGAGAAAAAAATGGACAGCTGAGCTGCAGCGCTGAGTGTCTGTGAAGGATGATCCTGAAGAACACCAAATATCAGAGCCCAAATGACTTTGCAGATCCAAGTCTCAGTTCTCCATGACACGTCCCCAGCTTAGACACATGTGGTGAGGACCAGCACAACAGAAGACGGTGACTACTTCAGCTACAGTTGTGATGGGAGCATAGAGCTAGCAAGCACTGGGGAGAACTGACCAATAGTAGACTGATCATCTCATGGTTATGTACTAATTATGTTTCTGCTCAGTAGCTTTAATGCTTTGAACACGTGTGCACCTGTGGGCATATGGGGAGGCTTATAAGCAGCCGTCAGTTCTTCACATAGGAAGAAATATTTAGAAGAGCCAAGGAATACCACTTCTCCCCTTCAGTGGGAAAAGTCTTGCACAGGTTGAAGTAGAATCAGTGCAGAGTCTGCATCTTGCTCAGGCTTCCATGGACAAGGACTAGGTTGTACATTATTATTAAGACCTGGGTCACCCTGCCTCTGCAGTCATTGAAGAAATGGACAATTTGAATCATGCAGAGAATAAATATTTGAGAATTCAGGATCACATCTGGATCATCAGCACTGGTTCTTTGCAGTTGTCTGCGATACAGGCCAGGCTCAGAGGGCAGAAAGCGAGCACAAAACAAAGCCTATGAGAAAGCAAAGACCCACAGTAAAAAAGCAGAGCCAGCATATGCCAAGGTGTTGCAGGAAGATGAATGGGAAGTAGGACACCATGCATCCCCTTCTGAAACACACATACGGCAGGGTCTGCCTCTACAAATCTGTCAGTGTTAAAAATTAATCTCTATATTCACATCTGTGGGGGAATTAGTCATTGACTAGCAGGAAATGAATTGATTTTCAATCTCAGCTTTTCTCTGATTAGATTTGGACAATGAGAAACTTAACTGAACTGTGGTAGTGCTGTAGGTCAATACGCTAGCACATCAGTTGTTACTCAGTGCTAAAGGAAAAAAATCTTCAGAGAGAACTGTCGTCAAAACAATTAGTACTGCTGGTCCCTAACAGGAGGAGTAGTGCTGATTAAATGTTATTTCTCTTTGATCTCCCTTAACTGAGCAACAATGCTGGAACACTTTATTTAAGTTTGGCACAGTCTTCCAGTATGCCAAGGTCAGTGATAGCACAGGGCTATGACAACGTCAGGATCCTGCTGCGCTGCAGCTATGCACCAGGCTAATTACAACATCCTTTTTCATGACATTATGCTATATCTCTTTAGGAATCTGGGAACATACCAGATGGAGAATATACTGATCTGGGACATTTCTTTTTATTTTGTTTCCCTCAAAGATCATCTGACTCCTTTTCATTTCTGCAAAAATGCTTTATCTTCCCAGCGAGTTTTGGCTCCAAAGGTTCAGAGTATTAACTTGATTGCTATGCCTGCTGGGCCACGAAGCCCTTAGCACAGATTTCCCAAAAGAACAGGGCTATGGAAGCACCAGTAAGTGCTATTTCCAGCCAGAAAGGGATTTGAATCACGAGTCGCTATTGTCTGAGATATCCATCTTATGAATACACAGATGGAGCCACAGAAAAGATTCTTCTGCCTGAAATATCTCACACACTTTATGTAATACAGTCTCGTAAAAATTTTAAAACATGATGGAGTTGTTATAGTGAAGTACTGCCGAGCCAGGAGTTGGACTTCATGGTCATTATGGATCCCTTCCAACTCGGGTTGTTCTATGATTCTGTAAGATCAGTGAGTGCTAAACTACCAATCTTTTTTCTCAATATTGAGTACAAAACCTGTCAATTCAGGAGGTACAAACAGACTGACTCAGCTTCTAGAGAGAGAACTAGCAACCCCTTCACAACCACAGCTCACTCCAGTGAGCTGGAAACTGGTGGACTCACATTTCTTTTCCTGCTCATCCAGCCTCTGGGAGAAGGGCAGTCCATAAACCTTTCAGTCCAAGGAAGAAAACTACAACATGAAGTCCAGAGAGACCAAAGGAGTGACGAAAGATGAAAGCTATATGAGTGCACAAGCACACTGCAAGAACTTGCTCTGCTGAAAAAAAGCTAAGTATTCAAGGATAGAAAATGGAAAGAGCTGACTGCCCACAAAACCAGCATGCCTTGATGCTCATTGCTGGGCTAGGAAAGGGAACCTCAGCCTGCACCCCCAGACACACAGCTGGGTCTCAACAGGAACATATATAATCGGATAAATAACTGCATCATAGCCACAGTCTCCAAGCCAAGTCATCATGGAGCCATGTGCACATAACCCTTGTTTTCATTCCTCTGTGCCTAACCAATTCTGGTTACAGAAACTGGTAACTGATGAGAATTAGTCAAAGGATGTACTGCAGAATAAAGTTCCAATGCAGGACAAAAGGGAAAAAAGTTGAGGGAATGGAAAAGACCCCTAAGTTAGGCAGAGGAAGGATGGTTGCAATTTTTGTTGAATAGACAGAAGGTAGGTGACAATGATTTGGTATCATCTTCCTTTTGTTCCCTTTTGTCTCTAGGCATATCTTAATGACTTTCATTTTCAGCACTGAATTTGAAAGCAATCCAACAAGTCACAGAGGAACTGTATGAAAATGAAGTTGCTAATCAATGAGGCTATGAGCAGACAAGTTTTCAGGCTTCCTTTTGAAAATTTTGTACAGACTTGCATATTCACCCATCTGTAACCTTTCCAGTTATTTACTTATGGAGAATAACAACGAAAGAATACTCAATACAATGGGATTTTAAGATTCTAGCTTCTCGGGATAACATATTTTCTCCCACACCTAGGCTTTCTCTTAAAGTATGAACCTGGTCAGTGGTCAGTGCCAAGACTTACAACCCCAGCAGTACATAAATACTATGAAATAACAGCATTCGGATGGAAAAGATCAGACATATGTATGTCTACATAAAAGGAGGGAGCTACATCAATTCTTACTTAGGAAAAATATCTTAGAAGACTTCACTCTTGACCGATGCTAAGAAAATTCCATTAATAACATGGTTCAACATGAATAACGGTGTTATTGATATTAGGTAGCACAGTATCTATGAATCTTGGTTGAAAAACATTCCAACAAAAACTAGGGATCAACAATAAACTAAAAAGCAGAGGAAAGAAGAAAAGTCAGCACAAGAAGCCTGGAAAACTTTTCTTTGTAACTTGACTACAATGGATTTTTCCCAATGATAGGAAAGAAGGGAATGAAATAGCCAGTGTCACCTGGGAAAAAGTGGGCATACAAGCTGGTCTAGAAGAAAACTAGGTGTCCAAGAAATGACAGCTCCTCTCTGCTCTTTTTCTCTTAGCTCTATCAACTCCCCTTAAGGGAGAGGATCTTGATCAAAGGCTTTCCAAGGATGAATGGAAAGATGTAAAGTTGCATTATATTCTTCTTCCTTGTCTAAAATGATGCAACAAAGCCAAGTTCTCATTGTAAATCACGTATTTTTTTCCATCATTTATCTTTGTCATCAACAGAAAGAGATATAAAACCACCCACATGTGCCAAATGGATCTCTGCCTTCATATGGAGCTGCCACCTCCCTGGATAGGCTGTTGCTGTGCAATTACTGTCTGTGCTCACAAACCAATGGGTACAAATATTACCAATACCCAGCGCTAGAAGTTTTCTGGAGATTTCTCCTTTTTAGGTTATTGATCAGCTAAAGCAGATAGTATCATTCTGCAGAACAGAGCTTTTCCCTACTTTCAACCCTCTCATTCCAAAAAACTCTCGGGGAGTGCAGACTTCTACAAAATTAATTTAAGTGAATCAGATGTTTGGTGGGGGAAGGGTGAGAAGCAGGCATCTCTCTTGCATCTGCCTGCTACAATAATGCAGTGAAACTCCTGAATAACTTCAGTTCTTCAGCACATGAGACCTTTGAAAAGCAGCTGAAGCTCCTTTTTGCCACCAGAAAGCCACCATCATTCATGTCCTGCTCTGAAGGAAAAAAATACAATGAGGAGAGCAGTCTCTTCATGTAGCAGCCAGTTATGAGTTACCCAGCACTTGGTTCCTTTAAGATCTTACAGTTCACATACTCACTCTATATGTGCCTTACTACTAGAATGTAATAAGACCTGCCAAAATCAGCCATACAAAAGCATAGCATAAAATAAATTCTAAAAAGTGCAGAGAAAAAGTGGTTTTTAAACTTAAAATGATCTTTATCTAAAAAGGTGAAGAAAACTCTATTTTTTAAAAAATATGCATTTTTAAAGAAATCTGCTATTGGTGCTCATTTTTCATCACCAAAATCTCCCATTGCGTACACTACCTGACATGGTCATAATGACTAAAGTTTCAATAACAAAATTCTGAGTCAGCTGAAAAGGATGCAATAAAGGTATATAAGCACTATGCTTTTCCAGTGTTGATTCCTTGCTGCTTTCTTTTTCACACAAGCTTAGTGTAGTGACATCTTCTCCTTTGGATTACACTACACTCCGTGCACCAGACGAACTGAAGATATCCATACCACTTACACTGCGCACAAATGCACAAATGTACAGTTGATGCCTTCCCTGTAGTGCTGAATGCAATTCTGGTTCCAAATCAGATCCATTTGAATTTTTCCCCTCAGCAACCAAAATCCTCTAAAACCTCAAAGTCCAACTAAGTCCACTTGCAAGAAGCAAAATCAAGGTCTATTTGTACACACAGTGAAGAATATCTGGAGGGATGTATCAAAATCAGCGTCTTCCATTCATAAACATTACCTCAAAAATACACTCAAAAATGTACAGTGATGCCATCTGAACTGCCCAGCAGTATAATTATGGTAACTAGCTCACCCTAAGGATGAACTGTTGCTTTTCCACATCGAGTAATGAATATGAGTAATAGATTTGAATTTTCGCATAAGGAAGTATTCTGTTAAACATGTTAAATAAATCAGTTTCTAGACTCTCATGAATAAACAATAACAGCTACTCAGTCCTTAGCAAGCAGGCAGTACAATAACAAGAATAATAGATTAAAAAGTGTTCAGTATAGGGGTGAGAATTCAGAGGAAGATAAGTCACACCTGCCTTTGGGTAAGTTTGCTCTCTTATCTTATGAGAGCAGCAGATCACATAATCATAGAATTGTTAAAGCTGGAAAACACCACCAAGATCATCTAGCCCAACCATCAACCTATCACCACCACGCCCACTAAACCATGTTCCTCAGTGCCACATTTACCCTTTTCCTGAACACCTCCAGAAAAAATCTCATCATCTTTAATATTCTTGTATCTTAGAGTCAATAATGATGAATAAAAACCCCTACAAACATTAATAGTAGAACAATAAACTGTGTAATCATGACCAAACTCTACACCTCCAACTGTTTTCCAAAAGGATGCTGGCTTACATTTGCCACAAAGGATCCTCCTAGGAACTGTTCCTGGTGATGCTAATTGCAAAAATGTACTTTCTAGGCTTACAGCTGGGAGATACATCCCAGTTCCTGACATTTCCAAGTTCATTCATACCTCCTCTATGACCTGGCTGCATATAATGGTCTCTAGAGATTATAGAGGAACACTAATGTTGTATATTTCACACATATTTGATAGACTCACATTTCATGTCAGATGTAATTAAGGATGAAAAATAATGAGCCAAATCTCGTAAACTGTTAAATGTTCAAACAAAGGCAGCAACAAAAATTACAGCAAAAGAAGATTAGAATGAACCAAGAAAACTTCATCTTGATTGGCTGCTATTTATACAGAATTAACAGGTAAGCATATTCATGCTCAAGCATGTGCACTTCTCTTTGTCCTCTATTGCATTCCTTTCTCAACACACTCCTGGCTTAAAGGGTCTTTTTGATGGCCAAAGGATTTTCAAGCCTGTAAACATTATAAATCATCTGCTAGAGGCATTTGATGAACAACCACTCTGTTAAGGCAGCTGTCTCTAGAATGCATCTCCACGTGGCATCTTATTTGAAATATATGACAGAGTTGGCATTTAGTGCATTTTAGTGTTTGTGCTCTCATAAAATTAGGGCAAAGCCACCCTTCTCATAGCATGAGATTTTTATGGAGAGGTGGCAGCATCTTCATAACTAAGCTTCAACCAGATTTCCTTGTAAATGAATGTCAGAATTCCTTACTTGGTGACAGCTACATACCTAAGAGTGATAATACTACCCAGGCAAAGGCCTTCAACAAACCAGCCAGGGAATGCAGCCTCTGTGGAAGTAACAAGTATTTGCTCAACAAAAGACAGTGAACCATTCTGTATATATATTTACAGTCCCCGTTAAACAATAGGAGAGAAGAAATTTGAAAGGTGCCTCAGATAGGACATGTCTCAAGAAAAAAAAAAAAAAGCCTACTGGAGATTATAGACTCCAGGGCTTTTTACCTCTGCCAAAATACAGTCTGGATAGACCCAAGTCTTCCAGGCTCAAAAAGAAAACTATCTATATTCTACCTAAATAGAGTTCTGCTGGTAGAGAAAAGCCTCAAACTTAGGCATTTCCACCTGCTGCCAAGGGATCTAAGCATCAATAGTTCTTCCATCCCCACCCTCCATCCTAACTAATGGTTGGGTCTGACTTCTCTTGTTGACCAGACTTCTGATTGTCATTCAGCTGTGGACAGTCCTGGTGTCTAACTGGAATGACAGTATCACCTGTGCTACCTCTATTCTGGCAGCCCTGTTTATTGAAATCAAATGTTTTTGTGAGGCAGTGTAGTTAAACAACCTGCCACGTGTAGTTCAGCAGTCGGTCTGACAAACACCAATGCAGAGTTCATTGCTTCACTGTTCTTTATCGGTGGCAAGAGATGCTGTGTCGTGCTGGGTGACATGTCCCATGACAGATACACAACAGCAGGCATGACACGCATCCCATTCTGCTGAGCGCTTTGTGACTTCTTCCATTATGAAGAATTGCATGATATCCAAATACACGACTAGCCTAGGAAAGCACAAGATTTTAATTCTCATCTGAAATATGAAGTGTTATTCTTCCCCTGCTGTCTTTAACTGATGACATACCTATAACCGTTCTGGATCTACTAATGAAAAATTTATGATTTTTTTCCAAGTAAAATTCATAAATGTCTGCGGCAAACCATTCTAACCGCTGATGCAAAATGATACTGAGAGACAGCAGTAGTGTGGCACTGAAGCTTGAACGTGATGTAAATTTGAGGTCACAAGATCATGTGTTTGAGACCTGTGAGAAAGCTGAAATATAACCTCAGCTGTCACAGAGATGCAGTGGCAGTACTGTTGAGCATGCTGATGAAGTGCCTAAAATCCAGAGTGACTGCAGAGCCAAGGGAAAGAAGCTGTACTTTTCTTCTCTAACCCTGAGCACACAAATAAGAGATTTGGTGCTGTTGTCCTATAAGTGCACTCCCCGAGATGTCAGTCTGAAGCAACAACTGACCTATACTGTATTTATAAAGCATGGCATAACACACTGACTTCTGAACTGAAATGTATCCTTGGATATTTCTATTGCTGCAGCTGTCTGTCTTTTCACAAGAGGGCAACATACAGTTTCTAGTCACAGCAACCTGTGTTGTGCTTCTCCTTTGACAGGTATGAAGTTCCCATTGCCTCCAGAGAGGTAGCAATCTGTAGATATAACTAACTATACTAATTCATGAGCTGTGTGGTTAATAACAGGCTTTCAGTCTCAAAAAGAGCTGCTTTCACACCTACAGAGATCTGAATGATCCCAAAGGGATTTGCTAGCATCAGTCTAACCCCACAACTAACCCACACGGTCGGACACCAGAGTACCAACAAAGCAAGACAACAGAAGGTACAAACTTATAAGATTATATATAAACAAGCCACCTACCAGCTCTGCCACTTTTATGCCTTGCCTATCACTTCATTATTTGTTGGGTCCATTTGTATGGGACTTTTGACTGGAGAGCACCTCACATTTGAAGACCAAGTCCCCACTGAAGCACAGCAAGTCTGAGACGTACAGGGCACACCAAAGCCAAAGTCAGAATCAACCTATACATGTACAACATGCCCAATGCTGACACCAGTCCAAAGCTTACTGGAAATTATACGGTATGTACACATTAAGAGGTGAAAATTTAACTGCTGTTTATAGTGGAAGGTGTGGAAGCACATAACTCCCCAGGAGGATTCCCAAATCCAGACACAACTATGAGAACTTTTTTTTTTTTTTCCCAGTTTTGGGTATTTGCAAGAATTAGTATGGCTGAGTCCTCCGCAGCTCTCGAGTCAATAAGCAGTGCAGTACTGAGAGGGAAAGCCAATTTCTGGCTGCTCTGAAAAGCCCAGGAATTACAGTTTCCATGTAAAGCAGGTGAGGTCTTGATTTCTAAATACCTTGGATCAAAATCAGATCTTCTTCCAAATTCTCCATGGAAAGGTTGGAATTTGTTTTTAGGCAACAGGAACAAATGCCAAAGCCAACTGATGAGCCAAGATGAGGCTTTTATGTCTGAGTTAAGTTTCCGAACAAGTCCTGACCGTTTCCTTGAAGTTAGTCACCCTCCTTGGAACACTGCAACACTCACTGCCTTACACTGCACTTTTAAGGTCAGGCTTACAGCTTTACTTAAAGACTGCCCACAGCTGCAGGGAATATGAAGCTCAATTACTAGGGGCCTATTCAGTGCGGGTCTTTTTTTTTCTGCACCTATGTCTCTTTGTTTCTCAGTCTGATAAAACCCAGGTAGGATCCAAACGAGCTTTGGGGAGCTGGAAAGCACTGGGGCACAGCAAGCAGTGATCATTTGCAATGGGAACAGTTATGACATTGGAAAGTAGATCCCCCGCTCTTGCAACGAGATCCTGTAGGCCTGTCCTCCTTCTCCACCTGGAGAGCAGATCCCAAAAGGAAGAGACTGTTCTACCTCCAGATTTCCCTTCCACTAACATCTCTTCTCAGTTAACTTGAAAAGATAAGAGCAATTTAATTTTTCCTGCCTTCTACTTGAAGGTTTTGTTCTAAATGTATTTTGACAGCAGAAATAAAGACAAAGTTTTAACAGAACTAACTGAACCACAGACTGAATTATGTATTTCCATTTCAGGACAGAATCTCACTCCTAATAACATCATTCTCCTTCCAAAAGCATGCATGACAGAATTCAAAACATTCTTCTGCTCCATAATGGTATTTTATATCTGCCAGTAGCTAGGCAGCACACACAGCACAATGATTTCCCCCTCACACGTGTGTGTGTCATGTGTCTCTCTTGCTTTGTCCAGGAGTTGGGGTGGGACCATCCAAACTGCTGAACCAGTCTGTCTGGAAAATGTGTGCGCTAGAGGATTAAAATGCAGACTGAACTCTGGCAGCATCCCTGCATTGGAACCCTGCCTAGAACCTTCATTTCTTCCTATTCTATGTTCTCTGGAAGCACTGAGCAGCTGCAGCTTTTCTGTAGGACTACCGCCTCAACGATCTTCCCCCAGAAAGGAAGCACACACCAAAGCAAGGTCTAAGCTCGGGACATGGTAATTTTCCAACACCTGATCTTATTTACCTCCCATCTCACAGAAATGAGTGAAATCAGCTTACTAAACTGGAATTAAATCCCAAACACATGCCTTGCTCACAGAAGCTTCATTCTTAATCAAACACCCACTGAAGGCAACGAGTGTTGCACATTTTATTTTGTGACTACATGGAAAGCGATTGAAAGAATTTACATCAGCTACTAAACATACACTGTAATGACCACCACTGGATTATTAGTAGCGACCTAGATACAAAAATCTTTGATCTTCTTACTCCTGGGTTATTATCCAGTTTCTAGATCTCCTAAGGTCAATGAGAGTGAACAAAAATGAGGATGGATGAAAAATGTGTGCAATACGAGCAAGAGGACCATAGCATATCGATCCCCAAACACCTCAGTGAACAGAGCACATAGAGAGCAGCAAGCAGGATTAATATGACCAAGACAGAAAGCAGCATTACATTTCAAAGAACTCTAGGAGTAAATAGCTTGAGGTAATGAGATATGAAGTCTTTCACATGTAGGTCACCAGTTTTAATCCAGCTCTGGTCCTAACAAACGCTGGTCATTAATATCTGACAGCTGTCTTGCAGAGATGGAAAATGAGACAGTGGCCCTGCTTTAATTGCTAGTAGTATCTGCAAAATAAAACTTATCAACAGAACTGGTAATGCTGTTAACAATCTAGGCAGGAAGGTAGAGGACTGACTGGGACTGGGAGAGAACCGACCTCTAGACACTTGCCAAAAAGCTTGGTTTTCTGTTAGTGTCAACTAGTTCCTTGAGATATCTCAAGGGTAATAAATCTTAATGAGGAAACAGAGGATAAAGAAAGAAAAAAACGGGTTGAAGAGAGCTGTGGAAACCGTACTGCCTTGAGCCCAGATCAAGGGCCCGACCCCAAGCTGGTTCTCCCACTAACGTGGTAGTGCAAGACCTGCTTTAGCTGCCCACAGCTTCTCCCTGATATTTCCCAACAGAAGCCTGTCCTAGCAGATGAGAAGGCAGACAGACTGAGCTATGGAGCGGGGGAAGGAAGGCAGAGAGCAAAACAAAGCAGTGAGTAAGATACTGAGAGGGAAGAAGGAGAAGTGGACTGAGGATGCAATTCTTATTCGCACAGTCAGAATCATGGGCCAGAGAATCATAAGAAGGCTGGGCTGGAAGGGACCCTAAAGATACTCTATTCTCAAAAATTATGAACAAGAAAACTCCTTACCACTGCTTTCTTAAGGCCTTTTCTTTAAAATAAGGGACAGGCTTGAATTTCCAAAGCCTAGGTAAGCTACCCAGCATTCACATTAGAAAATGAAAGAGATTGTTCTATAGCTTGTAAAACAGATCCTCCCACTTTGCTCTAATAATAGTGCCTTCTTTGTTTGGAAGAGATTTAGCTTACTTTATCTGCCCTGAAATCACATATCCCATCTCAGCGTGTCACCAAGTTTCCCTCCGCAATGCCGAGCAAGAAGCAATCACATCCATCGTGACACTTGCCCTTAAAACAGGCAGTTGCTCAGGGTATCCTGCTCAGACTCCAGCAGTGCGAAGGCTGGGTGAGTTGCACACCGCCTTTTGTAGCCAGTGGCTCTTCAAGCATGGCACAGATATTCTGAGAAGGAATCATGATTTATTTTTTAATCAATTTTTTAGACTTCTCCACTTACTTTTGTAACTGTGCCAGTGACACACAGGAGTCACACTTCCAAGTATTTTGTACTCAGCGTTACTTTATAAAAATAGGGCTCTTTCCTGTTGTATTTTGTAATTGCCCAAGGTCTACACTCGTCATTCTAACAGCCGCTCCAGCTGTCAGGGACAGACTTATCAACAGGTTTCGTTGTCTTTTTCTCTTCGAATACCTTCATTAGGAAGACAAAGAAATCTACTGAAGTGGAGCGGGTCCAGGTGAGAATTTTCCCAATTTCCTGGTTAGTCCATCCGAGTACCTTCCCTCCAGCTCTCCGGTAGCCACTAGATGGTGATGGTGTACCCCACACTGACACCTCCCGCTTGCCTTTCTCAGCAGCAGTGAGGAAGCAGAAACATTTCGGCACACGCCACGGACCTGCACTGGGATTTGAGTCACACAGCCCAGATCTGCCCCACACCAGAGCCAACTGCCTGAACTTGCTAGGGGCTTTTCTGCCACAAAAGTTGCATAATAAAAAACTGTAATGCTCTGGAAAAATGTCATGCCTGGTGTGATACAATGGACTCCGCAGGACTTTTGCAAAAACAAAAATGAGGAATGTGTGAGTTTCTCTAGACTTCAGTTAAAATAATCACATTCTGTCACATCGTGCTGCATCAGCCTCTGTTGAATCCAGCTCAGTAATTGGCAGCGGAAATTTCTGCTCTCTCTCTCATGGAATTTACGCTGTTCTGCTGCTCTTCCTTCAAGCAATGTAATTAAAAGAACCTGCTTAGCATAATTAATTTGCAAACAGGTTGGATGAAATGGGACTGTATCCCAAAAGCTTTTTCAGCTTTAAGTGAAACTACTTCTTCAAGCCTCTCTTGTATGTCAACCTTCTTCCATTTTGCATTTTAAAAGCTCTTCACTTTAAAAGGTGCTACAATTAGTAGCCCAGTTCTGAGTGCTGCTGCTGATGTAGAGCCAGATTATATAGCTCATCCTGCACACTGCATCCCCTGGAATGCCCAGCCTCAGAGCAGTGGGAAGCTGCATAGTCAAGTGCTCTTCTACATGAGGGCTTTCTGCAAAAATCAACGTATCATCCTCAAAAATCCTCATCTTAAACAACAACAACAGCATTTTAGACATGAAGGTGAATACTGCAGTAAGTCCTGCATAAAGCACCAGAGGAAACGCTGAGAGAGGAACTCCTTTCCATCAGCAACAGCTGGGACTGCAGTTCCTGCGTGGCTGTGGAGGCTGGCCCTCAGCAACAACCCTCTACCATAAACAAGGGATCCGGCCCACCCAATACGACATCTACATCTAATCTCTCCTTAATTTTATTGATTTTTTTTTTTTTAAACTGAGATCCTGTCCTCTTACATCTGCAATGCAGATTTCAATTTTCTTCAGCCCATTACAAAATGCATTTCCAAATAAGTGATCAGAAATTGTTCATTTATGACATTAACAGCTTAGCTCTAGAGACTTTTAATTTCAGTCCAATCACCGCTGTATGATAACAGCAGGCAACTGGAAAGCCCTACCCCCAAACCTCATTCAAAGCTGATCATCCCAGATTAGAAAGAAAGAAGATTATTTTAATGATCTAACTTGAGAAAAGATCACTTGGGTAGTTTTACAAAGAGGAAAGTACATTTAAGACATGACCCTGATGGACATCCCGATGTTTTTCACCGAATCTTTCGAGCACATGAATTTGCATGGGGACTAAAAGACATGATGCCTGTCAGGGCAAGGGATAGGGATTATTCCTTACTAAGATGGATGCGTTGCAGTGAAGCATCTATTAAATTCAGCCATAATGCAAACAGAAGTTACTTTGCAATGTCATATTTTCTACTTATATGATCTTGCCTGCTAATATTATTTCTAATTATGGTCTGGTTGAATTGATTTTATAAATAGTTCTTTTCTAATGCAAGCTCTACAGTCATCAGGTAGCAAACTGGGTGATACTTCTCAAAATATCAGTAATAGGAACACTTGGGAATGAAGCTACAAGATTCCACCTGTTGGAAGAAAGGACCAGTGCTACATGATAAGAAATGAGCAATAATGTATGATGTTGTCTGAGGCACTAAACTGGTCATTCCTGAAAAATCCAACAAATCTAAAATGCTTCTGAAATGTGAGGGCATTTGAGCAAATGTAGTTATTAAGAAGAGCTATTATTTTATTAATGAAGTCCTACTCCACACCACAAACACTTTATTTATCACATCACTGGACCGGTAAGGATACATCACAACAGAAAATAATTAAATACCTTATTAAACACTTTAACAATTCATTATTAAGGACAATATTGAATGCAACATCAAATGCATTAAACAAGGGATAGATAACTTCAAGGGCAGCAGACCCGGAGAAACTTTGTTGCTTTCTGTCTCTCACAAAAGAGTGCCCATGATATTTCTCTGATATCTAAGACAGTGGTGTCTTTCCTGCATGAGGGTACTGACAGTGTGCCTGGGCTCACATGAATCTTTGTTATGTAAAACTTTTTTTTGCATGGAGACACTTATTCCTCTGTCCAAACGGTATGAATCATGGACATAGATTCAAAACTTACTAGGGGAAGTCAGAAAGACAGTTCCAAACATGCACACAGCTCAATCACATCATCTTTATTTCCTTTAGTAAGCTGACAGCAAATACTGTCCAGACAGACACAAAATGACACAAGTAGGACCTAGCGGTGACCTCAGCCAGAAGCTCTGACAGAAGACAGAGCAGAGTTACCCCTTTATTCAGTACAGTGCAGAAGAGCTTGAGAGAGTCTGACAAGGACACAGTAAAACCAAGAGCCAAAGCATCTTAGCGGGAGTTGGGAAACCAAGTTTAAATCCATTTGAGTAAGATTACATCTAAAACCCAGAAATATTTTAGGTGCTACACTCTGAAGATGACAGGAACACAACTTTCATGAAAAGGCTGGGATTTGCTTTGGTGTCTGGCTCCAGGAATCTGGAATAGAGGCACACAGCCATTTTCAGCCCAGCTCTTGGAATGCACATTTCCTGGAGAGCAGAGCTTAGCTGACAACTCCCTCCGTGGTATTTCTCCCTGGAGAAGCAGCTCTCTCCTGTGACTGTTGCCTCCACTGTCTCAGCTATGACTACCCCAGAAGTAGGCACATACAGCTTGTGTGAATTAAAAAAGGAAAAATTATTTCATGTTGAATTGCCCGGGTAGGTCAGCCCTATCAAACCATTCATTGTTTTTTTGTTTTGTTTGTTTGTTTTAACATTTACAGTATACTACAGGGATGGCCTGTGCATGTGCTATAGGCATGAATTCTCTCCAAAAGTACTTTCCTTCTATGCAGACTCTTCTTGGAGCTTTTTGCAAATCAGTCCACTCAGAAATAACTCACAGCATTTCCTTGGGAGTGCTTCAAGTACTTCAGGTAGACTGTTAGCACCCAGATTTCACTTCTGAAGCCAGAACATAAAACAGAGACGTTTAAGGCACAGACCCGGGCACTGAATCACACATCCCAGATCCTTCTTTCTTGGTCAGGACAGATAAGGTATGATTTTTTCACAAGCTGGCAAAAAGAGCACAAAGACAGCAAACACGCTGTAGGAAGGGGATTCCTAGCTTGTAAAAAGCACAGCCACGGCTTGCCATCCAGAACAGCCACTGCTCACACCCCGTGTATTGATTACACACAGCACACGTGGAGCCCTCCACAACAGCAGAAAGCCAAGCAACAGCCAGATATTCCCGACTGCACATCACAGGATAGCTCACTGACATCAACAACCCTTCTTGATAGCAAAGTGCTTTTATCTACAAAAGGATGATGTCCTTTGTGGCAGTGAGAGAAAAGAACGTCCTTAACAAGCTAAAACACTGCTTCACAAGACCAGCCTGTGATTAATTCTTCTCACTTTAGTGAAGGATGGTTGTCCAGAAGAATTGAGGATTGTTTTAACAACTGAAACCATCACAGCTTTGGGACTTGTTCCTGCTGTCCGTCCATTACAATAACTGCACACGTGACTATGACTTTCCCTTCTGTTCTGAGTAGACTGATCCTATTTTATCCGTAAATGAAACAGCACTGTTTCTTATCCTTCAACACGCAGTAGTATTTTGTAAGGACACTTTGGGAAGGCAGTTTGAAGAGAGACGAAACAAAGGCTGTCTGCTTTTTCTGGATGCACTCTGTCATTCCAGCTTTAAGAGCTTCTGGTTCAGGAGTAATAACATAATCTTGTCCCCCTGGGAGTCCCAGCTGGGGTCACTGCAGGCACAGCTGCCAGCACAACCGTGAGCAAATGCGACCTCCCTCTGATCCCAAATCAGTGAGAGTAAGGAATCACTCATCTAGTTAACCCAGCAACCAGGTTCCTT
Source organism: Perdix hodgsoniae (assembly GCA_035772895.1). NCBI lineage: Eukaryota > Metazoa > Chordata > Aves > Galliformes > Phasianidae > Perdix > Perdix hodgsoniae. The sequence goes on along the minus strand of JAPSGF010000024.1, from coordinate 88,295 downwards.
CATGCTCCTATTTAACTGGGCTACTGAATAGAATGATAAATGCTTGCCTTGACTGGTGTCATCAAAGTACAGTTGTTGCTGTTTTTATTTTACTTTGGCTTTGTTCTACTTACAAGCATTTTACTTGTGATCCAGAATGCTATTTAGTCTTTATCTTGCTTTTTCAAGTGCTCCCCAGGTACATTTGCTCAAATTGTTTAAGCGAAGTTAAAACACATGGGCCCAGGCGAGAGCTCACTTTAATGGAAGTCCTGGCATGAGAAATAATCAAATTATCTGAAGGTTTACTTTTCTTCCCATGGCTTTCCTCCACTGGTGCCAATGAGAAAATCTTTTTATTCCAAACGCTTTAGGTTGGCACCTTCCGGCACTGCTGTTCAAGAAGTAATTAGATCCCTCTTATGAATTATAATACATATGAGAAAAGGAAAGATAGCCATGCTCCTTGAGATAGAAATTACTCCTCTGAGAATAGCGCTGGGATTTTTAAACGAGATAGCCACTGCTTCTCATTACAGCTTTAGGTGTAACCCCAGAAGAAAAGACAGTTAAGGCTAAGAATACACTGCCCTTTAAAACAGCATTAACATTTTATAGTCAACAAAAGTAATAAAGCGCAGTGAGACACAGGAATCCAGAAAATCCAGTTAAAGGCCCAGCATGGATATAAAAGGGAGCAATTCCAAAGGCTGGCGTTGTTCAAGGGAGACTTGTTTCCTTAGAGTCCTCTGTAGCCAACAGAGCGTGAAGCGTTTCACATAGGGTCAGATGAGAGAATTTACAAGAGGTGACCCTAAAGAAATCCAGGTGACGCTCATTTCCCATTTAGACAGCAACTTTGTTGGAAGACTTTCAAAGACCAGTGAATGACATCCATCCAATTACCTTCATACACATGCCCACCTGCCCCTCAGAGAACTCCCAGATGTGTGGAAGGAATGCACATTGTTGCCTTTTCCCCAGCAGACCCTAAATACAGTGAATCCCAGTGGAGGATTCGCAGACCTCATACAAATGATGCTGCCAAAATACAGCTAAAGGAGACATAGCTACCCAGAGCTGAAGAAAAAATCTGAGTTCAGTTAGAAAGAACCACTGATTTAATCTGATTTCTTGTATGTCATTTTTCCATGACACTTGCCAAATCTCCTTTTAAAAAGGACAGTGCAGTTCTGTAACAGTAAGATAAACTGGTCTTGAATTTTCTGAATCATGTTAGAAACCTAGTTATTTACTTCTTGTTTTCCACTGCCGTAAATGTGGTTTTTTTTTTTTTTTTTTTTTTTCACAATATTCTGTTTCATTGCTTTTCAGCACCTAAATGTTTTGCCCCAAATGTCGCAACAGTTTTGTTGCCTTGTTTCAACAGGGTTGTTAGTAAAACTGTGCGCCAAAGTACAAGCAGTGTGTGAAACTTGCTTTGTTCCCCAGAACTCCAGCATTAAGGGATCACGTTTACACATTTCCACACAAATACAAGGAGCTAAAGAAGGTACTAGGAATTTATTGCATAAACTGTCTGTCTAAAGTGACATTTTATTATGTTATATTCTCATCAGAATGTGTGTTGTAAAGAGCATAAAAAAGAAACCATTTGTAGAAAACTTCTCTTAAATGCTCTAATAAAGAGCGTCAAGTAACTTCTTACTTGGCCTTCGAACAGAGTGTTTTCAAGAATTATAAAATGGCTTCAAAAGCAGAGAATAACCTGCAGCCTTTGTGGAACCTCTTTCTACATTATACCAAGTAGAAATTGTCTCTAAAATCATTCCATCCTGTCCTACTCACCATCTCAACAGAGACACAAACAGAGACCGGCTCTTTTCTTCAAGGAATGATGCCACCCAGTTGGGGTGCAGGCAGTATTATGTATGTGTCCTTCCACTACACACCCACAACTTCCTCCTCTTCCAAATATCCTCTCCAAATCTGCCTGTGGCTACCAAAGGCTTGGCAATACTCAGCAGGCTTTTGCATTGTGGATTCTGCAGCTGTTGGCATTGTCCCTTTGTCCACTTTGAGTTTTGTGATCCATTTCCCCTTCAAATCTTTTCCTCCTTAAATCCAACTGTAAGCCTTGCAGAGTAAAGGCCATCTTTATGCTGCGTGCAGGCACAACACCACACATAGTGGATGCATCCCTAGCCTTGCTTATGCTATTAACAGCAAAAACATTTCCAACATCCAAACCATGTCTTAGAAACTACTGGCCAAGTGTGTCATGCCAAATACGAGATAAAAAAACAGCAGGCCACCATGAGGCCTCCCGTCAGCCTGCTCTCCTCTAGGCTGAACAAACCCAGGAACCACAGCTGCTCCTCACACCTTGCCCTCCAGACCTTTCAGCACCTTTGTAGCCGAGCTTTCTTCATTTCTTCACTCTTCTCCTTGCTCCCTGACAGCTAACACTGCACACAGACCTAGAACTTCATGGTAAGATGCGTCAAAAACAAAACCAACCTGTTATTTTCAAGAACAAATCATCGAAATAGAACAAAATTCCAATTCACTCTAAATTTTCTCTAACACAACGCGTTACCTTTACTTACATGTTTCTATATTGGGACTCCATTGTTTTTATACCTTTTCCATACCATTTCTACGCATTTCCAAAACCACATACTTCTCTTGTTATTTTAAGTGTATTACACTTGTATATTTCTATCCATCCTTTTTACAGACCTGGGATTTAAATCCCAGCTTTGGCAGGTAGCTCAGCCCCGTTGCTTAGCAGCAGCTGAGACACATGTAAATGCAATAATGGAAATTCTCGCGGTTACAAAAGTGGAAAGCTCTTGCCTGCTAAAAGCGGATGTTTATAAATTGGCTGGAAGCAGAGTAAGTGGCAATATTAGATTAGAAAAATTCTTTCCAAACAAAACAGTCTTGAACACATAGCTGACCAGCCTGACACAACCTAGATAATAGACTGAGGTTAAAAAAAAACAAAAAACAAGAGTCAATATTTAATTATGATTGTTTTTATGTATTGATCACTGTAGCATTTTAATCGCCATACGATTACTACTAAAACATATTCATTTAGTGGGTGAAAGTCAGCTGCAGAACTTTCGCTGCCTTTACAGAACCGTGATTTCGTATTATCTCTATTTCATAAAAACCTACTTTTAAAAGCAGGTCTATCCACTCACAGAAATGAAATATCAATTATATCTCATGCTTCCTAATTCTGCAACAACAGTGAGCCTAATCAGGTTCCTTATCAACAATAAGGTACCTAAAATGGCCCCCAGACTGAAAGAAATGGATGAACACGATCCAGGTCAAAGATGAAGGCTTCATACATGTGCTGGCATGTAGCATCCTGAAGGGTTGTGCCCACGTTCATCACTGCATGGGGCCTAATTCTTTGCATGCACAGGACACAGTTTAGCTTAGAAGGTAACTGTCTAAGTGTAAAAAGTACAAAACTTGTGAGTATAGAATAGTATTTCCACAGAAACAGTACATTCTGCCAAAAATGAATGTCCAAGATGAGATAAATTCTTCTGAGAACTCTCCTTCAGTACACTGCTCACTGAAGATACTAGGGTGGTTTTATACATAGCAGATGAAATGAATCATTATTTGGAAATGCCTCTCTCTTTCCATTGACCCTACTGAAGCCTCAATGATAAACTAACCTTCAGATGGCAACTGAAGATTACATCTGTGCAAGAGCTCAAAGACACAGATGAGTGTGACTAAATAATGTCCTGCATTTAAACTCACAAGATCTGCACTCTGTGCTAATCATCTCCTGAAAGCTGCCTTAAGTTCATTTGTATGCCCAACCCAAACTGGTTCTTACAGTCTGTAAAGCAGTTATTTTGATACCTAGATCTTGTGTAGTACTCTGTTGACCTAGACATAATTACAAACATCATATTCTAGTCTCCAATGCCACACTGCCAGAGCTCCAACTCCTTTTGTTATTTACACATTGCACTTGTACAAATTGCACAAGATTGGATTTGTTCACATTTAATTTCTTTCCCAAGCTCTGTTCAGCACAAATTCACATTTCAAAACTTCTTACTTTAACATTTGATAAAATCTTTTATTTCTTCCAATAGAATACCTTTTTTTTGTGATTTTTTTATCGCTTCTAAATATGATGGTTTATCAGCTCATCTCACTCATTCTCTATGCATTTCCACCAACTGTGTCTTTGGATCCCATGAGAACACTTTGATTTTGTTGCTAGGTCTAGAAGTATGATAATCAACAAATATTTCTGGGTCAAATCCATTGTCACAGTGTCTGTGTGTCCCTAAGAAATACTGATGCAATTAACAGTAATTTGCCACTCCAGCTACCATCAAGAGAGATATAAAATATAGTTTGGTTTTCATGGATGTTTTTTAATTGTCCCTCTTTAAGATCTTTATGAAAGACAATCAGTTACACTAAAAACAAACAAACAAACAGAAAAACAGAGCAGGAAAAATGCTCAATACTTATATGGTGTTTTGTATTTTACATTAACTAATTAAGCCTCACCATACCCAAATGAGGAATGGAAGGAAGCATTATTATTGTTATATATTATAATTATACTGTCTCATTTAGAATTTCCTGGCTTGTGACTTTTAAAATAAAGTTATCATAAAACTAATAAAAATCAGAAACGATCATATTTTTTTGTGGTATGAATCTGCACTAAGTCAAGCAAATAAATAACTTACTTATGAGGACACTTTTTTTTTAGCCTTCTAACAGTACGCTGGCACTCTTGAAAGATATAGTTAGATAAGTTATTTTGGAGAATTATTTTTGCCTTCCTTCTCCTACATTTATCTTGTAATGACATGATTTGCTCATTGGAGATGCCTTTGCTCTCCAGTCATAGCATGTTCACTAAGTTTCCCCTGTAATACCAGAACTTTCATGGTCTATGGGAATGAAGTCCATTTTAATGACTACGCAAAAGTGTCATACAACATTTGAACTTTCAACTGGCTTCATCATTATAGCCAGGCACTGCAAATTCTGAGGAGCTAACCAGATTAGCTTCTGGAAAAAGCCTCCATGTAAGGCTTTGCAATGAACTTATCAGTTGAATGAAAATTTGGAAAAGGTTCTCAGGTGGTTTCTTTTAGTTGGAGGGACAGCAATTATGATTTCTTTCTTCTTTTTTAATGATGTAGTATAGACCCATTACATGTACTAATGCACACAGAGTGAATCCAGCAGAAGATATGAAGGAGGACTAGTCTAATAAACTTAACAGACTTTTAATATTGTTTTGTTGGTAGCTGCTGGAAAAATAAAGGAAGTGAAAAGATCCGATAATTTTAAGCAGGTAAGGCCTTGCCTTGGAAAATTAATGTTTCTCACGGGCAATCCTGAGATCAGCTAGATCACTACTCCATCTTTCAGTTTGCCACAACTACATGCAGAGCCCAACTACACATCATGCTTATAGTTCATTTGCCTAAAGAAAGGGTAGTCATTACCAAATGCCATCAACAGAGGTTTTCCATAATCTAACTTCTTTTCTTCAGAGAGATGGCAATACTTGGTAACAGATTACTTGTCTGCGGAAGTTGGTAAGAGAGAAGGAATTTTAAAGCAAAAGATAAAAAGCGGTGAACATGTTCTCATCATACACACACACACATTAAAAAAAAAAAAAAAAGAATTGCAAGGCCATCTGTTGTTCCTTTCCGGAGTATATCATATGCTATAAAAGAAGAAACTGGTAAAATGCAATCCAAGCCTTGGTTCCACAGAAGGTGTCAGATCTCCCATGGATTTTAACAGGACTAGTGGCTATTCAATCTGTTCACTTATAACCTAAGGAACAGCTATTTAAAGACAGCAATGCAGTTCCTATCAGAACTATATGTTTATCACAAATGTATAACCTACTATAGGGAACCTCCTGTTGCAGGCGTGACAGACTAGATGATTACCAGAGGTCCCTTCTAACTGATTCTGTGGTAACATTAAACATGGGATTCTCTACATAATGTCCCCCTTAACAACACTCCCTTCATCACCTGTCTTAAGGATTAAAACAAGTCTATAAAAACATATGCCATTTTAAACATTACAATTTCTATAGTAAGATTACACTTTATTTCTTCTCTTTTAGCCTTCCTTTCACTACTCAAACTTGTACTGTTTGACACCACAGCCACTTGACTGAAATTACTGCCCCAGAAAATTAACAAATGATAAGGAAAGGAGAGGGTGAGGGTGAGGGTGAGGGTGAGGGCAGGAAAGGAAAGGAAAGGGAAAGGGAAAAGTACAAAAGGCAAAGGCAAGGCAAAAGGCAAGGCAAGGCAAAAGGCAAGGCAAAAGGCAGGGCAAAAGGCAAGGCAAAGCAAGGCAAGGCAAGGCAAGGAAAGTTTTTTGCTCAAAATGTTCGAGTTTCAAGAACTCAAAAAGCACATTTTTAGTCCATTGCTGATCATACTAAAAAGAACTACTCTCACTTTGGTCAAGCTCCACCTCCAATTAAGAGAACAGATTCCTTTCCTCATAAAAGTTTGGTGGCTTTTTGTGTTTGTTCCTTCTCCTCATGTTTTCCCCTTGCTCTTTTGGCTCCAAGATGTGCATTATTCTCTGCACAGTGACACAACTTCAGCTGTCTGCTGACCCAGCTATTACACCAACATGCTGACAGTGAAAACTGGAAGAGAATGAATCCCCTAGTATTCTGCACCAAATGCTTTGCTAGAGAGCTATGTTGACTCACTCACACCACACACGGGATTTTGACACCATTCCACGTTTTTACTGCATGTAAAAGGAAAGGAGAAGAGAAAAAATGTACTTGATCAGTGTTGTACTTGGGCAGTAACATTTGCCATCCCATTGAAACAAGCGGTCCTCTTAGGACTGTGTACTTTTTTTTGTAGCAAGTATGTAGGACAGCATTTCTATGAATCTGGAAACTGAGAAATCGTCCACAGTATTCTGGTAATATGAAGAAAGCATGGGCATGAACCCAAAATTGATGAGAGCAAAAAAAAAACAACCACAATTGAGATGAACAATCCCATGCAAATAAAGAACACTGGGTAAATGTATAGAAAATGGAAACAAGTAACTGAAAACTGCCTGCAAGCATGTCCAGTTGGAGATAAAGCAGGGATAATATTTTCAGAGGGATTAACTGTTCTTGACCACTTTTCCCACATGTAAAACACAACATAATTTTCATTCAGATAGGTTGATTTGGCAGCCTCTTCATTTCTAGCAAAAACTGTATTTATTTTGCCTGTGCAAGAAAAATTCCACTCTTGGATGGAGCCAGAATGTGGTTCTTTCACCTCACACTGACAATCACCTGCTGGATAGAGCTCAAGAGCTAATTTCTCACTGACATTTCCCTATTAGGATCCTATTAGAAGTTTGTGTGCCACATTAATCATTTCCAAAAGCCTTTAATACATTTGGTTAGGTGTTAATGTAATTTTTTATAATGAGTGTGTTAAATTCTGTCTTTGTAAACAGATTTGATTACACTGAAGAAACATTATTCTTACAGAAAGAGGTAACAAAGAGGTGTATGACTTTACGAGAAACTGCTTCATACGACTGTATTTCCTCCATTTTTGTTAGAATCATTTTTTTAAATTCAGCTTTATTGCCCTGAGCCTGCTGGAGATTATCTACTTAATCTTCAGAGTAAAGATGGGGTTTCCACACATGTTCTTTTGGACCATATACTCTCTTTCATGTTCTTTCAGGTTTCAAGGACACCCCAGCTTAGTAGATGCTAGAAACACAGATAATGCTTATTCTCCCTGTTCCTGGCCATGCACAAGAACAACTCCAGAATTTATGCCTGTGAAAATAAAATCAGGCCCATTAAACATTGTTTGCCTGCCATGCAGGAAAACTCCAGGGGAACAGAATCTTAAAAATAAATGAGCAGACGGACTAATGGACCATAGGGGCTAATTTGCAGTGTGGATTTGGCAGTATTAACACAAGGCCAGCAATTTGTTGGGCAACCCACGTTACATACTGTATTTGTCTGTAGCAAGAACTAATTGATAGATAAATAATTGCTTCAGTAAGCCAATATTAATATAGCATCCTTAAAATTAAATAATGTAACTATTTCCATTATGAACTCTCATATTCAGAATCATATTTCAGATACCAGCAGTTCTTCCAGCTTAAAAAAATATAAGACATTAGATAGGCTTTGAAGAGCTGGTCTCAATTTAAATTGCATTTTTTTAGCTGACTTTTTAAGAACTACCTGATACTGGATTTCAGTACGTTTACCTTTCTCAGACCAAGTGTCACTGAAGTATTAAAAAATCATGTATAGTCTTTATATTTAAAGGAGTTAAATATTGGGAACCATGAACTTCTAAAGCAATAAATGGAGAGTCGATGAATCCCTCCTGCACAAAAGAGCAACAAAAGAGATGAGAAGAAAATTGTGTTGAGTACCACGACTGTAATGCTGATGCTTAGCTGTACCTTTCCGTACCTTTAGATGTGCGCAAAATAGTAGGGCTGTATTTCTGCAAGACAGCTTTGGGATTTGGTCATCGCTATGCAAGTATGAACTCAAGGCAGTGGGTCACTATCTAAGTGACTTGTTCTCATCAAGAAACTGGAAAAAGTTTAATGTGCGCCTAAGTTTGTAACAGATTTACCAGCTTACATGTAATATGAGACTCGATGAGCTGAAGAAATTGGACCCTGAGGAAAGGAGATGTGTTTTACTTTTAAATGATGTTAATCAAGTAGAGGGGACAGCATCTGTGAGAAAGCGAGAAGCTGTGAGGTAGTGGGAGGAACATCTGCATCCCTTCCTTCTAGGGCAAAGGCATACACGTATGTGGGCAGGGAGACTCTGAGGAGAACCAAGGACACGAGCATTTCCCTGGGACTACATCCAAAGAACATCACCTTCCAGCTACCACTGTTTAGCAGCTGGCTGAGGAACAGCTGGCTGGAGTTTATTCCAGTGAAAACAGAACAATGCTAGGAGGGATGTTGGCTTCTGAAGTCATCTGTGGGCTTTACCTGCAAGGATTTCACTGCACAGTATCTGGTTTTCATTAATGACATAATCATCTGCACTGACACGCATTATAAAATCAGGCACTGTTAATTGCTTCATTAACAAACACCAACACAACTAATAGCGTTTCCATTACCAAAAAGGTGTAACAAGAAGAGCACAGACTTAGTCAGCATGGACACACAAAATACTGCAAACTGGAGCGTGAAAACATGAAAGGATGGTTCCTTACTTTTATGTATTTTTTAGGTATTTGGCATGATCAGTTTGACAAGAAGAAGCAAAACAGTGAATAACCTTCATAGAAAGCTGTGATGAGCCATGAGTATGCATACAGATGTGTAGTTTCTTACTAAAGAATAACAATATTTCTAGGACAGATCCTTCCAAGGGGATACGAGTACCTAGAAATAACTTGGTAATTAAATAAGCTTCTATTGAAAAATGCTGACAAGCTCCATATACAATCTTATTTTAATTAATTTGTTACCATTTTTAATTTTTTTTTTTTTTAACCTAGCCCACATGGACTTTGATACTCACTTTGAGGTGAACTGTAGAGTTGGTTCACACTTCTGCCTATACTGCTGTTTCTGTGGACTGCAAGGAGGTTCTGTTTAAAACTGATTATTCAATTCTGGGCTATCAATGCAACCAGACAGCCAAGTTTCATGGCTTCTTATACAGGTGGAGTTCACACCTAACTCTTCTGAAAATGTTTCAATTCAGCAATCAATAGATCTGTCGGTGAAAAGTCTATTCCTATGAGCTTTAATTAAAGACAAAAAGATGGAAATTTATTCTCATTGAAGAGAAATAAAGTTGATATCCCAAGGTACTGGAAATGTTCAGACTATGATTAGTAGGAACCTGACTGGAATCTCAACTACTGTTGATGATGACATGATGACAAAACCTGAATTTAAGTTAACAAATGGCTGAGCTTCCAGGATTCTTCATAGCCCAGAACCCTCTTAAAACACCTCTCATTTCATTGCCTGCATATCTACAGCTACCCACAGCAGCATGCACTGCAGTGCTAACTGTGACATGCCATGTCTCACACCACAAGCAAATGATGCAAGCTGAGATGCAACGGCTAGCCAGGAATGTAATGTTCCAAACTAATTGAGATCCCATGATTTTTGAGTATTCCTACCCACTTAAAGCAACTCACAAATGTCTCTCTGGGAAGTACAGAAATTTATTGTTACTAAGGTAGTTTTCTAAAGGAATGATGTGTTCACTGGAGAAGAGAGAGTAGAATGGGGCTGAAGATGTGGCATGGAGCCAGAGATGCACTCCCGAGGTGAAGGGTCTCATTCAGGATCCCAGGTTCCCATTTATGTCTTATGAAACAAGAAAGTGGTTTTCAGGTTTTGTGTATGAGATAATGGAAGCAGATTCTGATATAACTATTGGTCATAAATCAATGCTATGATGTGAATGTATGATCCCCACAAGACAAAGAAACCTTTTCCCAAACCATGTGATAGGAGAGGTAAGAAACAAATTGCCTTACTTCAAAGAAATAAAATGAAGGACTTTAATTACAGTTCAACACATGAAAAAATTGCCAAAGACACAAAGGGTAACATCAGGCAAGGGATTCAGTCACTGTTTTCTTGACTATCCATACATAATACAGAGATATTTTAGACTCTATTCATTTTAGTTGATTGCTAAAGAAAGGAATATATCTTAAAAAAAGACAGTTAATATCACTAAAACCTCTGCACTATGCAGACCTGAAGGGTTCACACTAGTTCGTGAGCAGCCTGCCTTATGATGAGAAGGAAAACCCTGAGGTGGTATGAAGGGAGCAAGGAGGCACAAAGTTTCAGGAGGGAAGAAGTCCAAATTACTTGAGTTTTGTAACAGGTTTCAGAAAGGCAGTGAACTACTGATCAGTCCTGACAACTGCTCCAAGGACTACCGTAATACTGTTAAAATAAGTATCAGGACAAGAAATACTAAACCTGAACACCATGACAGCTCTGAAACCTGGCTCTGACCAAGGGTTTGTTTTGCTGTTGGTCTTTTTTTGGAAGTCTTTGACATTTAGGTGTTAGAAGTGGCTGTCTCCTTCATGGCTGCACCACACTTTCTGTATTATCCTTCAGGGAAGTCATAACTGTATTCATGAATGCAGTGTTTTCCTACAGAAATAATTACAGCATTCAAAATTCATTGTTTTGGTTTCTTTGAGGGAATCCAACACAAAGCAAAATTAAGCCATAAAGAAACAAAGTTCCTTACAAAAGGGCATGAGAATTTTTTAGAACTGTCTAGCTTACTTCAAAAATAATAACAAATAAAAGAACAAAAGCAGTGATTTACATGCTGTTGTTGGAGAATTTATTCAGACGGGCTTCTTTTATCATGATAAGCTGTAAACTAGGGGATGCATGTACGTGGTGAGGTTTTTAAGCACTCAGCTGGACTGCCTTGCCCTGACAGACATATTCTTTTCAACCTTTTGGACTCCATTTTAGTTTAGACACTTCAGTAATCACACACAACCACTGCACTATTCAATACTTAGTAATAATCAGAGGCTTTATCCGAACCTTCAAACCCCACACATTTGGGACTTCAAGCACTGGAGATGCCTTCAGACAGCTTTATGGATCTGTGACCATCCCTCTTTCCTCTCGTGGAAGGGGTGTTAGCATACATAACTGAATTTTTATCAGCAGGGCTCATTCCACAGGACTGAACACTATCCATAACACTATAAAAATAAATGAATTTTTCCTTCTTACCTCCAAAACTACTCTTCCAACAACGTCAGGACCCTTACACTCACCACTCATCCATTCAGATTCAGCTTTTAAACAACTGCTACCTTCAGTGACATTTAGTATTGTGTATTTTATTATACTTCAAGAGCTCTCCGTACACCAGATCCAGTTTACAGGACTGGATTTTAAAGGAGCTTGCACCAGACTTGGCCAGGACTCGGGGTGACAAACAATTTCAAGAGCTCATTGCAGTTCTAAGTTCTAATAAGGATCAGGAATGAAAAATCTCATTAGTTTCAACGAGGTTAAGATTTCAACCTGAAGTGAATCTATTCTACCTTGTTGAAGGTTCTTAGTACCCAGTGTTGTGTTTAATGGCCATAATTACAGAAGAGTTCACTATGCAGTGTGCCAGTCCTCTTAATTACTATTCTCATTCTACTTTGTAGCTTAAATGTAAATTCCTGCTTTTTTACTGTATTTTATTCTTTAGTACAGTTGTTCATCTTTAAAGCTCTGTATACTGAAAGAGAGATTTCAAAAGTTGTTCCATAAAATGACTTCCAGTCAGTGTTTTTCCTGGGATGTGTGCAAGAAGAAATGCAGCAGAAAGGCATGTTACCAGCATCCTCCCCTTCACCAAATCATTCAGTCAGCTTCAAAGTTAACACTGCCTTTGGGGTTTGTTTGATTTTGTTTTTATGTGGAAGGAGCATTCTGGGCCTTTGAAAATTTGCACTAGAAAATCTCAGCTTCTGTTTGAAACATATAACAAACCTCTTATGTGGTTTTCTAGAAGGCCTGTGTTTTGGCAAAGCACCTGACTGTTTGTGTTTACCTGGAAAACAAGGAGGAGGAGCAATAGGAAAAGCAGTCTGCAAGGAAGGTGAGAGGGCAGCAAGACCATATCTTTTTTTTTTTTAATATGTATAAACCAAGTTCTGTATGAAGAGCAATTCTCGTCTCTTCTGGTCTTAACTTTAACACAATTCAATCAGTCTTCAAGGCTGGACTGCAAATACATTCAATTTTCAGCAATACTTTACGTTATAGAATCACAGAATCACAGAATGGCCTGGGTTGAAAAGGACCACAATGATCATCCGGTTTCAACCCCCTGAGGGTCACCAACCACCAGACCAGGCTGCCCAGAGCCACATCCAGCCTGGCCTTGAATGCCTCCAGGGATGGGGCATCCACAACCTCCTTGGGCAACCTGTTCCTGTGTGTCACCACCCTCTGCATTAAAAACTTCCTCCTAATATCTAACTTAAATCTCCCATCTCAGTTTAAGACCATTCCCCCTTGTCCTATCGCTGTCCACCCTATTAAACAGTCATGACTGTTTTCTTCTTTTCAGTTCTGCTATATTAATATTCCTTTCTCAAAAACTTCAATTGCACTTCTACTGTAAGGTTTTTTTCCTCTTTAAGCAGCATGTATTTCTAACTACTGTGCCTGTAGTTGTCCCAAATATGTGAATTTTGACTAAATGTTTGAGGAATGCCTTAAGGATCTTCACCTAGCATATTGTTCTACAGTCCTCCCACCAAGCAAAACATTCACTGATGCCAGTACCGCAACTCTTATTTCTTACTACATGTGCTGCTTCCTGCAGAGCCACCCTGTAATGGCCCTGGACCAGAGATATTCTTTACTTCGCTTGTTTGCATCCAATGCTATTCCTAATTGACTCTAATGTAACAATAATGGTTTTATTATCCCATATCAATTTAAAAAATTCAATAACCCAGCAGTACTATTAACCTTTTTAACGATTTCTAGAATCATATTTACAAATAAAGACATATGTGTGTGGTTTTCTGAGATGCAGGTAACATTATGTGCCCCACTGTGCAGGAACATACTATAATGTTGTCCAGAAAAATAGCATATATAAAACCAATATATCAGTAGATACATCAATATTTTTTATAATCCACCTGATCTTTAGCAATACAGCAGTATTGGCATAGCATTCCTAAAAATTACTCTTGTTACATGGAGAACTTCAGTGGTCAGATGGCACTTGTAAAACCAACACGGCTCTCCCAGTTAACAGAGATACATGTCAGGAAAATCATCTTTTACCGGAGTAAATGCATCTGTGCTCGGGTCATCTGCAAGCACAGTTGTGTTGCTCTGGATTTCCACTTTTTAACATGCATTAAGCCTGAAATGCAGCTGTAACCTAGTATTTCAAGGAGCAATGTGCCCTCTTTAGAAAGATGCTACTCCATCTTGAAAATCTGGATAGAAAAGAAGATGCAAATATACCCATTTACATTTCAACAGATTTTTGATGCATATTAAAATGAGCAACTAGAAATCAATTCCCTTCAAGGCAGGAAATATGAGGTAGAAGCCAAAAATACGACAGCTATTTGACTGTAATTTATCAAATGGCATAACTATATTTTTTCAGTTACATGCTATCTATAAAGCCCCAAAACATAGCTAAATAATAGATGTGCAATAAATTCACCGAGCAACCCACTTTATTTAATGCTAGCATTATACTGTGACTCTCAGCCCTACGCTTCCAGGTAGAGGACCATTGGTGCTTGTTTCTGTTATGCATAATCCAGAGGATATATTTCTCTCGTCCAGTGACCTAGTTCCAACAAGTATCACAATATAGAGGTCTATTTTCCAGTTAATAAACGTGCATAATTCCTGAGAATATTACTACTGTTTATGCACACTTACACACTCTAGGGCATATTCATCTAAACCCAGTGATTTCAAAACATCTGAAGCAAAAATTATTTGGCCCTCTAGACTGAAAGAAACCCTAAATAATGATGGGAATAGTCCAGCATGTTTTACTTGTATTTTTTATTTTAATGAGAATTTTGTATATTAATTCGTTCATCTCTCTGCCCACAATGCTAATGATGTTTTACATAAGATAGAAGAAGTAAAGAGTTCTTAGGATATAATAAAAAACAAAGCAACAACAACAACAAAACGTAAAAAGAAGAAGGAAACAAGTAAGGATTTAGCTTAATAGCTAGAACATTCACTTTGGAGATGCAAACCATAGTTTCCAGACTGTCCACGGACCCACTAAGATACTTAATACTACTTCTAGCAGCAAGAGTTTGGTTGGAGTGCTGTGAGCAGACCAGAAGGACTCATTTCATCACGGGTAGAGAAAGGATGCAGGGGAGTATTAGCAGATTCAAACTCCTTACAGAGACATGTTAATTGATTCCGCATTTCCTACAGCTTGAAGAGTACTTAAAGCAGAGTGGTAAAGATAAGGCTCTCATATTACCTTCCTTAAGAGAAAAAGTTAAAAGGACTCCAGTCACCTGATTTTGCTTTGACTTCTAATGTCCTAGATATTTCTCTGCAGGAGAGGCTTGAAGGATACCACTCCCACATGGAAACAGATGCATATACCCTGAAGAAATGCTGAGCCTCATACACATTCCTGTCCTGGGCGTTATCCTGTGGTTTTGCTTTGGCACACTGGCTTACTGCAGGCTGCCTTCATGTTTAACTTTCTCAGAATGGTATCCACGAGTTTCTTCTGCTGCCATGCTCTGTGCAGGCTGCTGGGGCAGCCAATGTGGGGCAGCATTTAAATCTCTTGGTGGTTCTGGGCCTATAGTGCATAAAGAAGTCATCAGAAAATTAACTTGAAAATCGTACAAGCCTTCAAGTAATTCAGCACTTGGAGTGAATAACTGGCCAAAGATTCTGCATCTGAACAAGAATCCGTGCACCAAAAAGCATACCACAAGTTTTGATGAATCTGCAAGACTACAAGCAATGCTAAAAATGCAGCAGTAACAATTATATTTCCTCTTATTTTATGTTTATTTAAAAGATTGTTCTTGATGAAATATTTTCTATAAACACTGCCACTTAAAGTACTGCAAATTATTTTTGTGTATAATCCACTTGCACAACTGCTATTTATTTTAAGCATTGCCTGATTTGTATTCCTAATGGAAACTTCAATAGCAAACATTTCCATGCCAAGCTACAGTAATTCCCCCTTTTCGTCAATACAGTCTTCATCTACGTCAGTAAACAGCACAGTACAATCAACACAAACATGCAGTGAAACAGTTTGTGTTGAGGACCTGACATCCACATCACACATGTTCTGGATGCTTTAACTCAGACCAGTGCTAACCTGGACCTATGGAGTAAGTGCATGCCTATAAGGAGGTATTAGAAACAGCAATACATTAGGTATGACTCCAGGACGCATTTTCTAAATAAGTTTCATCCACAAAACTGCAGCTTCTGTGCTCCTGAGGAATACAGGCCTGTCTCCAAATTTCAGTACTCTCGTACTTTTCATTTCACATTTTGCACTACCATTTTGTAAATTTAATACTGAAATTACTCTCCGATGAGTGAAGCATCTTGTGAATTATCTGTGATCACTTCAAACAGCCTTTTGAGGGGAGGAAGTCCTAGCTGCTCCAAGCTATTCTGTGCACTCACTTTGTAACTATGCAAAAAATAAAAAATAAAATAAAATAAATAGTACCAAGAGATAACCAGGACATTCACCTTAAAATAATGCTCCTGGGAATCCTAAAATGTGGGGTTTTGTTTTTTGTTTTTCTTCTTTTTCCTTAAGCTGAGGATATCTTCCATTGTGTATGAGTACAAGAAAAGAACTTCCTTAGCATCTCAGTACAGTGGCCAACACTCTTACCAATCCATGTGAAAATGTATGGAAATCTTCTTCAATAAAATCCTGTTCTGACCAACAACTAAAATGTCATCTCTCCCACTAAAAGTTTGCACAGAAAAATTATGAATCAAGATGATCTTCATACCTTTTTACCCTGAAAGCTCATTAAAGGAAGTGAAATGTTATGAATGTTTGGATCTCCTGTTGGTGGCTTCCCTTGCAAAGATTAAATGTTGAGTTTGGGTTTTCGTCTGCTACCAGGCAGAACACCCTACAGATAAGAGGTCCCATGACTTACAACACTCAGACCATTAGTTTCTCAGACAGCCGAGGGCCATTAGTTTAGAAGAAATTCAGTGGCAGAAGAAGCTACAGCTAATTGTATTTCTCTTCTGCAAACTGGAAATAAATATATGACGGTGACATTACAGAGCAGATCTCACAAAGCATCACTACCAAAGCAAGGGAGACCATCTTATTTGGTGTACACTTCTAAAAATATGTAAGGTCATAAAACTAAAAGCCAGATACTACAGCTCCCAAGGAATACAGGTCTGTCTCCAAATTTCAGTACTCTTGTACTCTTCATTTCACATTTTGCACTACCATTTTGTAAATTTAATACTGAAATTACTCTCCGATGAATGAAGCATCTCGTGAATTATCTGTGAACACTTCAAACAGCCTTTTGAAGGGAGGAAGTCCTAGCAGCTCCGAGCTATTTCAGATATTATCCCTCACAACACACAAAATCTTAAGAAAAAAAAAAAAAAAAAAAAAAAGCAGTTTGCCAAAAAGAAAATTATGATTTCTGAAGGGTTAAACATTTCACATACTTTATTAGGAATATTTTATAGAGACCATTTACATTCCTCAGAAACACGTAAGAGAAATTATTAGATGTCTAATCTCAGGGTTGTACACCAAGTACTATTTAAAATAGAAGCTATAAATTATCAGTCAATAACAAGCACAATACCTGAGGCAGTAAAAATTCTTTCAACTGAAAATAACAGTTATTAAAAAGTCAGTCTTTTTTAAGAAAAGGATTGTGAGGCAACATCTCTAGCCATTAATATTAAAATATGTAGACAGAGGCTTATTTATGTAAGCTGAAGTTAGCAGTTTTTGCAAGGGCACTCATTAAAAAGAAGGAGCTACGTGAAAATTTACAGTCATCTGGTTCAGGACTGGAGAATTTCAGTATTGGGCTCTAGTACACATTTAAGGAAAAAAACAGTCCCACTTCTCTGCAGAAATTGTCAGTTTACTCAGTATTTACTCACATTTGAAAGGCTTTTTTAAATTTTATTCAGCCTGACATTGTATTTATGAACAGTTCTGATCCTATTCTTCATCACTGCTATCCTGTATTTTCCTAATTAAAATTACTTTGAAGTCTCTGACCTTCAGGCAGACACTCGATTCTGAATTAAAATATAATTATCTTTGTAACATGAACACAGTTTTAATGCAGCCCCCATGCACTTCTTGTTACAGAATAAATGCATACTAAATATAAGGAAAAGGCTACACTGCATTCGATAAAATAATAAAGAATTAGAAGAAAATGAACTGAGCAACCTGGCTTTCATTTCATACCTATCAAGAGACAGAAGGGAAAAAACAAAGGCAGCACTTAAAATTAAGAGAAGGAAATTCTTTGTACACAGTGCATAATTTACCTGCAGGACGTACTGCCACAACACCTCACAACTTTTGCTGGAACTAACAGAAAGACAATGCAGGTCCATCAGTCACAGGATTTATATTCCAGTGGTATTACACAGGCAGTGCATGGTTTACTGAACTGAACTGCAACCACTCACTGAAGGTGGAACAGGCCCATAAATTACAGAAAGTGCATTTCTTTGCATAACCCACAGGTTTTTTTCTTAAACTTTTGGTTCCAGTTACTGTAGCTATCAGAGGAGTTGGCACAGTAAGGGCAGCACTTCCTATTAACCTCTCTGTATTCACCACTGCTTCTCCCAGGAATTCCATAGTCTAGAAGAAGGGCAGCTCAAGACCACATGCTGCTTTGCACTACTTGTAACCTCTTGTAAAGCCAAACAGAAGGAAACTAATAACTTACCTTTACATAAAGCTGCTGAAACTCCTCAAGGTTCAGCCTACCACTTGGACAGTCCTTTAGAAATCCTTTGTACCATTGTTTTAGCTCATGTTCGTTGAACTCCGTGCTCTTCACCAGATCTTCCATCACCTCAGGGGCCAGCTTGCTGTTCTGTTTCCCCATTCTGCCTTAAGAAGAAATAAATTAATATAATTAGCCAAGTTGCTGTGATCATTTTAAACTTGATTAGGGACAAAGCTCAACGCATCACTTGTTTTGCAGTCACTCACTCCTGCTTTTAGTCAAACACAGCTTTTCAGATTTCCCCAGTGAACAGGAAGCTAGGCTGTGTTTGAACATTAGAGGATGAAATGGTGAAAAATACAACGTACCTCTATCATTCAAGGCCTGGACACAGACAGCTCATCTAACTTCAAATTAATGATGAAAAGAAATATTTTGTCTTTAATAATAATATCACTTAAGTGAAAGATTTATTTTCTTTCTGATTTGGTGAGAGATTATTCCCCATCCTCTGGAAAGCACTATCTCATTTCATTGTAGTGCTACAAACACATCACGAAGTTGCCTCTATATTAGTGGTTCTTCTAATTCTTAGCTTTTCTTCATACAAAGGCTGGAAACATCGACTTCACTTCTTTCTTTTTAAACAAACAAAAAAATGTAACAAAAACTTTTCACACATTCAGGGATGTCCACAGGATCTTTCTCTTGACAGTGTCTCTGAGATGACATTGGCATTAGCAGCTACTCCTCACAGGTACAGGCTGCACCGTGGGGAAGCAATGACACACACAGCATCACTGTTACCTCCAGAGATATCCATCACATTTGTCACATGCACCTTGCATTCATGGATACAAAACACACAGAAACACAAAATATGCATGTTTGCATAAGTACAGAACTCCCAGAGGTACTGATGTTGACCTTTCCTCAAAGATATGTTTGAGATAATTTTTTAAGAAGTCCTTTCCTTTAACCTGCTCCTGTTCCAGTACTACTGAACTACAGCTAGTTCGTGACAGGAGATGTCTCTTAGTTACTCTGTAATTGCATGACACACAGTACTTAACTTGTCCTGTACAGAGCTGCAAAGAGATGAATAATTTCTTGCCTGAGCCTCGCTTAGCATTTCCATTTTTATCTTCCAATATAGCATCTGTCTCTAATGACAGCACTGCACTGAATGCATTGGTTTCTAGTCCACAGCACCACCCATTACTGATATTAATCTACCGCTTTGGGCATCCTCTCCTCATTTTATGTTTATTTCTTTCCTCTCAGAAAGAGATACTTTGTTCTGTTCCAGCAAATCAGTATATTCAGAAAACTCCACAGGAACCATCCTTGATCAGGCACAAAGCTTCCCATTCCTCCCCACTTCTGCACGACCAATACATCCCCAGGTACCATGCTACCAGCAGCATCCCTAGCACCGAGAAGGACAATGTCATTCCATAAAGCATTCAGCTCCTACAAAACTGAGAAATCCAGTCTTTGGAAAGTGCAAAGGTCACTTCAGCACAAACACTGGAGAGTTTGACCTTTCTGTTAACTCCCGCAGGCCTAACTGTATGTGCAGGTGTCTAGTAACTACCTGCTTTGCTGACTGATGGGTTGCAATTTATGGCACGTAGAACAGTTGCCCCATTCTTTTTTGTCTTTTTTTCTTCCTTCTCTAAACAGTATTACTCTTTGTAGTCATAAGGTGTTTTGCTTGGGACTCAGAGGACCCTTAAAAATTCTCATCAGTTGTAGCAACTACCTTAGGCAGTTTCGCAAGGCATCTTCTAACAGTTGACTGAACTGGGACTGTTTAGCCTGGAGAAGAGAAGACTCTGAGGAGACCTCATTGTGGCCTTCCATCACTTCAAGGGAGAGTATAAACGGGAGGGGGAACGGCTGTTTACAAGGGCGGATAGTGATAGGACAGGGGGGAATGGTCTTAAACTGAGACAGGGGAGGTTTAGGTTAGATCTTAGGAGGAAGTTTTTCACACAGAGGATGGTGACACACAGGAACAGGTGGCCAAAGCAGGTAAAGCAGGTTGTGGATGCCCCATCCCTGGAGGCATTCAAGGCCAGGCTGGATGTGGCTCTGGGCAGCCTGGTCTGGTGGTTGGTGACCCTGCACATAGCAGGGGGTTGAAATCAGATGATCATTGTCATCCTTTTGTCATATCCTTTTCAACCCAGGCTATTCTATGATTCTAGATCTCATAATGTAGCCTGGTATGCTTCAACTGACTCATTTCACTTGGATCTTTAACCCCATTAATATTTATCTCAGTGTTAAAAAAAAAAAAAACATCTTCAGACGGGCAAAGATCCGGTATTTCTGACTGACAGATTTTCTGTTATTACTACTGTAAAAATCACTTTTCTGCATTCATTGTGTTTGCTTTACAGTCCATGAACTTACACTGTGATGGAAGCAGACACAACCTGTTTCACAGTTTTCTATGTTATTACTGCTAGTGTGGGCACAAAACACCACACAGAATGGAGCGTGTCTGCATGTATGTAAGAATAAAGAGCTGGACAAGCATCCACATATGAAACCTCTTCTAACATCAGATACAAAGAAGCAAGACAGGGCTTTTCTGCCTTGGTAATGCAGGCCTCTAGTTTTGGTAAGCTTCTTCAGACATAGATTGTTCATTGAGTCCTAAAAATCTTCCATCTTCTACTAAATCAATGAAAAGCGTAGCTAAGATCTTAATAAAGACCTTCCTAAAGTGTTCCACAGAACCAAACCAGTATTTGAAGAAGGTATAATTTGGGACTGATGGGCTTTGTACTTTTACCTGCTGCTCCAGTACAGTATGGGACATGCTGTGCCTTGCTCTGTTTGAGATGAGGTTTGCACAAGCTGACCAAGCTGGTCACAATGCCTTCCTGTAATTAGGCACCCATTCTTTCTTCTCGATTCAAAGCTCTTTTCCTACAGAATTGAATTACAATCTGTAAGAATGCTCAAGAGGCTCATATAATTATCAAATATAAACGCACACTTCTGGCTCTGGGAGATCCAGCTTATTTGGGAATAAAAACTCAAATACATAGATTATCTAGTTAATCACACTCTAAAATCTTCTGGAGTTTCATTGAATCTCTTATTATTACTGAAAAAGTACAATCACCCATTAGCAATGAGTATGCCACTGCCAACACATTTAATTCTCTAAAATGAAAACTACTTTTAATTAACTTATAATCATGGTTTCCCAAACATGTTTTTTTGTTTTTTTCCTTGTGAAGATCTATGAATATGCATTAGGAAAATACAGGAGAGCACAGCTGCACAATCACTAAATCTTCAAGAGGAAAGGTCACTCTGCAAGCATTTCTTTGTCTAGTAAATTTTATTCTTTCAAACCACAAATTTGCTTCCAACTTCCATGCTTCCGACCACGCAACATGACTATTCAAGCAGCGTTATTCATTTTCTGTTGCATTTTCTGATCATTAAAAAAAGAGGGGGGAAATAAAGAGCAAAAAAAAAAAAAAAAAAAGGCAACATCCTTTGGTTCCAAATAAGTATGGGGGAAAAATTCATGATAAAGAGCAAATGAGTGAAGCGTGTAGCGTTGAGCATGGGTAAAAGTGTCGAGCTTGTTCTCAGTGAAATTTCTTTAGTAGGAGAATGCTTATTAATCTTAGCAATACAATGCAGGTTAGAGATCAAGAAAAATACTGAAACTCTTATGTTGTGCCACACACAGCAACAGCAATAAAGGCTGAACTGAAAAGACACATTCTCTTGGCTAAAGTGCTCCAAGAGACCATCAGCCACCCACAGACATCGTTCTCCCAGAAATGCTTAGGGCAGCAGGATGTCAGCTATCGTACAGCAGCACCTGAACAGCTGCTTTTACACTTGGAGGGTCAGTTTTAAAAGCTGGAATTCTATTAAAGAACAGATTCCAAACCTGGGGCAGCCCAGACTGTGCCAGCAGCAGGCAGGGAAAATATGAGGATGTCTTCCAGTTCTTCCCATCATTTCTTCAATATCTTTCCTGCGATGCTACCCCATGTTCCACATGAAGTTCAGACATTTAAAAACTCCCTGCTCTCCATACAGCCATCGCCCAAATCTCCTGGCAACAGCAGGGCTTTTCCCTGGACTATTTTGAAGCTATTCCCACACAGGTTCATCAAGTCTGCCTTTCCCACATGGTTTGCTAGTACTAAATTACTAGCTTGACATCGGTTAATAATGAAATTAAACTTCTGATTATTAAAACCTAAGCAGAAGAAAAAAAACAAAGTTAAATTTCAACAGCAAAACATGACTTACGGAAGCTCTTTAATGATTTCAAAACAACTCCAAACTGTTGCTAACACAGCTCCAGTCCCACCTGCTTCCTTTTTCCCTTTCTCTCTATTCCCCTTTGGCCTCCTCGGCAGGTTTTCAATTTTGAAAGGTACCAAGTGCAAACAAATAGAACTCTGGTCGTTTCTATGGAAGAGTAAACAGTACTCCTAAAGATGTCATATTTTGTACTGAAAAAGGACCCAAATTCCTGCATGCACCAGCAATGCCCAGCCAGGTCTCCAAAAATCCAGTTTTGTGACTTTTTGCTTGCTTTGCTTACATCAGTTATATAACATTATTTTCTTCCCAAGTTGCATTAAGAAGAGTGTTGCCAGCAGGTGGAGAGAAGTGATCCTTTCACTCTGCTCAGCAGTGGTGAGGCACACCTGGAGTGCTGGGTCCAGTTCTGGGACCCCAGTACAAGAGAGACTTGAGCACGCTGGAGAGACCCCAGTGTAGGGCCCCGGAGGGGGCCAGAGCATGTGTCGTACACAGAAAGGCTGTGGGAGCTGGGGCTGCTCTCAATGGATTTCAGAAGGCTCAAGGGGGATCCTATCAATGTGCAAGTTCCCAAGGGGTACTTAAAGAACACAAAGAGAGACACTACCAGTAGTAAGCAGGTAGAAAAGAAGCAATGGACACAAATTGTAGTTCAGGAAATTCTGAAAGCTGTAGAAAAACTTTTTTTTTTTTTTTTTTTTAATGGGTACAAGTTACCCAGAGAGGTTCTGGAGTCTCCATCCCCAGCAATAAACAAAGTCCTACTGGACACGGCCTGCCTGAGAACCCTGCATGAGAAGGGTACTGGACTACAGTGACCCCAGAGGCCCCCTGCAACCTCACTGATTCTGTGAAACAATTAGGGAGAAATGTAGCAGACATATGGCCTGACTTTTGGTACCCCCAGTAGATTAGTTTCACTAAATTTCCTCTCTAGGTAGCTGGGAATCAAAAGGATCATTTAGAGGTGATAACCACAGTCGCCTCCTTCCCTTATTGACCCCAAAGGAGTGCAAGGAGATTCACCTGTGACCCTGGGCACAGATACCTACCTGCCTCTAAGCACTGGGACTGCCCCAACTTAGTACATTTTGGCTGCTTTAACACCTGCTGGTTTCCTGCTCTTGCTTTGCCAGTCATCCTGCATGACCTGAGGGGGAAGGTCAGTCGGCATCTCTGCAGCTACATGGAGCATGTGCATTAAATGAGTCCTCTAGTAAGGCACACATTTTTCTTGCTCTTGCCTGGCTCGGAGCAATGGGAATGAGTCGTGTGGACTATGCCAGAAGCAAATGACAACACTCCCTTTGCCAGCTCAGCTGTGCTGGCAGGCACTCATTAGGTTGGAAGGAAAGCTGTGCTTCATCCCCACCCCTCTGCCCACTCCCAGCCCACAGTCTCCTACACAAATGTACTGACTCCTGGGGACTACATGTGAAATCCAGGCACTAAGCAGGCAAGCATGGTGGGTGTCTTTGCAATCTTTGACACAATACAAATCTATTAATGGTACATTAAACACTGTATAGACTCCAACATACACGAATATATAGGGGGAACAAAACCCAAAGCAATTAAATGCTGAGGAAAGCACAGAACTATGCATATAATTCACAATAACAGGATAATTTTCCCATTATTTTTGATCAGGCTGTTAACTGAATTTCCAGCTACGTGCTGCTAAGAACTGTAACTCTTGACAGCTCCCAGCATTGTTCCTTTCTCCTCGGGCTACTTCTGCCACTGCACTTTCTCTGCTAATGTTGGCATGAAGGATGGATAGAAGCAGCTATCAAATCACACGGATGCTTCGATCCCTCACATACACTTACTGTTTATTTCACAGAAGAAAGCTGGAGCCTTATCCTGTCACAAACAAAATAGCCAACAATCTCATCCAAAGCCCCAGAAGAAGAAATATCCACGGAAGAGTATAAGTGGAAGAGGAATTTTCCCATCCAAACCTCAAATACAGGCTGTAACTGTAAAGACCCTGTCCTGTTGCTTCCTTGGCAACTTGTGAAGCATCTCTTCTCTTGAGCTGTCATCACCATTTCCGAGCCATTTTGCACGAAGCAGGGATGACTCCCAGCTTTGCCCTACCCCACTGCAGAACCACACTGCACAGGGAATGCCTTTTCCACCTCCATCTACCTAATGATCCTTTAGACAAGGCAGCCCTGCTAGTGCTGTATGATACCATAAGGATCTTGTAAAGTAGCGGCATCAAATTGCAACAACAATTTGAAGGCACCAGTGTACTGAAAGACCAACAGGGACAGGCAGTGCAGAAGTCTCTCTCCCCCTCACAGAATACTGAAGCCCCTGTTAGGAAATTTTCACCAAACATATTGTTGAAACAATTGAAACTGTGGAAAAAAACATAATTAAGCAAAATTTATGTGTATAACCCCATACTGATGTTAGGAAAACTCGTAACATTCTGTTGATAACATAAGCCATGAACTAAGTCTGAAACAAACAGGCTAGGTTCTGATAACATTACATTACAGTAAAAACTGGAATAAATCCAGTTATTTCAGATTACTTTACTGACTTTACTAAAGATCAGATTCAGGCCTGCAATCTCTCTGCATAAAAGAAATGGGAAAAATAGAGGGTAATGACATTAAGGAATGCAATTATCCAACTGAATTGAATAATAAACGGAGAGAAGAGGTTTAAGCAAAAGAAAAGATATATATATTTTAAATGTTATTTGAAACAAGATGGATATTCAATTAGATTCAAGCAATAATAAAAAAAAAACATTTGAAAGGGTAAAAGTTGCAAAGGATTCTTTAACATAACAACTGGTAGGAAGGGCTTTTTTTTTTTTCTCTAGGTGACTAGGGAACAGAAATTGGATTTATTTTATTAAAAATGAGGAAGCACTGGAATTTGTTTTCTGTTGAGTGTGAAATAAAGCAGAATGGGAACTCTCCACACTTTGAATGTGCAAATTGAGAGCAACCCTAAACACACCAGTCACTCCTTAGTTGATCCATTCCTGTGGGTCACAGTAGGGCTCTTATTCAAAGCCCAACTCCAAAGCCAGCAGGTTGTGATCTGATGTGCATCTCAGGGTCCTATTTCTGCTCCTCTCCTCATCAGGATTAGGAAACTGCTTGCAGCATGACATGACTGTCTTTTCTCCTTTGCAAGTGGACATAGGAGAAAATTTGTAGCATAATGCAAAGGCTCATCTGTCGGTCAGCAGGACCAAAGAACTCAAAAGAGCTTCCAGGCCCTACCACTTAGCTCTTCCCTTGTCAGACAGGGACAAAATCTCTCCCCCACTTGCTCTTTCTCTCTATTTAGACCAGAAGGAGGGCATCCATGTGTCTACAGAAAGTACTGGCTCTGGATGATCTTAAGAACATTTTTACTGAACTTTTCCTCCTCAATTCTTTTTTGCTTCATTTTATACCATAAAATAACTTTTTTTTTTTTTTTGTCATGTTCACTTCTCTTTCTCAGAGTTCAGACAACATTTAGTGACCTATTTGAGATCTCCTGGACAATTGAGAGAATCATTCCTGAAGGGAACAATAAATATGCTTGTTAATGGTTAGTGTCAGACAAATACGTAAGTGCATCTGTTGCCATAGTTTCATTTTGCTACTGGCCCAGCCTCTATCAGCTGTGGTCATCAGTAAGTAACGTGGAATGTGAGCTGTGAAGAAGTTTCATTTATCAACATTTGGATTAATATTTTCTAAACTGGTCTGTTCTCTCTAGTTTTGCCCTCATTGCTGCAGTACATTTACTACATATTTTTGTCATAATTCATCTGCTAAACACCTTTCCAATCAATTTACGTAATGGTCAGTATGATCACCCAGAATGTTACACCAGTAGAGCTTTGGATTCTGTGACAAGTTTGTTATATGCCTTATATCAAACATAATTTGATTGACTGGTCTGAGGTTTTATTCTAGAATCTATAGCTTCCAAAAGGTTTTCCCATTGAGACACCCTGAAATCTATAACTTTCTGGACGTCAGGAGTTCAACGTGCCCACTGGAACAAGTTGCATTTCAGCACTGCTCTTTAAAAGACGCGCATTTCAATAGCTGATTTTTAGGTATTTCAGAGACTTACTGACTATTCCATTCTTCTGGGACAGCTGCTGCAAACATTGATTGTTTGGAAGGCAAAACTGACAACTGAAAAGTACAGGTTTCCTGAGTGAGTTCCAGTCTTCTTTTGGAACCAAGGGGCCACATTTATATATAAATACACATAAAGAAACACATCTAATTTTGTTATGTCAAACTAGACCAGCACTGCCTCTGCCTGAGAAATTGACTTTTTTGTCAATTTTGTCAAAAGACCAGAGTTTATTCAGATGTTGTTTTTCTTTTGGATCAACACAGTTGATGATTCATGCTTGGGGATAAGATTTCTTAGACTTCAGACATAGCCCTTGACCACATTTACCTACAACCACTTTTTTTTTTCTTCTTTAAGTTTTGTTCATTTTTTAAGTAAACACTCATTTATTCCAGACAGTACTCTGGAAAGAGAATACATGTTTTCATTCCACACATATTTCAGTCTGATTTGCTAGCAGTTTGCATTATTGCTAGTTTAGTCACTGTACCCTTATGCTTGATATGTGAAAATTAGGAAAATTATCTACATTTGTATGTTTACTAAGAGTTCTTGCTCACCTTCCAGTCTTATTTTATTTTGGGTTTGAAGTCACCACGTGCCTTTCTAGGACCACGGAGTTCTGCTTATGATACAAACTTTTTTTTCCACATTCCTCATCACCATCTCACTTTTCTGCTCTGATGGATGAATCACATCGAACACTAGCTATTTAAAATGTTAGTTGTCTTTGGTCTGCAGTCAATGGAGATGGCCAGCAATCTTCAGAGTGATTCACTTCATGCAGAGAAAGTTGTCTGTAAGAGGCAGGATGAATACATGTATGTCTATTTTAAGACAGGATGATTCACCCTCTACAAGTGTTTCCTTCTTACTGATGGTTGTACAAGCCACATGGCAAACTTGCTTAGATGTGAAACTGGATTTCTAGATGCTTAAATTGAAGTGAGAAAGATCCCACCGTGCTCATCAGCAATGGAGAGCGTAGAATTGAAATGTTGTTCCTGAGCTCACTAGGAAGCACACAAATTTCTGGAGTTGATTGTTCCTCTCTATTAAAACTTCTGTTTGGGTGTGATAGATGCCAGTACAAGTACAGTGTACTGGTGTACCGAACACAGGACCTTTTATTTATTGCTATTTACATCTAACAAGACAGTGGAAAAATCAACTCTTCCCTCATTTTGTGTCCTCCAGAATGAAATAGTTTTAAGCAGGCAAAGTGCAGGGATCATGCTCCTAAATATCTTCTCGCTATGCCCCTTATGTCAGCCAAAATCCCAGCCTCAAAGAATGAGAAAAATATGTATTAAATACAATATTATTTGAGAAGAGACTTCACTGTGGGCATCTTAACACTATGTAAAAGGTTGGTATAAAATAAATACAAGCCAATACAAATAGATAAATTTTACATCTTTTGCTTCCATTCCATTCCTGCAAGAAAAGAGCACGTTTCAGACTCTGGAGTTAGTTTGCCTCTGCACACACATATCTGCCCACTGAGAATGAGTGTATTACAGCTAATGACTTTGACCTGAGTGCTAAACAACTACATTACTAAAAACCACATGACTGCATTATGATAGATATTAACAGAAGAGGTTAGCGGGAAAGCAGATTACAGCTTTTTATTTTACTAAAACCCTTTCAGAGTCAAAACAAAGCGCTTACGTTGTGGGTAGCGATCCATTGGCACAACGCTCGCTCCAAATTCATTATAAACCAATCGTCAGGACTATCCCTTGTGACTGCTTCAGATGGAGCATGATTAAATGCAGAGGAAATACATTACTGAGAAGATGAATCATGATTCTGCGGAACAAAATCAATGGCTTTACACTTTTGAGTTGGACACTGAAGGGCGGTCAAACACATTACTCACAGAAAAAAGTGAGCAAATGAATCACATAAACTGCTTGAACAAGAAGACTACAGTTAAAATTTGACTGGCAGTATGACTGAGTATAAAAGAAACAAGGAAGAAAACCTCAAAATGTTTCCTTTGGAAATAATTTCCAAACAAAAAGTGCTTCTATGCTCTTGTATGAATTATAAAGTTTTTTTGTTGCTTTTGATTTTTACAGTTTGGGAGATTTGCTACTTGACAGCTTGTTCACACCCTTTTTCAGTGTAATTCTACGTAGGCAGGCTGGGAACCATCTCACAGCAAAGAAAGCATGAACTCGTGCTTCAGAGCGTATCGATTGCTGTGACTTAAACCTGCTTGGTCAAGAGCAAAAAGTCATCAGAGAAATCCTGCTCATCTAAATTTATGCATCAGGCTTCTATCTATAGGCTCTCCCTCTGGAGCTCTTCAGCAATGCCTTCCTTCCCTTAACCCGTGGTTATGCGTAGTGCTGTGCACCTGGTGGTTAGCAAATAAGGTTTTTGTGGCCTAGATGAACCAGTTGACGGTTTGCAACACCATGCTTACCAACAAGCTGTCAACTGCCCCATTTACCCATGCTAGCATGCATGCAGCCAGTAGAGTGCACAGTCAGCTGCCATGTCAGCTCAGGGAGACCTGTGCAGGGAGCCTGTCCTTACAGGCTGCCCCTTTGCTATTTTACAGCAAGACACACAGTGGGTTCAATCACAGTTGAGATCTTCAATTCATTTCTTAGCTGTGACTAGCATCGTTAATGAAGACTGGAGCAAGAAGGTGAAGGCCGGGGAAGCATGAGGCTGAACTAGTGAACTAGTCCCTCCAGGCCTGAAGTTTGAATTCATTGCTATTCATTATGCGTGCTTCTTCCTTCAAGAGTTTCACTTTCCAGAGCTGTCAATCTAATCTGTACCATAAAACACACAACTGATTCAAAATACAGAAGTGGCTGTGCAGATCGAGAAAATGTTTTTCAGCACAAAGAATCCATGCTACGTGGGCAAATGTGGCATAAAAAATGCACACAATCATTACCATTCCCTATTTCCTCATTAATTAGTGCACGCTATTGCAAATCAGACTGATAGATAATTTAGATGAATCTCACGAATCATTTCTTCTGGAAAAACTGAAGTACTTTTACAGATGACCGAACTCCTAGCAAGGTTATATATTTGTGGGGAAAAAAGAAAAGGAAAGAATGCACTTAGACATGAATATTGATAGAAACTGCAAAATGAGCAAGAAGGACAGAGCAAAAGGAAAGCTGCCTCTCTCCGAGGAGACTCTGCGTCCCCAATACAGGAACCTCATTATTATTTCATGATCTTAATGGCAAGCTTTTGAGCCTTGTGTATGCCCTTCATAACTTAAAATTTATTACAGATATAAAGCAGAAGATCGAGGATGTGCAGTAGTTGAAAGCTGCTAGCTATTCCAGTTTTTACTTCTTTCATGTTGTACAATTGTTGCAAAAGACAGCAAGGTAAAAAAAAAAATGCCACTTTTCATACATCCCAAGCATGAATCACAGCATATGGTCTTTCTGTTAAAAGATAAGCCAGAGAAGGTGGGGAGAGAGAGAAAACCTCTCATGCTAAAGGACTGCATGATTTTATAATTTCATACATTAAAAATAATTGGAACAATTTCTTCCAACTGTTTTCAATGAGAGCTCTACTGGAATAAATTTTTATAGCTGGTTATTGCAGTTGTGCTAATAAAGCACTCATATCCTTGCTCAGCTGAATCTCTGTGTGCACACATGCCTTTTTTGTGGTGAGAAATCAAAGACAGGCAGAAATCGGTGAGAGGCAAAATCTCAATTTCATTATCACTTTATCGTGGCCAAGTATAATAAAATCTATTTTGCTGAGGAAGGAGGAAGAAAAGGAAGAGACCTGTACAATAAAGGACATATTTCTAGAACAACCATGTCCAGAACTTCTGTGCTGCATCCTGTAAAACACAATAAGCGATGTACACAGGGTTTTTTCCTACTTGAAAGACACGTTTGCTTTTCAGATAACATTCTAAGTGCTGTTTTTCTAGGACACGCAGTTCAGGAGTTATCTCTCTGGAGAGGAGAGAAAAAGGCGAATAAAGAAATGCTTGCAACATTTTTTATTTGGACATCCATGCATTCAGAATTCCTTCAGCAAAACACACAGGAACAGGCAGCAGTGAAATATCCAACAGAAGACTAGAAAGCAGTGGCAATGCAGATTAAAAAAATATGAAAGAAAACAAGTGAAAACTATGTAAATATTTAAATTGTAGCACTATGAAACTCACCAAAAATACTGTCTGAATTCCTGGTGTTTATTATCTACCGAGATAGAGAAATTAACAGAGGCTGCTACATGCTGACAAGCTGCTTCGGAATCCCTGTGATGGTCTCTAAATAGCAAATCTAAAGCACCAGCTGCTGTTCCATTAAATGGCCTGGGAAAATAAAATTTTGTTCAGATTCACTGCCTGCTATATAGATAAAGACCACCTGGGAAAACTACTTCAGGAGACTCAGCAAGAAAAAGACAGTAATACAGGCTATGAACCCTGGAAGGTATGATCTATAATTCTAATTTTCAGAGGGCAAAATGTTTGTCCCTAATAGGGGGACAAACAAAGGGCTGGCTGTCACTGGGTTGTCCATGGGAATCGATGAGGTCCCCAAAACTGGACTATAAAGGTGATGGGCAGAAAAACAAACAAACAAATAAAATAACAAAATAGTAAAGAAAAAAATCAAATCAGTTTCAAAGAGCATTGCACTAGCTGAGACAACATTGAGGGTCTCACTGAGCCAACAAGGGAGTCTGTCTCTAAGTTAAAGGGGTATTCTAGGAGGCAACAAGAAACAAGGAACTGCCTGGACAGCATTCACACGGCTGTGTTTGTCATAGCAACTGCTCTCCCAGGTGACAAGTGACAGAAATGGGTGAAATACTTTGATTCCCTTCTCTGACACTTAGCAGCTGCAACTGAATTGACAGCCACCCTGCCCTACTTAGGTATGTAGAATTTGGAGAGCTAGAAATATCAAACACTGTCCTCCTTGGCACTGCATGATGATTGCTCCACTCATCACTGGGGAATGCTGAAGTGAAGAGGGTTACGATAAAATATGGCAGCTGCTCTCTCAATTGATTCCAGAGGTTGGGAGTGATTTTGATGGTGCCATTATTTATTTGATATTTCTTATGCTTCTGCAGTAAAGTACACAAACTGTTGCTAAGAAAGAACAAAACTATCTTGGATGACAAACAGATAACTATATTTTCTTTATAGTCAACGCCATCATTACCATTTAATTTTACCCACAGCTTTTCTAACTTCAGAAGTGCCTGGAAACTTTACAATAGAAATCCCACCTACAGTGGAACACAATCACCTGGCTTGAACATCCTCTGATTTGATTTGCCTGTACTACACTAGATATTTAGGCCAATGGAGATGCAGTCATCTCCAGACAGCGATTCAGCGAACTGAGCTAAGACACTTCTCCTAGGATGGGGTGAGTCATGCTATGGAGGTGCTGCTCTCTCTCTGTTGACTCTCCAGACTATCACATCTAATAATCATTGATTAAATTAGCTTTTCTGAATTTGTCTGATCCCTTTTTGACCACATTTATATCCTGGTCTCCACAACATCCTGTGGAAATCAGTTTCATAATTTAATTAAATGTTATACAATAACTTCATTGGTGACCCTATTTCTTGCACCGTGAGAAACAGTGACTATTTCTTAATCAGCTGCTCCTCTTTGGTCATGACAGTCAGACTCCATCTAGCCTCTATGCCATACTCCTAAAAAACTCGGTGTCTCTCTTCTCTACTTTCTGTGACTGTACCAGCTGTTTATCATACAAGTGGCTGTAATCACAGACAGCACGTTCCACCTGATCAAACAGTGCCATATTCTTTGGATCAGGCCCTGTTTGTGCTAAATGCTATACTGGTAGATCTTTTACTTCTCTCCAGCATAACAATACAGGAGAAAAGATAAAGGAAATAAAGGATACAGCTCAGAAAACAAGGTAAATACAATAATAATAATAATAATAATAATAATAATAATAATAATAATAATAATAATAATAATAATAATAATAA